>SJYQ01000153.1:215133-253601 GCA_006410935.1 Redunca redunca | reverse complement strand
GGTGGCCAAAGTACTGGAGTTTCAGCTTTAGCATCATTCCTTCCAAAGAAATCCCAGGGTTGATCTCCTTCATAATGGACTGGTTGGATCTCCTTGCAGTCCAAGGTACTCTCAAGAGTCTTCTCCAACACCACAGTTCAAACGCATCAATTCTTCGGTGCTCAGCCTTCTTCACAGTCCAACTCTCACATCCATACATGACCACAGGAAAAACCATAGCCTTGACTAGACGGCCCTTAGTCGGCAGAGTAATGTCTCTGCTTTTGAAGAGGTTGGTCATAACTTTTCTAGGTTGGTCATAACTTTTCTTCCAAGGAGTAAGCGTCTTTTAATTTTATGGCTGCAGTCACCATCTGCAGTGATTTTGGAGCCCCAAAAAATAAAGTCTGACACTGTTTCCACTGTTTCTCCATCTATTTCCCATGGAGTGATAGGACAGGATGCCATGATCTTCGTTTTGTGAATGTTGAGCTTTAAGCCAACTTTGTCACTCTCCTCTTCTACTTTCATCAAGAGGCTTTTTAGTTCCTCTTCACTTTCTGCCATAAGGGTGGTGTCATCTGCATATCCGAGGTGATTGATATTTCTCCCGGCAATCTTGATTCCAGCTTGTGTTTCTTCCAGTCCAGCATTTCTCATGATGTACTCTGCATAGAAGTTAAATAAGCAGGGTGACAATATACAGCCTTGACATACTCCTTTTCCTATTTGGAACCAGTCTGTTGTTCCATGTCCAGTTCTAACTGTTGCTTCTTGACCTGCATACAGATTTCTCAAGAGGCAGGTTAAGTGGTCTGGTATTCCCATCTCTCTCAGAATTTTCCACAGTTTATTGTGATCCACACAGTCAAAGGCTTTGGTATACTCAATAAAGCAGAAATAGATGTTTTTCTGGAACTCTTTTGCTTTTTCTATGATCCAGCAGATGTTGACAATTTGCTCTCTGGTTCCTCTGCCTTTTCTAAAACCAGCTTGAACATCAGGGAGTTCACAGTTCACGTATTGCTGAAGCCTGGCTTGGAGAATTTTGAGCATTACTTTACTAGTGTGTGAGATGAGTGCAATTGTGCCGTAGTCTGAGCACTCCTTGGCATTGCCTTTCTTTGGGACTGGAATGAAAACTGACCTTTTCCAGTCCAGTGGCCACTGCTGAGTTTTCCAAATTTGCTGGCATATTGAGTGCAGCACTTTCACAGCACCATCTTTCAGGATTTGAAATAGCTCTACTGGAATTCCAAAACCTCCACTAGCTTTGTTCGTAGCGATGCTTTCCAAGGCCCACTTGATTTCACATTCCAGGATTCAAATCATTTTGATGTAATATAATTCAAGAATTGTTATTATTATTATTATTAAATATCTGAAAAGGCCAGGTACTATCTAGCCCCTGGGAGTATGGACATGAATAAAATTAGGTCCTACTCTCATGAGCTTACACTTAATATGTGGATTCTGTGCCAGACTTTGTATATAACATCTTAGGTACCACTAGTGCTAACCCTTTGAGGTGTTATACCAATTTCTCACCAAAGCTGGAGACTCTGAGCAGTCATTTATTAATACAAGAAAGTACCAGGAATTGGTCCTAACTCCGTAGGTACTTCCCTGGTAGCTCAGCTGGTAAAGAATCTGCCTGTAATGTAGGAAACCCCAGTTTGATTCCTGGGTCGGGGAAATCCCCTGGAGAAGGGATAGGCTGTTCACTCCAGTATTCTTGCCTGGAGAGATCCATGGACAGAGGAGCCTGGCAGGCTACAGTCCATGAGGGTGCAAAGAGTCAGACACTACTGAACAACTTTTCACTTTCCACAAGCACCCTGAACTTTCCTCTAGTGTGATAGGAAGGTTGTCTTCTGCAAACGTAAAAAACATCCTTAATTAAAAAAAAAAAGAAGTCAATAAAACCTTCTAGTTGGGTTAAAAGTTTTGCATATATATTTGTTCTTATATGATTTTCTTTTGTGACTTGTTCACTGACACTTGCAGGATCTTACCATTTTTACAACTTGAAGCTCATTATGTAATTAAGCTTTTACACCTTTGTCATATGTACTGTAAATACTGTCCCAGTCTATCACTTTCTTTATTTTGTTGATACCCAATCTTTAAAGCAAATATCTAATTCATTGTATTTTATTTGAAGCAACAGATCTACCTTCGATCAAAGTAAGAACCAAACTTGCAGTTTAGTTGGTTGTTCATACTCTAAAACTGAGTAAGGAAAACACACACCAAAAATGTTGGCCTGTTTCTACTTAGGAATGAGCATTTCCCCTCGGAGGAAAGGTTACTAGCAAAGTTTCACTGCAGGATGTTTTTCATTTGAGACATTGTGTGCATGTGCTATTGGAGTCTGAGGGAGAAGGAAGCCTTTCTTTGCATTAGTTCCATTGTGAGGTCAACCCTTAGAGAGCATCATGATAAGGTTATTAAATAGTATTTGTGAGATTGCCCAAATGGAGTAAATCTGGGAGATTTATTTTCAGGTTTATGTTTTATCTTTGAAATTACATTAATTGTTGAGCTACTGATACTGAATCTTGGCTACTGAAGATCTTTCTAAGGCCCATAGAAGAGGTTACACGGTGTTGTAGTGGAAAGAACACTGGACTTTGTACCAGAAGATGTGAGTTTTCATCTGCAAATGAGGACATGGACTTGATGATTCCAAGGCCCTTTTAGAAGTGGGGGATTCTAGGACCATTGGAAAAGTCTTCTTTTTAAATAGGGGTTATTGTCTTTTTAAAAAATGATTCCTCTTTTTCTTCCCCTTCCTAGATTTAGAGACGTTCAAGAATGCAGTTGTACATGCTGAGTCTTAGATGTCTGAGCTGGCTCTTAGCTATATGAGTTTGAAGTCCAGATGAAAATTGAAACTGAAGGTGCATATTTGGAAGTTGTAAATAGGTAAATATTATCTAAATCCATAAATAGGTAACATAAACATATGATATTAGAAGAATTCAGAATAGAACCCTGAGAAGATTCAATAAATAATAGTTCTATAGAAGAGGAACTGCAAAGGAGACAGGGACTCATGTCTAAGAATTGAATATGGTATTTTATTGTCCAGTGTGATGCAGAATTGATTATGACATCATGGTCAGTATCTAGTAATTAACACAGATAATAAATTTTTAAAAATGAACTGTAGTCTGAAATGATCCAGTAAGTATTGGAAGGTCCATGTAGTATACCTTATTGGTATAATTATTGGTTGAGTTCCTATGTAATTTAGGATTTAGAAGAAAAGGCATCATATCCAGTTTTAAAGGGGTTGGGGGCTCAGGGACTGGGAAGGCCTGCAGGAAGAAATAATTAATCTGAACCTCAAAGGATGGTGGGAGGAGCCAAGTGAAGACATTCCAGATAGAGGGGGAAAACTGAGCAAAAGCAGAAAAAGGGTGCACATAGGATGTGTTCCAAAAACAGCATAGGGCTCAGTGGGTTCCAGCCAGTCCTTATGTAAATGAGTTGAGGGCTGAAAGTGGACAGGTAAGTAGGGCCCTGTTATGAAAAAATTTACATGCTAAGTGGGAAGCTTATTCATTAACAGTCAGGTAATTGGAACTTCCCCGGTGGCTCAGACACTACAGCATCTGCCTACAATGTGGGAGACCCGGGTTCAATCCCTGGGTTGGGAAGATCTCCTGGAGAAGGAAATGGCAACCCACTCCAGTACTCTTGCCTGGAAAATCCCATGGACGAAGGAACCTGATAGGCTACAGTCCATGGAGTCGCAAAAGGTNCACTGGAAGATATAGGTCTGGGGATCAGCAACATAGCAGGAGTTAATAGAAGCGAAAACAGAGATTAAGATCACCCTAGGAGGGGTTGTAGAGCAGAGGTCCTACACTAGCCTGCAGGTGATTTTTGGTTTTGCTTGTCATTTCTGTTTGATTGGTTTTTTTTTTTCCAGACAACAGAAATTTATTTCTTCTTTTTTTTAAATTTTTATTTTAACTTTAATTTACTTTACAATACTGTATTGGTTTTGCCAAACATTGACATGAATTCACCACGAGTGTACATGCGTTCCCAAACATGAATCCCCTCCCACCTCCCACCCCATAACATCTCTCTGGGTGATTTGGCAATAAAAGATTTTCTGAAAGACCAAAGTTTTGCAAATTCACACACTAAAATAATAGGAATTTGTGGGAGGGGGGGAGTACGAAAGAGGCAAATCACTCAGAACCCTTAAGTTTGTAACCAGGATGTTAATAAAAATAATAATAATCTTATTAAATTATCAGCACAGTTAAAAGCCATACTACACTTCCCATAATTTTCTTTTTGATGAGAATATGTAAGTTTTACTGTCTTAGCAACTTTCAGTTATACAATGCAGTGTTATTAGCTACAGTCACTATGTTTTACTATTTGTTTTATTTGGGGCTGCAGTGGGTCTGCATTGCTGTGCACGGGCTTTCTCTAATTGCAGTGAGCAGGGGCTACTCATCCTCGTGGTGGACAGGCTCCTCATTGCGGTGGCTTCTCTTGTGGAGCACAGGCTCTAGGAACAAGGGCTTCATTAGCTGCAGCTCGTGGACTCAGCAGTTGTGGTCTGGGCTTCAGCAGTTGTGGCATGTAGGCTCAGACGCTGTGGTACACGGGCTTGGTTGCTCTGCGGCATGTGGAGTTTGCCTGGACCAGGGATCAAACCTGGATCCCCTGTATTGGCGGGCAGATTCCTATCCACTACGCCACCAGGGAAGTCCTAAATGTAACCACTTCTTTTTTCATTTGTTTTGGGTTTTGTTTGTTTATTTGTTTTTGTCTCCTGGTACATGGGGAATCTTAGCACAGCATGTGGGATCTCAGTTCCCCAGTCAGGGATAGAACACACATCCCCTGCATTGGGAGTATGGAGTCTTAACTACTGGACTACCAGGGAAGTCCCTAGTCACTATGTTTTACCTTAGCGCCTCAAATCTTATAGATCTTACAGCTAAAAATTTATACCCTTTTACAAGCTATTTCTTGTTTCCCCAACCACCACCACCCAGCCCATGGCAACCACTTTTCTTCTCTCTGTTTATAAGAGCTTGGCTTTATTTTTTTTAAGATTTCACTTATAAGTGACATTATGCAGTATTTCTTTTTCTCTGTCTTATTTCACGTAGCATAATACCCTCAAGTTCTATCCATGCTGTTGCAAATGGCAGGATTTCCTTTCTATGGTTGAATAATATTTCACTGTGTATATATTCCATATAATCTTTATCCATTCATCTGTTGATGGACATTTAGGTTGTTTCCATACCTTGGCTAATGTGAATAATGCTACAGTGAACATGGGAATGTGGTTATCTCTTTGATATCCTATTTTTATTTTCTCTGGCTATATGCCCAGAAATAGGATTGCTGGAAAATCTGGAAACTTTGTTTACCAAATTAATACCAAAATAATATTTAAGGAACTTTGACACTGTTTCCCATAGTGGTTGCACCAGCTTACATTCCCACCAACCGTGCACAAGTGTTTTGTTTTCTCCACATTCTCACCAACACTTATTTCTTGTCCTTTGGATGACAGTCATTCTGACAGGTGTGAGGTGATAATTTGTGATTTTGATTTGCATTTTCCTGAATAGTGATGTTGAGCACTTTTGCATATGACTGTGAGCATTTGTAGATCTTCTCTGGAAAAACAAAAACAAAAAACGCCTATTCATTTTCTCTGCCCATTTCTTAACTGGATTGTTTCGGGTTTTTTTGCTATTGAGTTGTATGAGTGCCTTATATATTTTGGATATTAACCTCTTATCTGCTGATCCACACAGTCAAAGGTTTTGGCATAGTCAATAAAGCAGAAATAAATGTTTTTCTGGAACTCTCTTGCTTTTTCCATGATCCAGCGACTGAACTGAACTGAACTGAACTATCTGCTGAATAATTTGCAAATATTTTCCTTCATTCATAGTCTAAAACCATGTTCAGTTCAGTTCAGTCGCTCAGTCGTGTCTGACTCTTTGCGACCTCATGAACCGCAGGACGCCAGGCCTCCCTGTCCATCACCAACTCCTGCAGTTTACCCAAACCTGTGTCCATTCTGTCAATGATGCCATCCAACCATCTCATCCTGCATCATCCCCTTCTCCCCCGTGCCCTCAGTCTTTCCCAGCATCAGGGTCTTTTCAAATGAGTCAGCTCTTCGCATCAGGTGGCCAAAGTATTGGAGTTTCAGCTTCAATATCAGTCCTTCCAATGAACACCCAGGACTGATCTCCTTTAGGATGGACTGGTTGGATCTCCTTTGTTGGACTACTGGTTGGAGAGTCTCCAAGGGACTCTCAAGATTCTTCTCCAACACCACAGTTCAAAAGCATCAATTCTTTCAAACCCCCAAATTTTTTTTTAAAGAGAATGGTTGGTAGCTTGATAGAAGGTGGTGTGAGGAAGAGTTGAGTCTGCTGAGTTGAAGAAGAAAGTGCAAATGTACTAAGGCAAACACCCAACAAGCATTTCCTAAACAGAGTGCATGCAGACCTCAAGGAAAAACAGGCAATGAATGCATTCAGCTGGCCAGGGTACTTTGGGCTCAGTTGCTGTTACTTCTTTGTGTACCATGACAAGAAAAACCAATAGAAAACCAACAGCAACCATCCCTGATACTAACTGATATCAGTCCCATCTTTACCAGAGAAGAACATAAAAGAAACATGCCTTTTTCTCCTCTGTCCAACCTGACCATTGTCTAACCTCTGGTGGCTCAGAGGTTAAAGCATCTGCCAGTGATGCGGGAGATCCGGGTTCAATCTCTGGGTAGGGAAGATCCCTGGAGAAGGAAATGGCAACCCACTCTAGTCTTCTTGCCTGGAGAATCCCTTGGATGGAGGAGCTTAATCCATGGGGTCGCAAAGAGTTGGACACGACTGAGCGACTTCACTTTCTTTCTTTCTGCTGCTGCTGCTGCTGCTAAGTCTCTTCAGTCATGTCCGACTTTGTGCGACCCCAGAGACAGCAGCCTACCAGGCTCCGCCGTCCCTGGGATTCTCCGGGCAAGAACACTGGAGTGGGTTGCCATTTCCTTCTCCAATGCATGAAAGTGAAAAGTGAAAGTGAAGGCGCTCAGTCATGTCCGACTCTTAGCGACCCCATGGACTGCAGCCCACCAGGCTCCTCCGTCCATGTGATTTTCCCGGCAAGAGTACTGGAGTGGGGTGCCATTGCCTTCTCCATTCTTTCTTTCTACCTGACCACTAATATTTATGCTTATAATTCTTTGCTCTCAGTAAGGCCGCTGAAGAGATCAAAAGGACTTTATTCCAGCTTGAATGCCTTTAGCATGAGGGTATACAATATCCATTTACCACTCCCTATTGTCTTATACCTCTCCTATCCCATCTATTTCACGAGTTTATGTTTCTGGCTTTCTCTCTGTTGGACTTGCATTTGCAGGCCCTTGTACAGAGAAGAAAAGAATGTAGGGGGAAAGCTCACCTTTGAAGGCAGGCCAGGAACTAAACAATGGTCACCAGAGAGGTACATGGAGCATCGGGAGAAAATGATTTCAGAAAAATAGAGTTGCAAGTATAAGATGCTATGGAGAAGTCTTAATAGAGCATTGAGACTTCCCTGATGGCCCAGTGATTCAGAATCCACCTGCCAATACAGGGGACATGGGTTTGATCCTTGGTCTAGGAAGATTCTACAGGCTGCAGAGCAACTAAACCCATGTGCCAAAGCTACTGAGCCCACACGCCTGAGAGCCCTTCCTGCAACAAGAGAAGCCAGCTCAATAAGAAGCCTGTGTACTGAAAATAGACCCCCATGTCCCACAACTAGAGAAAACCCACATACAGCAGCAAAGACCCAGTGCAGTCAGAAAAATAAAGAAATGAATAAATTTTAAAAAGACTTTTAAAAAGAGAGAGCATTAGATTTATGGGGCAGTACAGCATTAGTAACTGCTGGGAGCAGTTTGTGTGTGGTGTGGTGATGGCAGGGTCAGGTTGCCATACCAGGGAAGCAGGGCTGCAGAGAGGGAGGAGGGAATGTGCTACACTCTTTCAAGAAATTTGATGAGAAAAGAAAGGAGAGAGGAGAGGCTTTTACAGGGAGACACGTTGAAAGAATTCTCTTTGTACGAGGAGGAACACTTGAGCATATTATTTTTAGGATGAAGAGAAGTAGCTACTGGGGAGGAATAGGGAAATGATTGAAGATGAGAGAGCGAGAGCAAGAGAAAAGACTAAATGGAACAACTCTCCAGGGAGCTTATTTCCATTACATAATTCACTAAACAAATGTGGATTCATCTTTGTTTCAGTTCTAGCACCTTCTGACTGCAAGTGTGATTTCTGGCAGTAAGTTTACAGGCTCTCCCCTGCCCCCGCTCACACACACCCCAGTAACAGCTCTGGATAGAGCCTTTGGAAAGATCTGTGTACTACAGTGGTGTGGACCAGAAGACAGCTGCTGGTAGTGAGTGCGTTTTGCCAAGTTGGAGTGAAGTGCTGCACGCCTGGAACTATCAGGAACTGACGCAAGCCATCTCTGCTGTGACCCATCCCTGAAGGCGGCCAGGGAATCTTCAGGATGAGTGGACCCCTTCTTATACGATATCAGCTGCCTCATTATGCTTAACATTTCAAACATTATTAATTTTTAATTATTTACATTTAATTATCTGCAACACTTAAGCATCCAAATTCCACAGCTGATGTTCCTGATGAAATATTTACTAAACAATCAATCTTCTTGGAGTCCACAGAGCTGGATGTTTCCGACTGGGAGCAAATCCTTCCTCCAGGAGGCTGCCTTTGCTTTCTTGTGTTCTAGATGGACGTGGCTGCACTCTGAGCACTCGTGGCTTCAGCTGCGGTGTCCACTTTATTTCAGGGATGCTCTGTCAACCCTTAAGGCATGAGTGGCCCTGCTCGGCACTAGTGATAGCAGGATGAGTGCCACTGGGACACTCAAGCCATCTCCCTTCTCATTTCTCTTCTGTTAGGGCTGGAAATATATTAACAGGTAACCAGTTTTGGTGATAGAAAAGCGAGACAATCATTCATGGTCCAAAGGCAGAGGCATAATGAAAGCTAATCAGAACTCCTACAATAGATGGTCACTCATACAACTAATCAACCAGCTGGCTTTTCCTTGCAAAATCAGGACCCAGTGTCAATGGGAATGTCATCTCCAGAGCAAAGGCCGAGGGCAGCAGGCTTATCCACTTGGGCTCCCTGACACAAATACTCCACAGTTCTATCATCCTTTGTGCAAAAGGAAGGGGCTTAAGGCCAACAAAACATGCAGTTTCACTTGGTTTTCCAGGAGCAGAGATGAAAGAAATGATGCTAAATACCTGTGCTCACCACTAGGGCCTTCCTTGCTGTCTCTTACAAGATCACTGGGAGGGCTGACTATGTGATGTATCTGGCAGTGTGGTTGAGAGTAAGGGTAAGAGTTAACTCTTCACTCCTTCCACATATATTTATTGATCACCTGCTGTATGTCAGACCCTGTTGTAGGCACTGGAGAGGCAGAGGCAAATGAGACAGACATGGTTGCTACCATCATGGAATTTATATTCCAGGGAATGGAAGACTCTGGGATTTGACTGCCACCTACCTGCTGAATGACTTCACTTAAGTTAATTAACCTCTCCATTTCCTTATCTGAAAGTGAGAATAATTTGAGTACCACTTTCATAGTATCACTGTGATTATTTGATTATGTACATGCAAATGCATGTACAACTCAGAAATCATAAGACTGGCAGCCACAGTCAGCTTCACTGAGTTGTAGGTTAGTTACGCATGTATAGTTCACTAAAACTTACATTTGAGGCATGTAATAGAATTAGCAATTTAACTATGAGTATCGGGTTACAATTGCTATTACTAGGCACAGCTCTAATTTAAATAGCAGTTGGAGACAAGATACAGAAGATGCGGCCATGGTGACCACGTATTAGAGAGGAGGGGTTTCTGAGTTCAGGTAAAGTCAACCCATTAGTATAAAACCTGGCATGAAGTAAGTGTTCAATAAATGCTAGTTGTTGTCAGTATTGTTATGGTTATTAGGCCCTGAAGTCTTCATAAATAGGGAGACTCCCTATCTCCTCCTCTTTGGTTTGGTTTGGTGGGCTTTTATCATCTTCCTTTACCTGCTGAATATTTCTCTGCCTTTTCATCTTGTTTAGGTTGCTATGTTTGGAGTTGCCTTTCTGTATGCTGGAAGTTTGTGGTTCCTCTTTTGTGTGGAGGTTCCTCCCTGTGGGTGGGGTTGGACGAGTGGCTTGTCAAGGTTTCCTGGTTAGGGAAGCTTGCGTCAGTGTTCTGGTGGGTGGAGCTGGATCTCTTCTCTCTGGAGTGCAATGAAGTGTCCAGTAGTGAGTTTCAAGGTGTCTATGAGTTTGGTGCGACTTTTGGCTGCCTGTATTTTTGTGCTTAGGGTATATTCCTGTGTTGCTGGAGAATTAGCATGGTATGCCTTGCTCTGGAACTTGTTGGCTCTTGGGTGGAGCTTGGTTTCAGTGTAGGTATGGAGGCTTTTGGATGAGCTCTTGTCAATTAATGTTCCCTGGAGTCAGGAGTTTTCTTGTGTTCTCAAGTTTTGGATTTAAGCCTCCTGCCTCTGGCTTTCAGTCTTATTCTTACAGTAGCCTCAAGACTTCTCCAT
Organism: Redunca redunca; assembly: GCA_006410935.1. Taxonomy (NCBI): domain Eukaryota; kingdom Metazoa; phylum Chordata; class Mammalia; order Artiodactyla; family Bovidae; genus Redunca; species Redunca redunca. Next base: position 242,969 of record SJYQ01000153.1, on the reverse strand, counting down.
CCATACAGCATCGATGATAAAACATCTAGGTTAATGGTGAAAAGATTCTCCACAGTGGGGGACACCCAGAGAGATTCACAGTTACATGGAGAAGAGAAGAGGGAGGAGGGAGATAGAGGTGACCAGGAGGAGAAGAGGGAGAATCGAAAGGGGGGAGAGCAATCTAGCCAGTAATCAGTTCCCTATTTGCTCTCCACAGTCTGGAACACTTAGAGAGGTTCACAGAGTTCCAGAGAGAAGAGAAGAGGAAGGAAGGAGATAGAGGTGACCAGGAGGGGAGTCAAAAGGAAAGAGACAGATCTAGCCAGTAATCAGTTCCCTAAGTGTTCTCCACAGCCCAGCCTGGAAGACACAAAGAGATTCACAGAGTTAAGTAGAGAAGAGAAGGGGAGGGAGGAGATAGAGGTGACCTGAGGGAGAAAAAGGAGAGTCAAAAGGGGAGAGAGCAATCAAGCCAGTCAGTAATCACACTTCTAAGTAAAAATGGTTACTGATGATTGGATTCTTAAAGGTACAGAATTGATAACAAATACCAAAAAGTAAAGATTAAAAATCTAGAGTAGAGGTTAGACTCTCAAAAATACAATCTTAAAAAAAAAACAAAATCACAAAAGTTATTAAAAAAATATGAAATTTGCTTTTAAAATAGGGTCTTTTCTGCAGGGTAATAGTAGGTTTTAAAAATGAAAATTAAAGGAATAATCAGTTCAGTTCAGTCACTCAGTCATGTCCGACTCTTTCCGACCCCATGAATCGCAGCACGCCAGGCCTCCCTGTCCATCACCATCTCCCAGAGTTCACTCAGACTCATGTTCATCGAGTCCATGATGCCATCCAGCCATCTCATCCTCTGTTGTCCCCTTCTCCTCCTGCCCCCAATCCTTCCCAGCATCAAAGTCTTTTCCAATGAATCAACTCTTAGCATCAGGTGTCCAAAGTACTGGAGTTTCAACTTCAGCATCATTCCTTCCAAAGAAATCCCAGGGTTGATCTCCTTCATAATGGACTGGTTGGATCTCCTTGCAGTCCAAGGGACTCTCAAGAGTCTTCTCCAACACCACAGTTCTAATGCATCAATTCTTCGGTGCTCGGCCTTCTTCACAGTCCAACTCTCACATCCATACATGACCACAGGAAAAACCATAGCCTTGACTAGATGGACTTTAGTCGGCAAAATAATGTCTCTGCTTTTAGCAATATTGCATAGGAACCTGGAATGTCAGGTCCATGAATCAAGGCAAATTGGAAGTGGTCAAACAGGAGATGGCAAGGGTGAACGTCGACATTCTAGGAATCAGCAAACTAAAAAGGACTGGAATGGGTGAATTTAACTCAGATGACCATTACATCTACTACTGTGGGCAGGAATCCCTCAGAAGAAATGGAGTAGCCATCATGGTCAACAGAAGAGTCCTAAATGCAGTACTTGGATGCAATCTCAAAAACGACAGAATGATCTCTGTTCGTCTCCAAGGCAAACCATTCAATATCACAGTTATTCAAGTTTATGCCCCAACCAGTAACACTGAGAAAACTGAAGTTGAATGGTTTTATGAAGACCTACAAGATCTTTTAGAACTAACACCCAAAAAAGATGTCCTTTTCATTATAGGGGGCTGGAATGCAGAAGTAGGAAGTCAAGAAACACCTGGAGTAACGGGTGTTATTGGCCTTGGAATGCGAAATGAAGCAGGGCAAAGACTAATAGAGTTTTGCCATGAAAATGCACTGGTCATAGCAAACACCCTCCTCCAACAACACAAGAGAAGACTCTACACATGGACATCACCAGATGGTCAACACCGAAATCAGATTGATTATATTCTTTGTAGCCAAAGATGGAGAAGCTCTATACAGTCAGCAAAAACAAGACCGGGAGCTGACTGTGGCTCAGATCATTGAACTCCTTATTGCCAAATTCAGACTTAAATTGAAGAAAGTAGGGAAAACCGCTAGACCATTCAGGTATGACCTAAATCAAATCCCTTATGATTATACAGTGGAAGTGAGAAATAGATTTAAAGGACTAGATCTGATAGATAGAGTGCCTGATGAACTATGGAATGAGGTTCGTGACATTGTACAGGAGACAGGGATCAAGACCATCCCCATGGAAAAGAAATGCAAAAAAGCAAAATGGCTGTCTGGGGAGGCCTTGCAAATAGCTGTGAAAAGGAGTAATAAAGAACTTAAAATTTTTTAATTTAAAAAGTCTAAAAATGATAATAGTAAAATATATCTAGGAATTTCTCTGGAGCTGTTGAGTGCAGTGTGTGGTCAGTTCAGTTTCAAATAGTTCCTTGTTCAAGCTTACACTTCTTCTCAAGGTCTATAGGTCCCTTCCAATGTAGCCACTGCTAACTACAGGGTTTTAATCTGTTGTACCTGTCACTTCTAAAGTGGTTCCCTCTGTTTATTTTGGCTTCCTCTGTTTGCAAGTCTCTTCAGTATCTAGCTTCTGCCCTGACATAAGGGGGTGAAGGTTGTCACTTGCTTAGGCTCACTTGTTCAATTGTGCTGTGGGGAGGGAGGAACTCTGCAAGCAAATATCACTGGCATACGTGGGGAGTGCTTGTAGAGTCTAGGCCCACTCACTGCGTGTGTGCTTTCCTGGTCTGCACTGCTCAGGCTCCAGGTTGCTCTGCAGGGGAACTGTCTAAGGCAGGCCCTGGATTATGTGCACTTCCCAGATCTACGCTGCTCAGGTTCAGGAAATCAGGTACTCCTCAAACACGCAGACTCAGTTGGGCCTGCATTTTGTGCCTTTCCCAGGTCCGAGCAGTTCAGGCGACCAGGTGCTTGCCGAGGGCACTCTCCCAGTTTGGCGGTGCATCTTATCACCTCCCCAGTCCCAGCCACTCGGTTTCCGGTTTCCTGGGTGTGCAGTGGGAGCACCATAAGTGTGCCGTATGCCTCCTCTGGGGAGCTGATCTCTGGCTGTGACCCTCCTGGCAGATGTCAGGATCCCAGGAAGACTTGGTTAGCAACTGGGAGCCTGCTCGCAGTTTGGTAAAGGCTGCCGTCTAATGGCACTTTCACTTTTCACTTTCATCCATTGGAGAAGGAAATGGCAACCCACTCCAGAGTTCTTGCCTGGAGAATCCCAGGGATGGTGGAGCCTGGTGGGCTGCCCCATCTATGGGGTCATACAGAGTTGGACACGACTGAAGCAACTTAGCAGCAGCAGCAGCAGCCGTCTCTGGAGCCGAGTTTGCCCCTTGCCCTCCAGCTCTGGCTGTCGCCCACTTGCCTCCCTGCCTCCGGTGGGGGTGGGCCAGCCCACTGTCAGCTAGCTCTCCGCTGGTATTCGCTCAGTCCTTTGTTGTGTGAGCAGCCTGTCAGTGCCTTAGGTTAGAGCTTTTTGTGGGAAAGCTCTCTCTCCTCTCTCTCTCTCTCCTCTCTCTCTCTCTCTCTCTCTGTCTCTCTCTCTCTCTCTCTCTCTCTCTCTCTCTCTGTCTCTCTCTCTCTCTCTCTCTCTGGCTGTCCCACAGTTTGGGTAGCTCTCTCACATTATCTCCCTCAGATTGTCCTCAGGGAATTCAGGCCTGGTCCTTACCCCAAGCAATGCAGCCCGCGCCTCCCTGTGCAGCCCCCACTTGCTGGTGGCAGACGCTAGCATCTGGGCTTCTTCTCTGCTGGGAGTTGCAGTTAGGCGCGTATCTGTGGGTTTTACTTATTTATTTTTTCCTCCAGGTTATGTTGCCCGCTGAGATTCCAAAACTCCCCACAGACCCGCTAGTGAGAGGGTTTCCTGGTGTTTAGAAACTTCTCTTTTACGACTCCTTCCCCAGGACGGGTCTCCGTCCCTAACTCTTTTGTCTCTCTTTTTATTTTCTATATTTTGTCCTACCTCCTCTCGAAGACAATGGGCTGCCTTTCTGGGTGCCTGGTGTCCTCCACCAGAGTTCAGAAGTTGTTCTGTGGTATTTGCTCAGCATTCAAATGATCTTTTGATGAATTGGTTGAGGAGAAAGTGGTCTCCGCCATCTTAGGGGAGAATCTCCAAGCCTTCATCAATAAATAAGACTGATATAAGGGAGCACAATGTGGTGCTTGTACATACAAAAAAATTAATAAACGTTAACTCACACAAACTCATGTTACTGTGCTTTTTTATGACACATTTATATTTTAAATGTGTATTAAAAGGAGGGGACCTTAGAAGCAATGTCATCTGGCTCCTTCAGGGTGATGAAACTTGAGATCCTTAGAAATAGAATAACTTGGGCAATTTACATAGTGGGCAGTAAACTGGGAATTAAAATCTGGTCTTTTGCCACAGCTGGAAAAGGTCTGCTGTACCCACAGTGACGCTCTTCTAACTCCCTCGTCTCAATCAAGTTCAACGAAAATGATGATAAGGTCCATACCTCAGTAGCAGCTGCAAACACCTTTTGCTTTCGTGCCAAGTTAAGTTGCAAGCTTTGGAGTGCACCCATTTTGCCTTCTCTGGCTCCTCACCTTTCTGCCACCTGCCTTTTGGGGTTCATAACAAAAATAAAACACAAACACAAAAAGCGTAGGTCTGACCATCATAGCTGGTTTCACTGGATAGCTAGAGCTTAGTTATGCTTGTAGAGATTCACTGAAAACTTTTTTGGAGCCTCGAAAAATTAGCATTGTTATTGTGAGTATTAACTAAAACTTGTCATTACCGGGTACAACTTTAGTTAAGTAGCAGTTGGAGGCAAACTACAGAAGCTGTGGCTGACCAAATGTCAGGATTATCAACTCTGTGAGCTTGGGTGATGGGTAAGACGTCGTGTAATTTCTTGTAGCACACAAGCCACTTAGATACTTACTACCTCTGTTCCTTTTAAATATATAGTGTACTCAGTGGTTTGCACTGAACAGCTTTCAGTAAAGTCACTTGACAGCTCCTTCTAAAATAAATCTGATTTTATCTTTATGTCATATAATTTCCTGTGCTGAGAAGTTCACATTATCATCAACATAATAACAGTGCCTACAGCAGGCAGTCCTGAAGTACTTCTAAACCCAGGTTCCCTCAACACCACAACTCTTTCTAGCACAGGAGTCCCCAATCTCCAGGATCTGATATCTGGTGATCTGAGGTGGAGCTGATGTAATAAGAATAGAAATAAAGTGCATAATAATTATAATATGCTTAAACCATCCCCAAACCATCCCCCTTCCTGCCCCAGTCTGTGAAAAAATTGTCTTCCACGAAACAAGTCCCTGGTGCCAAAAAGACTGGGGACAGCTGTTCCAGTACGTTAGGGAGGAGGCTATCTAATTCCAACCATGAATAATCAGACACAAGTAACGTGAGAATTTAATCAGACACAAGTAACGTGTAAGGTTTTTTTTTTTTTCTTTCCCCTGATGTCTTAGTATATAATTAATGCTTTTAATTCATTGTTGTGCCAAGATATTACATCTAGCTCATGGAAACCAGTTCTAAAATACAAAGACATGTTGGCTGCCGAGGTTCCGGTCATATACATTTCAAATGGTGTGGACTTTCTTGGAATATACCTGACTATTGTGTTCTTTAACAAGCAGGTAATTCATTTAGTGGTCATGTGCTGAGGAAAACAAGAGTTTTGAGTGTAGATGGATCAAAAGCAAGGAGTCCTGTGTGTCCCCGCTGCTGCTTCTCTGACCCTAAGGCTCTCCAAGGCGAGAGTTTTCATCCTGGTAGGATGCCCAAGTGCTCCCCCTGATATAGGGGGCCAGAAATCTAGAAATAAATGTGTTCTGGTTCTGAGAACACTAGCAACAATTCCAGTGCAATTGCTTTCGTTTTTTAAAAGGGAGAAATAGATGACTATCGGGTCATTTTCACAGCAAATAGTTTATAGATCAAGATAATCTGGAGCTAAGAAATGTGATATTCATTATGAAAAATAGAAAGCTTTGTTTAGCAGAGAATTTTTGTTTACTTACAAGCCCAAAAGGCTGAGTATAAAAAGTATTTAATGTATCAAGAATAAATTAAATTTCCCCCTTTCTATCTTTCTTTACTTATTCCTCTAATCGTTTATTATGAAACCTCTCTTCACCCATGAGAATGTGAGCCACACGGAGGTAGGGATTTTTGTCCATTTGCTTGCTGTGTATCCCCAGGGCCTTACACAGAGTCTGGCAAATACGAGTATCCAATATGTACTCACTGACCAACAAATAAATGAATGAGTGAACTGTAAATTGAAAAACCATCCTTCCAAATGAATTCATTTGCGGATGTAAGCTAGCACATTCCCTAGAAAGCAGCTTCCTTCATTAAGGGCAGGCTTTAAGGTTCACAGGAGATTTTAGCATCAGCCTAATGATGCTGATTTTCCTTGGAAATTGCTCTCTGCTCCTCTCTCCTAGTTTGTCTTTCTCAGCATTTGTTTTCAGATCAGCATTGGATCTGAAGTTACAGCTTTTTCTCCCCAGAATTCACCCGAGGAAAAATTGTCTTTTCCTTGCATTTGAAGCTTAGCAAATTGAGGAAAACCAACTTAGGTGAACATCTGATGATCTTGAAAAAAAAAAAAAGAGACCTGGAAGCTCAAGACAGATGGTGCCGCTCCTGCCTTGGGGATGCTGGGCAGCTTGGGCCCGGCTTGAAGTGGTTCTCCTGGGAAACCAGGACTGGCTGGATTCTCTCCTGACTCAGCAGAAGTGCCAGGGCCGTGCCAGTCACAGGGTAAAGACGCTGGGGTGTGGGCCCTACACAGAGAGGGTCTGTAAAATCCTCCTTACTGACTCGAGCCCCATCAGGCATTCTAAGATTTCAGGACTCACCTAAACCTGATTAAAGGTGTCCAGAGGGCCCGGGGTTAACACTGACTTGTTCTTTAAGTACAAGATTATGGTTTCCAATAAAGTGGATTTGTGGTACCTGAGGTGATTTTGTGGAAGAAAAAAAGGAAGATTAAAAAGTCTGTGTCAAAGTAGTATTTTGATTAGACCAGAAGCATAATTTTAAAAAGTGGAAAATAGTAGAGATGCCGTAGGAAATGTGCTTGGGGCCTGCCCTCCCCGGAGGAACGGAGTCGATAAATCATCTCCCGCCAGTCCCAGTTTTTCAAGTGTGTTTTCGACATTTTGTAGACTTAGATTTTAAAGTAAAGAATGCACAACCCCATATATTTAAGTTTATGTTATTTCATTTGTTATCTTTTTTAATTTTGGAAGATATTTCATTTACTCTTGTTAGGTATATATATGATCCTGTGCTTTACTTTTCATGAAGGAAGGAGAGTAAAACAAGAAGCTTCTTGGTTTAGGAAGAACTAACTAGTAAATTTTCCTCCAGTTCTCCAGGATCGTGGCAACTGCTTCTTTCCTGACAGTGAACTTTGCATCCCAATCTCCATTAGTCTTAATAGAAGCCAAGCATTCTCTCCCCCTCACTGTGCTATAAGAATCATCTTTCTTGAGTGGAGTAATGGTTATGAAGTCATTTAGGTATTCACAGAAAAAAATGCCTTTTACTGTTCTTTTTTTATTGATTCCAGGAATGTGGCAAAGAGAAACCCTGTTCCGTTTTACCGTAAATACTATTAATCCAGAGATGACTTCTTAGTATACAGCAATGATTGATTTGAATTTAAATGAGTTGATATTCAGAGTTTTCATCTAAACTCAGAAAAAACAACAAAATTATCCAGTGACTCTGGTTACATCTGGAGTTGCTACTTAGATTGCCTACACAGTCTTGTATTTTCAGTACCCAGATTTGGAAAAATAAAAAAAAAAAAGGATAAGAGCTGATGTATATTAGATCCTGAAAGTATATACTTTACCTCTCCTATTACTGACATTCACTCCTGACTTCCTTTCCAAAGAATTTCACCCATTTCTCCCACCAGGTCCAAGATCAATATCTTATTTTAAGTAAAAAGTTTTCACTCAAAATAGGTTGACTTTTGAGTCTGACAAAGTAGAAATTAGAGTTATGGTGCTGTTTTAAGAGAAAAGTTGGAGAGGTCTGATTCCCAGTCTACATAATAATTCAACAGAATTTAAGGCTGTCTTTAGCACTTTGCATTAGCAGCAAGTAATTACCTCCAACTAGAATGAAATGAGGGTCAAGAATGGTTTCAAGCAATCAAGTGGAAGTGTTACTTGCTTTATTGAACATGCTAATTCAAAGCTGCACTTGGAAGAGTTAAAGAAGAAAAATGGCTCCAACCCAAATTGCCTTGTGAGCTTTTTTGCAAGAGTGGGCCAGAATGGTTTGTGGATGATAAAAAGTTTAAGTTGTTTAGTTTTAATATTTTAAATGACTTTACCTAGGAATTTAAGTGATTTCAGATTTTTCATTTTTGTGTCTAAATTTAATAGTGCATTTGATATACATAAGGATAAGCACACATACATTTTTTTGAACATGTTAACAACTATTTTCAAATGGGTGTGCCTATCCCTGAATGGATAGGTTGGTCTCCTACCAAATTACAAAATTAAGTAGATATGAATTAGTGTGTGGAAGTGTTAGTGAATTAAACTTGGGTTCACCTGCCTGCTACCCAGCATAACCAATCAATTGACACAAAGTTGCAGTGAAGGAAAGGACAGTGTCTATTTGCAGTGCACCAAGCAAGGAGAACTGGTAGCTCATGCTCAAAAGACCCAAACTCCCCCATGGTTTTCAGGGAAGGGTTTTAAAATGCACTATTTGGAGTGAGGGTTGCAGGGTGCATGCATTTCCTTTGATTGGGTGGTGGTGGTTAGGTGACAGGGTGGTATTTCGGGAATCTCAATCACCAAGTTTCATGTTCCAAACAGATTGAGGTCAGTATATAATCACCCTCCTGTACCTGGTCAGGGGTCTTAGTTTCTGCATAAGAGCCCAAAGGTATGCATCTGATTACTGTGTATATTCCTTGAGGAAGACTGTCCGATCACTGAACTATTGTTCCAGCTATCTTTCTTAATTGCTTTTCCTGTGTTTCTGCATATCATCATTTCTCCAATTACTAACCATTTGAGTCTGCTGTTTGAAACTCAAGGAAGGCATAGGAGAGTAGAATCTTTTTCTACAAACAAGAAAGGGTGGGGGATACAGAGGGGCTTTTGTACATGGGAGGGACTCACAGAGTCCTGTTCAATTTAAATCCCCCTTTTTCTTTGATGCTTCTCAATCCTGAGGGGAGCAGGAGCCGGACAAGAAAGGCAATTAGGTTTTGGATAGAGTGGTTAATCATACTTGTCAGGGGAACTCAGTTTTGGGGGGAATCTGGTTTCTGAAGTGCTAGCTGAGTCCAGTTCCGCTCATGAAATTCTAGGCCTATAGAATATTGATCCAAACTCAGACACAGTTTTGCTTACTCAATTATCCATGATTCTAACCTTGGGGAACAATTAAAATTCATAACTGTATTTATTAGCAACAGAGGTTCCCAGATGCTCAGTAGTAAAGAATTGTCTCCTGCCAATTCAGAAGACAAAGGAGACCTGCATTCATTCCCTGGGTCAGGAAGATCTCCTAGAGAAGGAAATGACAACCCACTCCAGTAATCTTACCAGAATAATCCCATGGAGAGAGGAGCCTGGCAGGCTACAGTCCATGGAGTCACAAAGTGTCGGACACAACTGAACGCGCGCGCGCATGCGCACACACACACACATTTATTAGCAAGAGAATAATGAGAGTAAAAATGAAATCATGAGCAGGATTCCTGAATTTGCCTTTTTTAAAACATAAATTTATTTATTTTATTGGAGGTTAATTACTTTATAATGCTGTAGTGGTTTTGCCATACATTGACATGAATCTGCCACAGGTGTACATGTGTTCACCATCCTGAAACCCCCTCTCACCTCCCTCCCCATCCCATCTCTCTGGGTCATCCCAGTGCACCAGCCCTGAGCACCCTGTCTCATGCATTGAACCTGGACTGGCGATTCATTTCACATATGGTAATATACAGGTTTAAATGCTATTCTCCCCAATCATCCCACCCTCACCCTCTCCCAAGGAGTCCAAAAGATGGTTCTATACATCTGTGTCTCTTTTGCTGTCTTGCACATAGGGTTATCGTTACCATCTTTCTAAATTCCATATATATGCATTAAATACTGTATTGGTGTTTTTCTTTCTGGCTTACTTCACTCTGTATAATAGGCTCCAGTTTCATACACCTCATTAGAACTGATTCAAATGTATTCTTTTTAATGGCTGAGTAATATTCTATTGTGTATATGTACCACAGCTTTCTTATCTATTCATCTGCAGCTCAATTCCAGAAAAATGAATTTGCCTTTTTTATTAGACATTACCTGAAGTTTAGTATGAATAATATTTTATATATCTAGGTTGATTATAATATAAATAATTCTGACTTAGAAACTGTATCTTGTAGCTTTAAAAACATATTTTCTCTATCATGTGGCAGGAAATAAGTAGAGATTAAACTCTCTTAAAATAATTAAAGACAATTTAGATGATACAAACAAACTTTATTTAACACTTCATGAAGCAAGCAGTCTCCATTTGCCAGGGTCCAGAGAACTTCATAATGGGCTGGAAGGCAGGATGCTTTTATAGGATAAAGAATAAGAAATAAAGAAGAGAAAAGGAATAAGGAAAAAGGAAATACATATAGAACCCTGAATTGGCTTGGCATGTGGGGACTGGTTAACAGGATACACTGTATTTCTGGTCAAATGAAACTTTTCTCAGGACTTGAAAGTTACCTGTGTCAGTTTGCTGACCTGGCATACCAGGCAGGAGTAGCTCCATCTTGGACCTAGACATTTATTTCAATGGCTATTTAAAGTTAATCTGCAACTTTATTTTTTCAAGAAGACAATTAGTTTTTTTTATTTCATATGTTGTAGTCTGAAACTCAGTTAGTATCTTTTTTTAATTGAAAAATATGGTAACCTTATATACTCATTAAATGCTATCTTTCTAAAACATAGCTTAGAAACATGCAGCATGCGTGTTTAATCTCAGTACAATGGATTCAAAACCAAGTATGCATGTTGCCTGCATCAAGGCTAGATTACAAATTATTATAGTCATCATCATCATCTTCACGTTTTGTTTTCAATGCATTTGATGATTCATTGGCAGTATTTTGATGATGACACTACATTAGTGGTAATAAGAATGTTTTAGGACCTAATTAATGATGGTTTAATTACAACATTCTGAACGACTGCCATTGCAGGAATTGATACTGTACAGCTGGGGATTGTGAAGCGGATATCTGTACTGTAAACCTTTGCCCTGTGAGGGACACTGGAGTCCCTGCTTTAGCTGACACAGACTTGATATGTGGAAGTACTTGGTCAGCTCATGACTGAACCAACACTTAACTGAGGAACTATTCTTCTTCTTGCAGAAATAGATGCCTTTTTTGTAGAGACCTAAATCTATAATTTTGAGCAGTCAAGCAATATCTACCAGGTGGCAAACTAGGGCTTTAATATGACTTGGTCAATGGCAAGGGAGTTTGATTTCTTTGCCTTGCAATATCGAATTTAAAAATCTCTTGGGAGAGGAGAGGTAAATGATTTAATTGGTATCTTCTCTTCCTGCATTTCCTTCATTTATGTCAACTAAGAACAGGACATGAAGACCCAGAATTAATCTGCATATTTGCTTCTCTGTCCATGGGATTTTCCAGGCAAGAGTACTGGAGTGGGTTGCCATTTCCTTCTCCAATTCATAAGGTTATGTAATTCAGAAAGAAATAGTAGGGATGAAAAGTTTCAGTAGGAAAAAGACAATGAGACAGGAGATAGGATTGTTTTCTTTGCTCTGCAGAAGATTTTTTAGTTTGATGTAGTTCCACTTGGCTATTTTTGCTTTTGTTGCCAATGTTTTTGATGTCAGGTCCGTCAGGTCCGTGAAATCACTGCCAAGATCAATGTCATGAAGCATTTCCCCTGTTTTCTTAAGGAAAATTAGTAATTTTAAATGAGGGACTGTTAAAGCTAAAAGAGCATGATGATTAAAAAGCTATAAAATTATTGAAAGTTAACCATCTGAAATATTTAAATCTCCAGAAAGTTTGTCTTTTATTTTATAATAGGTTTTTTGGGGGTTTTTTTGTTTGTTTGTTTTTGTTTTTTAGCAAAAAAAGGAACACAGGGGAAACTAGGACCAAAAGAGAAAATTTGGGCTTGTGTATAAATTCCCCTCAAATCCCTCTATCCTGTGCAGACACATTCATATTTCTAAGCAGGATAACAGGAATTGTTGTTCAGTCGTTCAGTCGGTCCGAATCTTTGCTATAACAGGATTGGATAAACAGAGGAGGATCTCAAAATGCAAAATGTTGAATTCACAGAAGCCTCCTGTCCTGCATCCTGCCCGCCCCCCACCTCCAACTTGTCATCCTCAGATGAAATGGGCTTGATAAATCAGAGGAAAGTTCAGGATAAACTATGCTTCAGTAACAAATAAACCTAACAAGTAAATTTTTTAACACACTGAGGTTTATTCTGCACTCAAAGTCCAAAATGAGTCAGATGACCCTTTTATATCCTGTAGCCTGCAAGCTTGCTGTGTCAGGAAAAGAGGGTGCTAACAGAGACATTGAGAACAGACTTGTGGTTGCAACGGGGATAGCGATGGGAGAGGGATGGATTGGGATTCTGTGATTAGCAGATGCAAGCTCTTACATAGAGAACAGACAAACAACAAGGTTCTACTGTATAGCACAGGGAACTACATTCAATAACCTGCAATAAATCATAATGGAAAAGAATATTTTAAAATATATATATGCACACATATATATACATATATAACTGAATCATTTTGCTATACACCAGAAACTAACACAACATTGTAAATAACTACACTTCAGTAAAATAAACTTTAAAAAAGAAAAAAAGGAGAGAGCTAGACGTTTGTTCCAAGTGCCTGTGGGAGCCAGGAAGTACCCTCATGAAACTTCCTCCCACATTTTAGTGATTGTAACTTGGCCACATTATCCCATCCTAAGGGAATCTGGGCCAGCAAGGGGACATGGAGTGGGACTTAGAGGTCTCTGCCTCAGGAGACTTTCTGACTCCTGTAAGCTCATCCTACCTTAGCAGTCAGCTCCCTGATTTCTCTCCACAGAACTAGTTTCTCTCTAAAGAAAGAAAACTGGCCAGTAAGAAAGAGAGGGAGAGAGAGTATAAGAGCCTTAGCTCTCATATCAAGCTCCAGAGCACAGAATTACAGAATGGTGCCAGATTCCAGTGTCAAAGTCCAGGTCATCCTGAGTTGCTAATGAGTGAGAAAAGAGAGAAACAGAACTATTAAAATAAGAATATACGCTAACACTAGTTAAATAAGATGATAAATAAGAATATACTTCTTACTCTCCTTCCCTTCCACCCATGTAACTATTTCCACTACAGTGATTCTGACAAAGTATATGTCCGATTTCCTTACTCCAAAAACATATCAAGAACCATAAGCTCAGATGATTCATTTGCAACCTCATCTTCATTTGTTAAAGGGCAACTATTACTGAGCTATTTTGTATTCTACTGAATATCCTGTGACACTGTGGTCACCAGCATGAGTGACAGTTTTTGGACTCATCCAACCAACATACTGAATGTCTTCCATCTGCCAGGCCTTGTGCCAGGCTGATGCTTGGACTGCTTCTTCTCTAGAGCTCATGGCCTAGCAGCTGCCATCTGAGTCTAGACAGATATATTCCAGGAAACATCCGCCGTTTCTTGTAAGCCACCTCCTGACGGGTGTTTCTGGGTCTGTGCTCAGCCAGAAAAGGAAGAGGGCCTTGAGGTACCGGTTGCTTACCGCTCCCTACTAATCACGTCCAGGATGGGATGGCATGTACATTAAAGACAAAAATCTTCACTGTTCTCATGGGAGTTAAGAATTGGAATTAGTTTTTCCCAAAGCCAGCTTCAACTCTCTCCAACAGTCAGATTTTATTTGAGAACTGGGAGAGCAGGGGAGAAGACATTGTGTGTCTGTTTGGATCTCACCTTGGCATCCGAGATGATCCTTGCAGGCCATGATGCTGGCCCACGGTGAGTGGGACTGGAGTGGGAGCAGAAGCTGTGAGCTGGGGCCCTGGGAGGTGTTCTTTCACTAACTAGCTCTGTGACCTTGAAGGAGTCCTTTGGTCTCTCCGAGCTCCAGTTTCCTCATGTGTAAGATCAAATGCTTGGACTAGACAGGCGTCTCCCAGCTGTGACACATGATCGTTCTGGGCTTCTGTGTTCCTGCCTCTATAACTGAGGTCCCCAGCCCTGTGTCACAGGGGGTTGGCAAGGAGGATGCATCAGTGCCTTGTCATCAGAGTGATCCACTTGAGAGGTGTTCCCCCACAGTAGCTTGCCAAGAGAAAAATGATTAGATATGTCACCTCCAAAACTCTTTGGAGTTGATTTCTTTTTTTCAACAACTTTCAGATTCTCACTATGATCACAAACTGAAGAAGGAAATAGTCCTTATCCAGCCAGTAAAATCAACAAGTGGAATGTCGGGGGATCTCTGCACATCACCAAAACACTTTGCCAAAGGGTCCTTAGCCCATTGGTGAGGGTTTAGCCCATTAGTGAGGGTGCTGCCTGTCCCTGAGAGCCCAGCTCACCCAAGGGAACTTACCACGTGATATTGTGGAGGTACAGACCTTAGTGCTTCTAAGAGGCTCAACCTTCTCGCATTCACAAACATATTTTGCACTTGAGGGAACTGAAGCCCAAGGGGGTTGATTAGCCCAAGGCCATGAACATTGGGCAGAAATGAGATGAAAACTTGCATCTTCTAACTCCTGACTTACAGGCCCCAGCTCTTACCCTACACTGTGCTAGAAAATTCATAGATGCTTTCACTGAAATCTGAATCTGTATCAGTAATAGTCATATGGCAACGATAGTGCTGGGCTTCGCTGATAGCTCAGTGGTAAAGAACCCACCTGCCAATGCAGAAGACAAGTGTTTGATCCCTGGGTTGGAAAGATCCCCTGGAGAAGAAAATGGCAACCCACTCCAGTATTCCTGCCTGGGAAATTCCAAGGACAGAGAAGCCTTCTGGGCTACAGTCCATGGGGCTGGGAAGGGTCAGACATGAGTTTGCAGCTAAACAACAACAACAATGGTAGTGCCAGCAATGGTGATAATATATACCACATATTTATGTTATATGTGTATTTTATACACACACACATACACCATTTATTGAGCAGTCACCATTAGCTAGGCACTGAGATAGTCATTTTATATATCTTAGATCTATTTTTTATCTTCATTATCGTTTATAGTCCTTACTATGCACAGGCATTAAACTAGCCATCATGGTGAAATTTAGCAATAAATTAAGAAAAAGCCTTGTCCTTAAGGAGATAATGGAAACCTGTGACATAAGCCACAGAATATGTGACAGCAATGTGAGGGAGAAGATGTCAGAAGAAAGGTTTGGCTACATTCTGGGGGGTTCAGAGAAAAGGACGTGTATTTTTCCATATTGAATGGATTTGGAAAGGAAAGACAAGGAAGGAGGTGGCTGAACTGAATCCTCAGTAGAAGGAAGGATGCTGGGCACTGGAATTGGGATGAAGGACTTTCCAGAATAAGCAGAAGCACTAAGCTTGAAAGTCTAACTATACTACATGGAACCAAACAGCAAATCAGCTGGGATGTTGATCTTGGGCCAGTATTTGTCACAGCCAAGGGACAGTGAGTATAAAACATTTAGTAGGTGAAGACCCAAAGTGACTAATCCCATGAACCATCTGCTAGAAAGAGATCTTGCTTTCAGATTTTGTTATTCCAAAAGAAATGGGAAAACCACTAGAAAACTTGTAAATTTGGAATCTACACTGAAAGTGAAGTAGAACTTAGCCCACTCTAAGGGTCTCTTCATAGGAGAAACTAAAGCATCTTCCTGCAGAGTCAACAGGGTTTACTGTGGTAGAAGGTCATTAACTCTGAGCACACAAATCTGAACATACAGGGGTCATATCAGTCTCCCAGAAACAGAACATGTGCAAAAGGTAAAAGCCTGATGTGGCACAATTAACCTATATCTGTGCTTTAAAGGGGAGTGGTGATTTCTCTACTGAAGTAAGAACAAAGAGACAGGATTGGACTTATGCCCATAAATAAATAGTGCTATGCCAGGAAATGTTTACACACTAGCTCTCTCTCTTTTTAATATAATTTTTGATAATTAGTTTTAATTGAATAATAATTACTTTTAGAAAAGGCAGAGGAACCAGAGATCAAATTGCGAACATCTGTTGGATCATCGAAAAATCAGTAGAGTTCCAGAAAAATATTTACTTCTGTTTTATTGACTACGCCAAACCCTTTGACTTTATGGATCACAATAAATTGTGGAAAATTCTTAAAGGGATGGGAATACCAGATCACCTCACCTGCCTCCTGAAAAATCTGTATGCAATTCAAGAAGCAACAGTTAGAACTGGATATTGAACAAGAGACTGGTTCCAAATCAGGAAAGGAGTGTGTCAAGGCTGTATATCGTCACCCTGATTATTCAACTTATATGCAGAAGGCATCATGCAGAATACCAGGCTGGATGAAGCACAAGCTGGAATCAAGATTGCCAGGAGAAATATCAATAACCTCAGATACACAGATGACACCACCCTTATAAGCAGAAAGCAAAGAACTAAAGAGCTTCTTGATGAAAGTGAAAGAGGAGAGTGAAAAAGTTGGCTTAAAATTCAACATTCAGAAAACTAAAACCACAGCATCCGGTCCCATCACTTCATGGCAAATAGATGGGGAAACAATGGAAACAGTGAGAGACTTTATTTTCTTGGGCTCCAAAATCACTGCAGATGGTGATTGCAGCCATGAAATTAAAAGATGCTTTCTCCTTGAAAGAAAAGCTATGACAACCTAGACAGCATATTAAAAAGCAGAGACATTACTTTGCCGACAAAGGTCTGTCTAGTCAAAGCTATGGTTTTTCCAGTAGTCATGTATGGATGTGAGAGTCAGACTATAGAGAAAGCTGAGCACTGAAGGATTGATGCTTTTGAACTGTGGTATTGGAGACAACTTTTGAGAGTTCCTTGGACAGCAAGGAGATCCAACCAGTCAATCCTAAAGGAAATCAGTCCTGAATATTTGTTGGAAAGACTCATGCTGAAGCTGAAACTCTGATACTTTGGCTCCCTGATGTGAAGAACTGACTCATTGGAAAAGACCCTGATGCTGGGAAGGATTGAAGGCCAGAGGAGAAGGGATGACAGAGGATGAGATGGTTGGATGGCATCACCGACTTGATGGACATGAGTTTGATCAAGCTCCGGGAGTTCGCAATGGACAGGGAAGCCTGGCGTGCTGCAGTTCGTGGGGTCTCAAAGAGTCAGACATGACTCAGCAACTGAACTGAACTACTTTACAATATTGTGATGGTTTTTGCCATACATAAACATGAATCAGCCACAGTTATACATGTGTTTCCCCCAATCCTGAACCCCGCTATCTCTCTTTTAAAATGTGAATACGTACATGCTTAAGCTTATTGTGAAGTTTATTGATGTTATGGCAGTATACACTTCAGAAATAAAACACTAACACTACTGCTGCTGCTGCTGCTGCTGCTAAGTCACTTCGGTTGTGTCTGACTCTGTGCGACCCCATAGACGGCAGCCCACCAGGCTCTGTCATCCCTGGGATTCTCCAGGCAAGAACACTGGAGTGGGTTGCCATTTCCTTCCCCAAGGCATGAAAGTGAAAAGTGAAAGTGAAGTCGCTCAGTCGTCTCCAACCCTCAGCGACCCCATGGACTGCAGCCCACCAGGCTCCTCCACCCATGGGATTTTTCCAGGCAAGAGTACTACTACTAATAAAATACAAATATGCAATATTTTTTGTTGTTAATTCCATATAGCAAATTGATCCTCACAGAATGCTTTCTTTGATTTTTGCAAAATTCTTGTGTCTGCTATTTACAATAGCTAGGACATGGATGCAACCTGGATGTCCATCAGCAGATGAATGGCTAAGAAAGCTGTGGTACATATACACAATGGAATATTACTCACCTATAAAAAAGAATGCATTTGAGTCAGTTCTAATGAGGTGTATGAAACTAGAGCCTATTATACACAGTGAAGTAAGTCAGAAAGAGAAACACCAATATAGTATATTAACGCATATATATATGGAATTTAGAAAGACGATAATGATGACCCTACATACAAGACATCAAAACAGACAAAGATGTAAAGAACAGACTTTTGGACTATGTGGGAGAAGAAGAGGGTGGGATGATTTGAGAGAATAGTACTGAAACATGTACATCACCATATGTAAAATAGATGGCCAGTGCAAGTTTGATGAATGAAGCAGGGCACTCAAAGCCGGTGCTCTGAGACAGCCCAGAGGGATGGGTGGGGAAGGAGGTGGGAAGAGGTTTAAGGATGGGGGATACATGTGCACCCGTGGCTGATTCATGTCGATGTATGGCAAAAACCACCACAAAAGTGTAAAGTAATTAGCCTCCAATTAAAATAAATTAATTAATTTTAAAAATTTCTTGTCTGTAGCCAATCTGCAGTTGCAATTAATGAATGTGTGTAGTCCCAACATGAATGTTATTGCTATTTTTGGTTACTTAATGAGAAGAAAGGGCTTCCTTGGTGGCTCAGAGGGTAAAGAATCTGCCTGCAATGCAGGAGACCCAGGTTCAGTCCCTGGGTCGGGAAGAGATTATCCCCTGGAGAAGGGAATAACTAACTACCCACTACAGTATTCTTGCCTGGAGAATTTCATGGACAGAGAAGCCTGAAGGGCTACAGTCCATGGGGTCACAGAGTCAGACACGACTGAGTGACTAAGTTTCACTTTCACTTCAAGAAGAAGAAAGTGAAACAAAAAAAGACCAGTGTTGAAACTTTTCTCACTCGTGACAGACTTCTTTGATGAATCAAAATGTGAGCAATTTCTTTGCTGAATCAAACAATAATTTTCAAATAATAGAAGACTGGCTTATCAATTTGATGCTTTTCATGACATAATGGTTTATAGACACAGCACACTTTAGGGCTTAATTTGCAATATTAACATTTTCTCCACTATTCTACTTGTTTTGCAATTAGCAGTACAATAAACCAAATTCTGGTTTATAGTTTGTACTTATTTCTATTATATAAATACTATGATATGGCTGGATTCCAGCCACCAATGAGATGTCACTGAATGCAGGGTAGGGAAGAGAGACACGATAGCAGAACTTGTATGATGCTTCCATTGTTAGGGACTGAATGTTTGTATCCCCTTAGAATTTATATGTTGAAGACCTAACTCCCAGTGTGATAGTATTTGAAGCTGGAGACTTTGGGAGGTAATTAACCTTAGATGACGTCATGAGGATAAGGCTCCCATGGTAGGATTAATGTCCGTATTAGAAGAGGAAGAAACACCAGAGCTTGCCTGCATGCCACCATGTAAGGACACAGCCTCAGCTGGAAGACGGTCATCTACAGGCCAGGAAGAGCACTCTTACCGGGAGCCAAGTCTGCCCAGCTCCTTGATTTTGAGCTCCCCACCTCCAGAACTGTGGGGAAAATCTATTGTTGAAGCCGCTTGGTCTCTGGCATTTTTCTTATGGTAGCCTGAGCTGACTAATACAACCAGCACTGGGTGGATGTAAAGAACTTCAGGACAGAGTTAATACTAAAATGTTGTAAAACAATTGCTGTCTTGAGTATTTATTTCTTATGCATTTGTTTTGTTTACTCTTTTATTTTGAAGTAATTATAAGACATACTGGAATTTGCAAAAATAGTAGAGCCCCACATACCCTTCACCCAGCTTCCCCCAATGCTGACATCTAATATAACTGCAATACAATATCTTGAACATGAAATTGAGACTTGTATGATACTACTGGAGCTGAAGCGCCAGTATTTTGTCATCTGATACAAACAGATTACTCCTTGAAAAAGTCCTTGATGCTGGGAAAGATTGAGGGCAGAAGGATAAGAGGGCATCAGAGGATGAGATGGCTGGATGGCATCACTGATATGATGAACATGAACTTGGGCAGACTCTGGGAGATGGTGAGGGAGAGGGAGGCCTGGCATGCTGCAATCCACGGGGTCACAAAGTTGGACACAACTGGGCAACTGAACAACAGCGACATGATTCTACTGGACTAAAACATTGATCAGTTATCACCATTTCTATATGGGTTCATTTGTCGGTGTGTGTCGGTGTGTTACGTTTGTGGCTTGTGTGCAGTTTTATCCCCTGTATAGATTTGTGTAACCATCGGGACATTCAAGATGCACAAAAGGAATCCCCTTGTGTTTTCTCTTTAGATTGTCACCACTCTGCGCTTGGCTCTCATAATTCTTAGTCTCTTCTCCATGTCTGCTGCTAATATAACAATCAATGTCCAGAATGTTTTAAATATAGAACCGTAGGTTATGTAAATTTGATACTCTCTTTCACTAAGCAGAATTCTCTGAACTTTGTTTCAGGTATCGTTCCTTTTTATTGCTAAGCAGTGTTCCATTGTGTGGATATACCAGTTTGGTTAACCATTCACTCACTGATGGATTATTTGAGTTGTTCCAGCCTTATACTGTTATGGATAGAGCTCCCATAAACATTTGTGTACAGGTTTTTGTGTGAATGTAATTTTTCAATTTTCTGGGATGTGACCGAGTGTGACTGCTGAGTCATATGATAAAGTACAGAAAATTTTTCCAAATTATTTTGGAAATTATTTTCTCAGGTGGTTGTATCATTTTAGTTTCCTGCCAGAATATACGACAGATCAAACAAACATCCTTGCCAGAGTTTTGTGCTGTTATTATTTTTCACTTTAGCTCTTTTAATAATTGAATAATGAAATCTTATTGAGATATTAATTTGCATTACTTAATGGCTAATGATGTTAGACAGCTTTTCATGTATTTGTTTGTCACCTCACCTCTTTCATGAAGTGCTTCTTTATATCTTCTACCCAGCTTCTAATCAGATTTTTTGTTTCCTTACCTTTGAGTTTTCAGAATTCTTTATATCACCTAGATACAAGAATTTTGTCAGATATGTGGTTTGTGAGTTTTTTCTTCCAGTCTGTAACGTATCTTTTCATCCTCTTAAAAGGGCCTTTTGTGGCACAAAAATTTTAAATTTTGATGAAGGTAAGTTTATCAGTGCTTTCTTTTATGGATCTTGCCTTTAATGTCATGTCTAAAGACTCCTCACCCAGGTTTAGATCCTAAAGAGTTTCTCCTATGTTTTCTTATAAAATATTGAAATTTTAAATTTAAATCCACAATCATTTTGAGTTAATATTTTATATGGTATGGGTTTTAAGTCAAAGCTATTTTTTGCTCATGGTTGTCCAGTTGTTCCAGCACCATTTGTTTGAAAGCTTATTCTTTCTCCACTGAAATTTTATTTTTCATATAATTTATTTTATTGTAAGTTTAATTTTTAATAATGGCTGTGGTTTGACAGACATCCAGCTCACAAACTCCTTGAAATTTAACAATGTGTTCTGGGAGCCAGTACAGACTGATTCCAGCAAATCATTGATTTATATTGTGTGTATGGTTTTGGTCAGAGGAAAAAAGACATCCATAGGGATGATTGGGGATGGTGAGCATGTGTAAACATTGAAATATATAATGTAAAGCATTATAAAATCACCAAGCCCAGAGGTGACATTAGTATCATCTTGTAGAAAATTAAAACTCAGATTTGAAATACATACTTTTTTAGCTCTGGGGAGAGGGAGCAGGAATTGGACATAATTCATGTCATTAATTTGAAATTGCTTAATTAATAGGTTCCCTTTAAACTAATTGGGTGGCCAAGAAGCTTGGAAGGATAGTCAAGGCCTCTGTGGTCAAATGGAGCTGGGCCTGATTCTTGGCACTGATGTTTATTAGCTTTGAGGAACACCTCAATGACCTTTAGATCTGGTTAATTTTAAAGCTTGGAGAAGAATCCAAAGCTGTGTTTATTAACTTAACAAATACTTGATGAGTTCCAGGCTATGTAGAAGGGATTAAGGATACAGCAGCAAGCAAAGTTATTACAGTTTTTACCCTCAAAGAATTTACAGTCCAGTGGAAATGTGGACAATGAACAAAAAAGCACACTAGTAAAAAATGCTGTTACATAAGTGATAAGTGGCATAAAAGGGGAAAAAAAGAAGCAGGTGCTGTGATTGAAACAGATAAACAAAAACCCTGCACAGTTCCAGGCACACAGAGGTTGCTAAGTGGTAGCTCTTTTTTTTTTTTTTTTAATAGATCTGGATAATATGAAGGTGGACAGACAAAGATCTGAAGACCTCATCTGAGGGCCTGCCTACCCTTCACTTGTGTTATATACTATAAAGCCTACTTTGTATTGGGAGCTGTATTGGATATACTTTAAAACCCTCTTAAGATTCCTAAGTGTCTAAAAATCTGTGACTGTCATGTGTGTCAAGCAGGGATTTGTTTAATTTTTTTACATAAAGACACATAAATTAGCAATCAATATGGTAGTCATTAGGTCAGGTATTGCATATATTTATATTTTTAATAATGTTTGGCTGCCATCTTCTCATTGTGCCCTTTTAAAACTGGACTAAATTATGAAAAAGTACTTAAGAATCTAGAATTCTGAAACCTGGGACAATGCAATTGCTGACATGTTTTACCAATTTTATTTCAACTAAATACACATTGGCTTTTGTTTAGAAGTTCAGTTGAGTCCAGTTCAGTCACTCAGTTGTGTCCAACTCTTTGCGACCCCATGAACCACAGCACACCAGGGCTCCCTGTCCATCACCAACTCCGGGAGTTTACCCAAACCCATGTCCATTGTGTCAGTGATGCCATCCAGCCATCTCATCCTCTGTCGTCCCGTTCTCCTCCTGCCCTCAATCTTTCCCAGCATCAGGGCCTTTTCAAATGAGTCAGCTCTTCCAATCAGGTGGCCAAAGTATTGGAGTTTCAGCTTCAACATCAGTCCTTCCAATGAACACCCAGGACTGATTTCCTTTAGGGTGGGCTGGTTGGATCTGCTTGCAGTCCAAGGGACTCTCAAGAGTCTTCTCCAATACCACAGTTCAAAAGCATCAATTCTTTTGTGCTCAGCTTTCTTTATAGTCCAGCTTTCACATCAAGTTATTATTAATCAATGTTTTTTTGTAATGAAGTCCATAAATCTGCATTAAATTAAACATCCAGACTTGTCGATGTCCTTTTGCTTTCCTGCTTGAGCCTGTGTATTTTCATCAGAATAATTCACTAAATTCAATCTGAGTCTATTTAAACATTTTTTTCCTAGTTTTCTACTAAGTTTCCCCTGACCTCTTGAACAACCAGCCCCAGTGTCAGCTGCCTGGGCAGGACTAGGGCAGGGGCTATGGGGCATTTGAGCACTTTTGCTTCTTAATTGGTCTTCTTATTCTTTGAAACAAAATTAATCATCTTTCCACCCCACTGCTATCTCTGCCACCTCAATTTTTTTTTTTTCCCAGTGGGAAGATGAGGAGTAAGAGGGACATGGCTAGTTCTTTAACTTTTTCTGATTATCAAATTTGCATTACCTTATTGGAAAACTACAACATCTTCAAAGGAGAAAATAAAATTTTCGCAGTGGTTGCACTGTTTGCAGAATTCTTTTCCCCATACCTTGAAACACTGGGCATGATCATTGCAAAATTTCGGAGTCAAGCTCTGTTGAAATCGCTGCTTCTGCATTTACCATGGTTTGAGACTACCAGGTAAAGCCATGTACAAGGCCTGAGATCCGAGAAAAATGTACAGCACAAAAGTGCATAATGCTGGATTGCATAAATGCTTTTTAGTACTATGAAGACTCATTTCTTACAACAGCTCTATGAGTATGATGATTATCCCTGGTTTTCTAAAGTCACAAATGCAGAGTAAGACACCCTGAATGCAGACCCCAGAAGAGCAGTTCCAAGTCCACAGACTACAATAACCTTCTAGCACTACAGACAGCCAGGTGACAGCTCCAGCCTCTCTCTTCCCTGGCATGTCGCTTTCTGCGTAAAGCCAACACCTTCTTTGTTTGTTTGTCCCAAACCAGGCCCAATATCGACTTTGCTCCTATTTTGGCTTATTAGATGATATTATCATTCCTATGAATTGAAGATCTGTTTTGTCCCTTTATCCTGTTTCCTGGAGATGGTGGAGGAAAGAAAGCCTGGCATGCTGCAGTCCATGGGGTCACAAAGAGCAGGATGTGACTGAGCAATGCAACTGAGCAACTGAACAACAACCTCTTTCCAGAACCTTCACTGCACTCATTTCTATTGAAGGCCAACTGCATTTCCTGTGGCTCAGCAGTGTTATTCCCAACCACCTCCCCAGTTTTGAACATCTGGCACTTCTACACAATAATCACAGTCAGTCACACAAGATTTTGGGCATAAATTTAGGGAGGAGAGAGATGATTATGCTCACTTTTTAACATGGAGGTCAGGAAGGTTTTCTGAGGTCACTGAGGGGCATGAACTCCTCACATTTATTGGGAAGACAAGCTTGGTTGATTTATTTCCTTGATTTTGTTCTATGAATCAATTAAAATTTAAAATTTTTATTTATTATTTTTTCCTTACTTGTGATTTTGAAATACTTCCGACCTACTGAAAAACAGTATTTTCACTGAGTAAAAACCTAAAGTATTTTTAGCTTTACCTACCACGTTAATTTCCCCAGGACTTGCATAACTAATTACCACAAATTGGGTGACTCAAACAACAAAAACTTATTTTCTCATAGTTCTGGAAAGTAGAAGTCTAAAATCAAGGTATCCACAGTCCCTGCTCCCCCCTGAAGGCTCTGGGGAAATTCTTTGCCTCTTCCTAATGTTCAATGATCGCTGGCAGCCCTGGGCACCTCTGTATTTTTCAGAACTCTGCTTCCATCATCGCAGCCTTTTCCCCTGTGTGTCTTTCCTTATAAGGCCCATATTAGGGTTAATGTGTGTGTGTGTGTGTGTGTGTGTGTGTGTGTGTGCTTGCTCAGTAGTGTCCAACTCTTTGTGACCCTATGGACTATAGCCCATCAGGCTCCTCTGTCCATGGGATTTCCCAGGCAAGAATAGTGAAGTGGGTTGCCATTTCCTTCTCCAGGGAATCTTCCTGACCCAGGGATCGAATTCGCATCCCCTGCATCCTCTGCATTGCAGGCAGATTACATTTTTTTTTTTAATGCTGAGCTACTAGGGAAGCCCTGTATTAGATTTAGGGCCACCATAATCCAGAATGACCTCATTTTAATGTAACTAATTATTATCTGCAAAGACCTTATTATTAAACACAGTAACATTCTGAGCTTCTATGTAGAAATGAATGGGGGGGGAGTATGTTTAACCCAGCACACCTACATGCATTAGTTATAAACATTTTTAAATATTGCCTTCCAATTTTCTTTTTCTTTAAAATTTTTATTGGGGGGGTATAGTTGGTTTACAGTGTTATATTACTTTCTGCCATACAGGAAAGTGAATCAGCTACACATACACATACATCCACTCTTTTTTAGATTCTTTTCCCATATAAGTCACTACAGAACATTGAATAGAGTTCTCTGTGCCACATAGTTGGTTCCTTTTCGTTGGGGATGATCTCTCTTGTTGTTTAGTCATTAAGTCACGTACAGCTCTTTTGTGATCCCACAGACAGCAGCCCGCCAGGCTCCTCTGTCCATGAAATTCTCCAGGCAAGAATACTGGAGTGGGTTGCCATTTCTATCTCCAGGGGATCTTCCTGATCCAGGGATTGAACCCACATTCCATGCATTACAGGCAGATTCTTTACCACTGAGCCACCAGGGAAGCCCTCAGTAGGCCCTAGTATGTTTATTGTATTGACCACACCACTCAGCACTCCAGTTCTTAGTTCCCCAGTGAGGGATTGGACCCATGTTCCCTGCAGTGAGAGCACCGAATCTTAATTCCTGGGCCACCAGGGAAGTCCCTCATTGGTTATTAACATTTTGACACACCTGTTTTATATTTAACTCCATCCATCTATGTGTGCATACGTGCATCTACCCACACTCAGATTTTGTTGATCGATTTGAAAGTTTGTACTAAACATGATGCCACACCCCTAGATACTTCAGCCAGGTGGCAACTAAGGAAAAAAAAAAAAACACATTGTTCTACATCATCACAGGCAACTGCCACAACATAATAGACTTAATATCTGCTACCATAATTGATATGAATGAAGAGCATATTTAAATTTCCCCATTTATTCCAAAATTATTCTTTATAACTGATGATTTCTTTCTAAATCAGGATTTAATGAAGAATCAGACACTGAATTTATTTATATCTCTTTAATCTCCTTTTACTGGAAGAATACTTCCCCTCTGTTTTCATGTCACTGACAGTTCTGAAGGGAGTGCAAGCCAGTTGTCTTTGAGAATGTCCTATGTTCTAGATGTGTCTGATTATTTCTTCATGATGAGATTCAGGTAAAATATTTTTTGGAAAGAATACTACATTGGTGATACTGTATTCCCCTAGCACATCAGTCTCTGAGGTTCAGAATGTCCATTTGCTGGTTATCAGTGATGCTAAATACAGTCTCTTGGCTGAGGTGTTGAGACCCAGCTTTCTCCCTTGGGATAGTGTTCCCATATTCCCCATTTAACTGATTCTTATTTAAATTGTCTTTTGAAATTGTGTCCATTTCTGTTCTAAGCTTTTTTTATTTCTGATTAGAAGTTTGTCTGTTTTTTTAAAAAATAGACAAAGTGCTTTTTTATGTATATTTAATTCAGTTGGAAGTTTTGCTTGTTTTCTTCAACTTTGTAGTTTTGGGGTACAGGGAGAATTTCCACCGTTTGAAATATTTTGATTCTCAATTTCCAAGGTTTTAGGGTGACTTTGTGGGGATGATATCTGCATTTTAACTCTGAATGGTCTTCTATTTTCCTGGATCAGTAACAACACGTGATTCTGTATGGACAACGTTATGGTTTTGGGGAGGCTCACTTAATTTCTTAGTTCAAGAGTGCTGTGTTCTATTGATATAGTTAAGAGCCCTTTTCAAAACTAGATGGCACATTTTACTGGGGAGGGTGTCCTTGTTCTTTTCCAATGGACCCCAATCTTCCTTCCTCCTTCTGCTTCATCACCTGAGCTTTAGCGACATCTCTCATCTTCCCAAAAAGGCACCTTCCCAAGACTGCCACATCTGGGTAGCCCCCTCCATTTGTGTCCCCACTGATGGTGTCTTGATCCAACAGATTATTAACTTTTGTCAGTGTTGATCTTCTCAGAGCATGACATCTTCCTAGTAGGAATGATTTTTATCTGTGCTCAGCCACTGCCAGGCCTGCTGCCTTCTGGTCTTTCTCAAGCATTCTCCAGCAGATTCTCAGCTCCAGCAATTCTTCAGTGCTGGCCCTTGCAGTTTTCAGATTCTTCCTTCACTACTTCTGGGTAAAATAAGATTTATAGCATCCTCTGTCATCTAGTTATTTTGCAGATGGGGGTTACTGGTGGATTTTTTTTTTAATTTTTATTTTAACTTTAGTTTACTTTACAATACTGTATTAGTTTTGCCAAATATTGACATGAATTCACCACTAGTGTACATGCGTTCCCAAACATGAATCCCCTCCCACCTCCCACCCCATACCATCTCTCTGGGTCCTCCCCATGCACCAGCCCCAAGCATCCTGCATTCTGCATCGGACATCGACTGGCGATTCGTTTCTTACATGATAGTATACATGTTTCAATGCCATTCTCCCATCTCATCCCACCCTCTCCCTCTCCCCCAGAGTCCAAAAGTTCACTCTATAGATCTGAGTCTCTTTTGTTGTCTCGAATACAGGGTCATCATCACCATCTTTCTAAATTCCATATATATGTGTTAGTATACTGTATTGGTGTTTTTCTTTCTGGCTTACTTC
>SJYQ01000153.1:200801-215015 GCA_006410935.1 Redunca redunca | reverse complement strand
ATCTATATTTCTGTCTTTGTGCCAGTACCATACTGTCTTGATGACTGTGGCTTTGTAGTAGAGCTTGAAGTCAGGCAAGTTGATTCTTCCAGTTCCATTCTTCTTTCTCAAGATTGCTTTGTCTATTCGAGGTTTTTTGTATTTCCATACAAATCTTGAAATTATTTGTTCTAGTTCTGTGAAAATTACCGCTGGTAGCTTGATAGGGATTGCATTGAATTTGTAGATTGCTTTGGTTTTATTTGTTTTCGTTATTGATCTGTGTAGGTTCTAGAGAACAGGTGTAGAGAGATTGGTATTTAGTTAATGTATAGAGACTCAAAGCCTGTATGTATTTATTCTTACTTTCTTGGTATTGTAATGTAAAAACAATGATATATTTTGCTTATTTTAAATCTCTAGTGGTAACGTAATTATATCTATTTATATCTATGTATTTCTCTTTGTGTGTATGGTTTGCTTTTTACCTTTAACCCTTGAATCCTTCTGGAAGTACTGCTTGCTTTGGACCTGCTTATCTAGACCCTCTGTTCTGGCCTGTGGGCACAGGAGAACATAAGGAATCATGGCCTAGTTTGCTTAGAAATGGACAGATGCTGAGAGAGATGAAGGGCAAATTAGGGCCTTGTAAAATGTAGTTGATGCATTTTGAAGCACAAAATGGACAGGGGCAGGGGAATGCTTGATTGTAAACTCTTGTGAAAGTTGAGTTCCAGCCTCTTGACACTTGAGGTTCTCATTTCTGTTAAGTTGTGTGTATGTGTGTGTGTATGTTTTTAGGACAATTGTCCTTCAAAGCTGGCTGTTCATCAGATTCCTTGGAACAGCTTTATGCACTGTCACATTGTTAGACACTTGTGTATGTCCCAAATTCTTCGTTAAAATTTTATATTCTCATGAGCAACTCCTACCTCCTTCTCTCCCAGGGCCCTCTGCAGGAGTCCTGCTCAAAATAGGTTCTGAGGGACTATTCCATCACCTTTGAAAGTCTCTGTCTTGGAAACTCAAGAAGTGTTACATCAAAAGCAGTTTCTTTTTCTTTGGAGACTGATGAGAAAAAAAAAAAAGACACCTGAGCAGAAATGAAGACAGGAGCATTTGTGTGCTCCACAGGCTTTCTAAACTGAACCTGTAACGTGTTAAGCCCTCTTCATTTTGCCTAAACAGTAGTTTTAAAAAGACCATTAATACTCCTTTTTAAAATATATATTATATGGGTTTGCACAAAAGTAGCCTCTCAAGTTGTTGTCTAGGCATTGCCTGGAAAGCTCTTTGGGAGGGACCAGATTATGAATTCAGTTAAGAATCTCTACTTTGTACATTCAAAATGTCTGCTGTTATTTGAGGTTCTGTGGGTTATTCTGTTTACATTTATCAGTCATGGCACTCACATGTCCCTGGGATTTAAATACCTAAATAAAGCCTAAATAAGGATATAGATACCTAAATACCTAAGAAAGGGAAAGTGAAGTCGCTCAGTTGTGTCCGACTCTTTGCAACCCCATGGACTGTAGCCTACCAGTCTCCTCACTCCATGGAATTTTCCAGGCAAGAATATTGGAGTGGATTGCCATTTCCTTCTCCAGGGAATCTTCCCCACCCAGGGACTGGACCCGGGTCTCCCGCATTGCAGGCAGATGCTTTACCATCTGGGCCACCAGGGAAGCCCTAAACACCTAAATAAGGATGTAAATACCTAAATTTTGGTAAATACCTAAATAAGACGTAAATCCCTAATAAGGGGGACATGAAAATTGAATGATGTCACCCTCCCTTGGAGAAGCTCTGCTATGGTTTTCCTTGTCTTGGAGTAAAGAACAAATGTTTCATAGAACCTGTAAGCTCCTCTATCGTCTGCCCTCAGCCTGATTCTCTGCCATTGTCTGCCACCCCAACTCCCTTGCTGGCTATGCACCAACCACACTGGCCTCCTGTCTCTCAAACAATCCATGCTTCTTGCCTCGAAAGGATGTTTTCATAAGCTGCTCCCACTCCCTAGCTGTTCCTACTCCCTGGACGATACCTATCCTATTTCTTCCCTTGGTCAATACTTGCATATCTGCCAGATCTCAGGTCAAATATCACTTATTGAAAGACATCTTCTTAGAATGTCCCTGTCACATATCCTCAGAGTTTCTAGTACTTCCAGGGTATTTCTTGCAGTTGTAATTTTACTTTTTTTTTTTTTTGTAGGATCATTTCCATAACACAGTTCTCCTTCATCAGACTATCACCTTCACAAATATAGGAGCAGATTTTGTTTTTGCCAACCATTGAATCTCATGTACCTAGAACAAAGAGTGGTCCATAGGAATAGCTGAATAAATTTTTTGTTGGCTGCATGACTGAATTGATTAATGTAAAACAATTGATGAGGGTTAACTGTCCAAAATGAAACAAATACTAAACAGTTGTTTGGCCAGAGAGACAGTTAGCTGATTAAAAAAGCAATTATCATTTGATAATCTCCAGAAAAGGTGCTGGAACAACTGAACACACATATAGCCTGAGAGACAGATGGAATGACTAAGAGGGAAAAGTTGAGGAAGAAGGTTGAAGAAAACATGATAAAAAATTCAGAGCTACTTGCTGGCTGTGTCTGAAAGCACAGTGTTCATTTCTAGTCACATCACTGCTGCAAGGAGTTTAAAGACACTGAAGAGAGGAGCCTGGGAAGGGCAGCCTGAATGATGCCAGATCAAATGTCAAGCAGCTCACAGAAAGTTTAGAGACATACAGTGGAAAGTCAAGAGGACATGAAGGAGATATAATTATAGATCCAAAGTGCAATCACTGTACATGATAATGTCACCTACTTTCATTTAAACTAAGACCTGTTTATACAATGCAGATCCTAGAGTGGAGGTCTGGAAAATTCAAAGCAAATTTATGAGGTATTTTCATCATCAATAGCAACTGAAAGATCTAAAGGCAAAGAGTAGAGTATTGAAATGATATCTGAGGATAAAGTGTTGAATCTGTCGATGATGTCTCTGGTGTGCACCTGCACGCGTGCACACATACATATGCGCTAATTTTAAGAAAAGCATAAAAAATAAAGACTGTAACAAAGAGACGGTGTTAATTTGATCTTTTAAACCAAAATGCTGCATATTCATCTTGCATTTTAATCACCCTCTTTTTTTCTTAGTCTGCAAGAAACAGAAATATGGCTGTTTTCTACTGATTAGTGTATTCTTTTGACTCTAAAATTGAAGGGAGATTTTTTTTAATCCTTTACTGTTTACTAAGGGTTTTGAAGGAAATATCTGAACATTGACTTTTTTTTAGAGTTGTTTTGGTTAGATTTTTTTTTTAAGACTTGTTTACTTCATACCAATATGGAATTGGCTTCTCAAAGCATAGTTTTTGAAGTATATCTCTTACATCTTGTAGAAATTTGTGCATAAGATTGTTGGAACATTTGTGGAAGACCTAGTGAGAATAGAGAAGGGACTTGGTAGGAAAGCTGGGATTGGACAGAGGTAAGGAGGTAGTAATCATGGACTGTGATAGTAGAGAGATATTGCCTACTAGCTAGAACTGATTACTTACAGTATTAAAGAATGTGGCTTATAGCTGAAATAGCCATACATTTTTTTCCCCACTAGAAAATAAATCAAATTCAATATGAACAGCAAATGCTTTATTAATAATAGGCTAAATCACAGAGTGAGTGCTCTGGTTAATCAGATTGCTATACATTTATGACCATTCCTATTAAAGCAGATACAGTTTGGCTTACAAAACCATCATGGAATTGTGCATAACCAGAGACTTAATTGGTCTGAATGTCTTTGATCTTGAGATGAGATAATCAGTAGGACTGAGCAAGATAGGGACTAAGGAACAAATTCAGAACAGACCTGAATTGAAAAATGAGGTGTCTTAATCATAGGATGATTACAGGTTTAGATGACCATCATATAAACAGTGAGTTGGGGAGCTAATTCAGCAAGTAGGTAGAGGCTACCAGAGGCAGCTAGATTTCTCCTCAAACTCAGGTGAAGACTTGACTGTGCCCTGACTCACACTTTGAGTATGTCTATTTGCATGTCTGCCTCTGTGATAGGCAGAACAAAAGCCCACAACTATGACCTAAATAAGACAAACATGTCCTAAATGGTATTAATACATATCTTAATTCCCAGAACCTGTGAATAAGTTACCTACAATTCCTTGCCTTTACCATATCTAAAGAGATTTTGCCGGATGATTAAGGTTAGGGATCTTGAGATGGAGAAAGAAAGTAAGAGAGGTTGCTCGGTCGTTTTGGACTCTTTGCAACCCCATGGACTGTAGCCTACCAGGCTCCTCCATCCATGGGATTTTCCAGGCAAGAATCCTGGAATGGGTTGCCATTTCCTTCTCCAGGGGATCTTCCCTACCCAGGGGTCGAACCCGGGTGTGCCACATTGCAGGCAAATGCTTTACCCTCTGAGACACCAGGGAAGCCCAAATGGCGAGATTATCCTATATAAGTGAGGCAAAACCAGTCTAGTCATATGGGTCCTTAAAAAGGGAGTGCCTTCCACAGCTAAAGTTAGAGTCAAAGGGAAATGTGACTACCAAAGGAAAGTGAGGGAGATGCAATAGCAGTGCTATTTTTGAAAATGAATGGTGGGAACCTTGAGCCAAGGAACACATGTAGTCTCTAGAAGCTGGAAGAGGCAAGGAAGATGTTTTTAGAACATCCGGGAGGAACCAAATCCCTGCCAACACCTGCATGGGGCTCTGTCTGACAGAATGGAAAGTAATACATGCTGTTGTCTTAAGCTCTAGTGTTTGTGTTAATTTGTTAGTGATAGAAAACTAATGCAATCCCCTAATCCAGCCACCAACATCATTCAGCTGAACTACTGCAGTCTCCTAACTGGTTTCCCTCCTTCCAATTCAGTCCTTCCACAAGCCAAAATCATTCAGAATTGTCCTGTTGAAAAATGCCAGATAAATAGTATTTTCTGGTTCAAAGCTGTTTGACAAACCCACCGACCTTAGGCTAAGACCCAGAATTTTTAATGGCCCTTCCCTAATCTCACAATGCACTGCTTTCCCTCCATGGACCTAGAAATACCTCCCCAGAAATTAATTTTTCTGACTTTTGTAATACTTGCTTCCTCCTTTTTTATCCATAATGTAATCACTTATGTGTATCTCACTAAATTATATAATTTAGTTTTGTCAATTTCTTGAACAGTATGTAAATGGAGTAATACAGTAAGTCTCTCTTCGAGTATGACTTTCACTCAATACTATTTTTGAGAATCATGTGTTGCATTTAGCTGGAGCTTCTTCATTTTCATTCTAATAATTCATCTCTGAATTCTTTTGAATTTTCTATGTGACCAATCACATCATTTATAAATAAGGAAAATTTTGTTTCCTTCCAAAACTACTTCCACTTCTTGTTCTTTACAGCAACGTTTAGGACTTTCAGTACAATGTTGAATTAAAGTGGTAATAGCAACCATTCTTATCTCAATTTCAGAAAGGTTTCAGCAAGTCATTAATAAGTGTTAATACACTTTTGGTTAAGTTTTTTTCCTCTTTTTCTTTTTTTTTGTAAATAACATTCATCAGACTGAAGAAATTTTCTCCTATATGTAATTTGTTAAATGTTTTTGACATGGATGAGTGCTGAGCTTCCAAGATGATCATATCAACAATTTTTCTTTTTTCTAATAAAAATAAGGCAAATTACATTAATTAATGTTTAAAATGTTAACACAAACAAGTATTCCTGAAATAAACCCCCTTTGGTCATGAGAGGTGTGTAGGGTGTTTGTGCGGGTATGTGTGTGTGTATTCTACTTTCAGTTTGCTAATGTTTAACTCAGGATTTTTACAACTATGGTCATGAGTGAGATTGTCTGGTAATTTTCTCTAGTGCTTTATGTGCTGATTAGATTGATTCATTTGCTTTATTACACACCCGAAACAGACTGCTTTATTTACTGAAGCTTTATAGAATATTTTAATTTCTGAAAAAGCTAGTTCTCCCCTTCTTGTTTTCCTGATGATTCTGGTTTATAAAACTGAAAATCAGCTTATCTGGTTACAGGAAAAAACATGATGTTTTTACTGGATCTGAATTTAAAATGTAAATGAGGGAAGATTGTTATGTTTATGATTTTGAATCCTCCTATCTACATGTGGGCTTCCCTGGTGGCTCCGTGGGCCAAGAATCCACTTGCAATATAGGAGGCAAAGGAGACATGGATTCAATCCGTGGGTTCGGAAGATTCTCTGAAGGAGGGAAATGGCAACCCACGCCAGCAGTCTTGCCTGAAAAATCCCATGGACAGAGTAGCCTGGAGGGAGATAGCCTAAGGGACTGCAAAGAGTTGGACATGACTGAGAGACTAAGGGCACATCAAAACATGTGGTGTGTCTTTTTACTTGTTGATGTCTTCTGTTATATTCTTTACAGCTTTTTTAAAGGTTTTTGGTTTTTTCCCCCTAGCAGAATCCTGGATATATTCTTGGTAAATTTATTCATAAATATTTTATTATTTTTTTATTTCATTATTTTTGTTGCTGTTGCAAATGGAGTCTTGCATGAAGGCTATTGATTTGTTTATTAGTTTTATAAGCTGATACATCACTGCATTTCTTTTTAGATATAAAATCTTTTCATTCCTTCTTCTCTCCAAGTTGTATACCTCTCATCTTTTCTCATAATAATTTTATAAGGTTGTAATTCTGGTACTTTGTTAAATAAATAATGTGAATATTTGATATCCTTTGCTTGTGAGGATACTTCAAGTGTTTCTCTACTAAGAATGACACTTTGGGATAGAGGTAGATTCATTTCTCATGTTAAGCAACAAATCCATGATTATTGTTTCATACAAGAATGAATTTAATTTTTCAAATATTAATATTTTTCTGTATCTGTGGAGATTATCATATTGTTTTCTTTTTTGACCCATTCAAATGATAAAATATATCTATATATTTCCTAGTATTGAATCATCTTTGCATTCCTAAGATATATTCCACATAGTCATAATGATTTTTAATTCTACAGGATAAGAATGCTTATCTTCTTGTTTATTAAAAAAAAATCCAAAAACTGAAAATAAGCAACAATTTCACCAACAGAACAATAGATGAATTGAGGTATTTTATACATAAAGTATTATACATGAATGGAAATTAACAGATTACAAACACTCCCACCAAAATGAATAAATCTTGCAAACATAACTTAAATTTTCCCAAAAAGCAAGACACAAAGTATATACTACATGATATTATTTATGTAAGTTCCAAAATAGGCAAAACTAGAATGTTTAGAGATGCATATTTAGGTGATAAACATAAATAAGTAACAAAATGATTATCATAAAAGTTAGAATAGCAGTCATCTTTAAAGAGGAGAGAGGGATGACTGGGCGAAGTTACTTGAGGGTCTTCTAGGGTGCTGGTGATGTCTGAATTCTTGACCTGGGTAGTATTTGCATGGGCCTGTGCTTTATAATAATTTATGGATCCTTCTAGTTAATGTAGTCTTTTCCATATATGTATATTGGATGATGAAAAGGTTTTTTAAAATTACTTGCTAATAATTTATTTAGGATTTTTGTGTCACTATTCAGGGTTTCCAGGTGGCGCTAGTGGTAAAGAACCTGACTGCCAATGCAGATGTAAGAGACACAGTTTTCATCCTTGGGCTGGGAAGATCCCCTGAGGTAGGAAATGGCAACCCACTCCAGTGTGTCACTATTCAGAAGTGAGATATCTATATATTTCTCTTGCTTTTATTATATTTTGAGATTTGGTATGCTGGCTTCATAAAAGAAACTTAAAGATTTTCCTTTTTGTCTGGCTTTTAAAAGTATTAGAGCCACTGTACAATTATCTGTTCTTTTTAATTTACTTTTAAAATTGTAGCTGTGTTGTGTGGCACGCAGAATCTTAGTCCCTGACCAGGGACTGAACTCATTCCCCCTGCAGTGGAAACACAGAGTCTTAACCACGGGACCACCAGGAAAGTCGCTAATTGTTCTTAAAATACTTAAATGCAAGACCCTGAAACTATAAAACTACTAGAAGAAAACGTGTAGAGAAATACTGATATTAGTCTGGGCAATGGGGTATTTTTTTGGAGATGACCCCAGAAGCACAAGCAACAAAAGCAAAAATAGAAGAGATTCCATCAAATTGAAAATGCTTCTGGAAAGAAAAGGAAACAACAGAGTGAAGAAGCAGTCTACAGAATGGGAGAACATATTTGAAAACCAGACATCTGATAAGGGGCTAATATTCAAAATACATGAGGAAGTCAACTCAATAGCAAGAAGACAAATAACTCAATTTAAAAATGGGCGAAGAATCTGAAGAGACGTTTCTTTTGAGAAATACAGATATACAAATGGCCAATATGTACATGAAAAGACACTTGATATCTTCATATCTTGAATCATCAAAGAAATGCAAATCCAGATCACAATGAGATGTCACCGTACACCTGTTAACTGTTATCAAGAAAACAATAGATAACAAGTTTTGGAGAGAATGTGGAGAAAGAGAATCCTTGTGCACTATTGGTGAGAATGAAAATCGGTGCAGCCATTATGGAAAAACAGTATGGAGTTCCTCAGAAAAATAGAAATAGAACTACCATATAATCAAGTAATCCTCCTTCTGTATGTATATCCAAAGAGAATGAAAGCAGTATCTTAAAGAGATGTTTGTACTCCCATGTTCATTTCAGCAATTTTCACAATAGCCAAAATATGGAATCCTCCTAAGTGTCCACTGACAGACAAATGGATAAAGAAAATTTGATACACACAGGCATTCACACACACCATGATATATTACTCAGCCTTAAAAAAAGAAGGAAATTCTGTCACTGCAGCAACATAGATGACACTAAAGGACATTATTCTGAGTGATATAAGCCAGACAGAAAAAGACAAATACTGTATGATCTCACTTATACATGTGCATTAGTTGCTCAGTCCTGTCCAGCTATATGCAGCCTCACGGACTACAGCCCACCAGGCTCCTCTGTCCATGGGATTCTCCAGGCAAGAATACTGCGGTGAATAGCCATTTCCTTCTCCAGGGGATATTCCCAATCCAGGGATAGGGTCCAGGTCTCCTTCATTGCAGGCAGATTCTTTATCGTCTGGGCTACCAGGGAAGCCCCACTTGTATGTGGAGTCTTGAAAATAAAAGTCAAACTCATATAAGATGAGAGTAGAATACTGGTTACCAGGGGCTAAGTGGTGGGGAAATGGAGAGATGTTTGTCAAAGGGTACAAACACAGTGATATATAAAGATTGAGTCTAGAACTCTTGTGTACAGCCTTGTGACTATTGTTAATGATACTGTATTAAATACTGGAAATATGCTAAGTAGATTTCAGGTGCTCTCATGACACATACAAAAAATGATAACATGTGAGGAGACAATAGGTTAATAACCTTGACTGTAGTAATTGTTTTACTATGTGTATGTGTATCAAATCATATATACCTTAACTACACACTATTTTTATTTTAAAAGATAATTTTTAAAAAATAGTTGCATGTAAATCTCCATGAGTATGGCTAAGGTAGAGGTTTTTTTGTTGGAGGGGGTAAGGAAGCTTTTCTGAAATTGATTGTAGTGATGGATACCAGCCTTGTGAATACACACTGAGCTGCACACTTTAAATAGGTGAAATTATATCTCAAAATATTGCTAAAAAATATCTAAAGTCCCTTCACTAGCAGTTCCTCTTTGTAAATAACTTCTTGTTTTTACTCTATCAGTCTTGATACCACTTTTTTTGTTGCATATACAGTTTGCAGCTGTTGTATTCTGCATTGCAAATTGCATCTTTTAATATTTTTTTTCTTTTAATGCTTTTTGGCCTGAGCCAAGTAGGAAATATTGTTACTGAGATCACAGATTCTAAATTGCTTAGGTTTAAATTCATACTTTCACACTTGCAAAGCTAACTGTCTTTGTGTCCCAGTTTCTTCATCAAAAAAAAAAAATGGACAAAATGATAGTACCTAACTCATTGGGTTTGAATCAAATTACATAAGTTAGTTTATATAAAGCACTTAAGTAAGTAATAAGTGCTTCACAGGTGGTGCCATGGTAAAGAATCCACCTGCAATGCAGGGGAGACAGGTTCAACCCCTAGGTTGGGAAGACCCCCCAGAGAAGGAAATGGCAGCCCACTCAAGTATTCTTGCCTGGGAAATCCCATGGAGAGAAGAGCCTGGTGGGCTACAGTCAATGGGGTCGCAAAAGAATAGGACACAACTTAGTGACTAAACAACAGCGACAAAAGATGTTGTGAATCTTTTCATTGTCTGTTTGTATGTCTTTTTTTGCAGACATGTCTATTCAGATTCTATGCCGCTTGGCAAGCAGATTCTTTAGAGACCCCTGGGAAGCAACGAGTGCTTACTTCATGCTTATTGGCACATAGTAAGCGTTAGGTTAAAAACTGTCTGCCCTTAAGCTTTATTATCATGACTCCTGCTATTTGCTTACATTTGCTGATGTACTTCTGTCCATTCTTTGATTTTATTTTTACTTTTCTGAATCCCTTCATTTTAATTGTATCTTTTGTGCAGTAAATATCACATATGAAATTCACTTTCACTTGGTAGGTAATTTTGGCTCAGCTGGCTATGTTTTGTAATAGATCTCTCACTTTATCCTATATTATGAATTCTTACTATTTTTTTTTCCAGAAACTGTCACTGTGATCAGTTTTCTTCACTTTGCTTTTTTTGTGAATTTCTTTTGCATTCTTGATGGAAAATGTATGGTTTTTCTATAGTTATCTTTAATTATAAATTACTCTTAGTCATGTTTATGACTGTTTATCTTTATTATTAACAGTTACAACTGTGAGAGGGGCTTCTCAGGTGGTACTAGTGGTAAAGAACCCCCCCTGCCAAAGGAGAAGATATAAGAACTGTGGGTTAGATCCCTGGATCAGGAAGATCCCCTGGAGGAGGGCATGGCAACCCACTCTAGTATTTTTGCCTGGAGAATCCCATGGACAGAGAAGCCTTGTGGGCTACAGACCATGGGGTCCCAAAGAGCTGGACACGACTGAAGCGACTTAGCACGCAGGCACAACAGTGAGCAGTTAAACATTTAGTGTATTTCCTCCTCCTCCTTCCTCTCATCTCTGCATGCTGATTTCAGTCAGAAATATCTTTCTTGGTATTTGCCTTGATACACTTTAGGTTTTTATTCCCTGATTTATCAACTTTAAATGAAATCCTTTGACTTAAACTTTTGTATGAGACAGTGAACACATTTACTCTTTCTTTCCATTTTTTTCCTTCTTCCCTCTTAATTTTTCAGTTGTACCAAAACTGCCACTCTAACCATCACCTTTTCTAGTTTTATATTGACTCTCTTGCAGGTTTTCCCAAACTTCTTGATCAGCTGAATGTTGTTCTTTTATTATTTTCCACAATAAAAGATCAAGAAAATAATCTGCCTCCAGTTTTTGCATCTTTAAAGTTATTGTTTGTAGTCTTTATTCTTGAAGGACAGCCTGCATGAATGGACCATCTTTATCTTAAGCTTTCTTTCCTTGAAAATCTTGTCAGTATTGCATCTGGTATTCAGTGTTGCTAGTAAAAATATGAGGTCAGCTTGACTTTTTTTCTCTATATAAACGTGACTTGACCTTTTCACCTGTCTGCTCCAAAGATTCTTTATCTTTTAAGCCCAGTAACTTGACTGGAATATGTCTCATTGATCATCCTAGGTCTTTCTTTATTTCTATTTCATTGCATTAACTTTTTCATTTCAATTCTCTGTGAATCTACTGTGTTTTCCATAGTATCTGTTCACTCTTGTGCTCCTTGTTTTCCTTTCATTTCTTTGATTTTTGCTACTTTTTCTTGTACACCTTTACTAAGTTCTGCCAGTTGATAACTTATCTCCTGTTATTCCACTGTAATATTCCTACACCCTTCCATTTTTAACGTAATTTGTTTATTTATTTATGGCTGTGCTGGGTCTTTACTGCTTCGTGCGCCCTTTCCTCTAGTTGCAGTGAGCAGGGGGCTACCCCTTGATGCAGTGCATGGGCTTCTCTTTGCAGCGGCTGCGCTTGCTGCAGAGCACGGGCTCTAGGGCACGTGGGCTTCAGTAGTCGTGGAGCATGGGCTCAATCGTTCAGCTCCTGCGCTTTAGAGCCTCAGTGCTGGGAGTGCATGGGCCCAGCTGCTCCACTGCATGTGGGGTCTTCCCAGGCCAAGGATCAAACCCACATCTCCTGCATTAGCAGACAGATTCTTCACCACTGAGCCACCAGGGAAGCCCTGAATGCTTCCATTTCCACAATATTTTCTATCTTCTTTCATCCAGTTGATCTCTTCATTTTGGATTTTTTTTCCCCTCCAAATTCATGGCAAAACATGCTTACAATTTTCATCTGCCCTATGATATCTTACAGAAGGATGTACTTTGTTCATAAATTTTGCTTATTTTTGCCTTTTGTCTTAGAGTATCTTTGTAGGGAAATGATTGTTGTTTTTTTTAATTTTTTTATCACCAAATGATTTTTTGTTTTCCTACGCCAGATATTTATAACAAGTTTCTTGAGAAGGGCCAGTTAGCACTTCTGTCCACAGAGTTTCAGAATACAAAGGTCCTCTTCTCAGAGCTTACACAAACCTAGAATGCCTCCTGAAAATATACCTTCTCAGTCTGACTCTTTCCTCTTTTTTAAAAACTTGACCATGGCATGTGGTATGTGGGATCTGGTTCCCTGACTGGGGATCGAACCTGGTTCTGGTGCTGCATTAGGAGCGCAGAGTCTTAATCACTAGATCACCAGGGAAGTCCCTGAATGTTTCCTCTTTTACACTGAACTTGTTATAGTTCTGTTGAGGTGGAAAGTAACCTTCTGTTTCTGCTCAGCAAATGGTCCAGCTTGTTTCTCAGGATACACATCTCATTTTCAGGAAGTGAATTTTTTGTGGCATTTCCTACAATCTGTCAGGGCTGGGCTCAACCCACTGACATCTTAAAATCTTCCCTCAGCCTTTCTCCGCTATTTCCTGGAAGAGCTCTGTTGCTTTTAGAAAATACTAAAAATGTACTAGAATCTCCTTTGAAGTTTTACTCAAAACTGAGTTTTTGTTTTTACTTTTCATTCTCCTTGGATAGTTTCCAGATAGAGGAGTTGTAAGGTTGTGTTACACAGCCATGCACATACCCTGGGAATTTCATACCCAAGCTTCATGGAAAGTTTATTCTTTTGAAGATTCTTTCTTTTGCCTTTTTAGTTTCTTTGTACAGTGACTAAAAATAGTTCAAGAACATATTCTTTGCAACCTCAAGGCATTGCTCAGCGTGTGGCAACCTGATTTATAGAACTTCTCCACTGCAGAATTGATAGTCCTGAACATGAACTCAAACAGCAGTTACCTGAAAAATCTAGACACATGACTTTTCATCCCCCAGTTTGTCAGTTCTTTCAGGGTGAAATGTGGACCTTCTCAGCCTTCTGCTGCATCTGCTGCTCATTTCCCAGTGGTTGAGAAGAACCACCCCAGAAGAATCATCTTGGTGCTGACTCTATGGCTCTGTGCAGACACCGAGTCTCTAAAAGAAAGCAGCTTATGCCTCCCCAG
Source organism: Redunca redunca (assembly GCA_006410935.1). Lineage (NCBI taxonomy): Eukaryota > Metazoa > Chordata > Mammalia > Artiodactyla > Bovidae > Redunca > Redunca redunca. Next base: position 201,395 of record SJYQ01000153.1, on the reverse strand, counting down.
ATTCTTCCCTGCTCCCTGTTCGACCTAATCATCTCAGATGTAGTGCCCCTTCCTCTTTATGCTAGGGACCAGTGGAAAAAGGGATCAACTGACAATTGACATGTTGTTTTATGAATCAAACTCTTCCTGGAAGCAAACCAGATAGCACACTCAAACTGAGTGATCTGAGAATTTAAGAGATAATTAATGAATCTCCTGAGACGGAATCCTCTGTTGGGATTTGGGGAAAGCAGTCAAGGGATAATGCAGTGTCATGGGGTCTGTGGTAGTCTGAACATTCTTTGGCATTGACTTTGTTTGGGATGGGAATGAAAACTGACCTTTTCCAGTCCTGTGGCCACTGCTGAGTTTTCCAAATTTGTGGCATATTGAGTGCAGCACTTTCACAGCATCATCTTTTAGGATTTGAAATAGCTTAGCTGGAATTCCTTCAACTTCACTAGCTTTGTGTGTGGTGTTGCTTCCTAAGGCCACCTCTCTTTCCAGGATGTCTGGCTCTAGATATGTCATCATGCCATCATGCTTATCTGGGTCATGAAGATTTTTTTTTGTATAGTTCTGTGCGTTCTTGCCATCCCCTCCAAAAAAAAAAAA
>SJYQ01000153.1:152846-198217 GCA_006410935.1 Redunca redunca | reverse complement strand
CTAAGAAATCTGTATGCAGGTCAAGAAGCAACAGTTAGAACTGGACATGGAACAACGGACTGGTTCCAAATTGGAAAAGGAGTACATCAAGGCTATATACCGTCACCCTGCTTATTCAACTTCTATGCAGAGTACACTATGCAAAATGCTGGGCTGGACGAAACTCAAGCTGGAATCAAGACTGCCAGGAGAAATATCAATAACCTCTGATATGCAGATGACACTACCCTTACGGTAGAAAGCAAAGAAGAACTAAAGAGCCTCTTAATGAAAGTGAAAGAGGAGAGTGAAAAAGCTGGCTTCAAACTCAACATTCAAAAAAAAAAGATCATGGCATCCGGTCCCATCACTTCACGGCAAATAGACGGAGATACAATGGAAACAGTGACAGACTTTATTTTCTTGGCTCCAGAATCACTGCAGATGGTGACTGCAGCCATGAAATTAAAAGACACTTGCTCCTTGGAAGAAAAGCTATGACCAACCTAGACAGCATGTTAAAAAGCAGAGATATTACTTTGCCAACAAAGGTCCATCTAGTCAAGCTATGGTTTTTCCAGTAATCATGTATGAATGTGAGAGTTGGACCATAAAGAAAACTGAGCGCTGAAAGATTGATGCTTTGGAACTGTGGTGTTGGAGAAGACTCTTGACAGTTCTTTGGACAGCAAGGAGATCAAACCAGTCAATCGTAAAGGAAATCAAGTCCTGAATATTCACTGGAAGGACAGAGGCTGAACCTGAAGCTCCAATATTCTGGCCACCTGATGTGAAGAACTGACTCATTGGAAAAGACCCTGATGTTGGGAAAGATTGAAGGCAGGAGGAGAAGCAGATGACAGAGGACAAGATGGTTGGATGGCCTCCCCTACTCGATGGATATGAGTTTGAGCAAGCTCCGGGAGTTGATGATGGACAGGGAAGCGTGGCGTGCTGTAGTCTATGGAGTCACAAAGAGTTGGACACAACTGAGTGACTGAACTGAATTGAACTGGGGTTTGTGAATGACAAGGAGCCTTTATCATCAGTAAGCCTGAAGGAACCAAGAGTGGTGGTAGTAGTACAGGATCCCACAGAGGGTAAAGAGAGGGCTTCCTAAAGGAACTGTAGCCTTTAGTAGATGGATGTAAACCACAGAAGGAGGGAAGCAAGGAGTAAAAACCCAACCTCTTTTCACTCTCGCATCTCCCACAGTGCCTTTCACTGACCAAATCCAATTGAAAGCCAGATGGCAAATGGAGACTTTTAATCAATCCATAAAAATCAGCCTCCCAGGGCAAAGGGAAGAAGAGTGGAGCATGGATCTAGAGAGGCACACAGAAGATAAACAGCACCCTATGGATCCGCCAATCGACTAAACAAAATTTGAGAGGGATTGTTTTATTCTGTAGCAAACATGTTGCAAAGATTGCTGGCTTGCAAAAAGCAAATATGAGATTAGTCTAAAGAAAATATAAATCTGAGGCTTATGTCTTTTAAAAGGTGAATTTTAGGGCTTAACACAGTTTTGAATTATCATGTACAAGTGAACAAATAAGTGAGTTAACAAATACATATATCTGAAAGCTAAGGCATAGAGTTATTCAGACACACCCAATGAGCTTCCTCTGAAAATCATCAAGTTTTTTATTACCATTTATCCTGAACCCCATTGGCCACTTCTCATTCAGTTTCCATCATCTGTCCTCCTCTTTCCACCATTATTTTAATCCTTGGCTATCTGACTTCAGCCTTCTCTCTAGTTCTGTATTTTCTCCTGGGGAAGGTGTCTTCATTTCTTTGATATCAGTTTCCACATCTTCCTTAGTGAGACTTCAAACAATTTTTCTAGCTCAGCTCTGTTTCATGAGCTTCGTGGATGCTTCCTGGATGTTTTTACCTGAATGCTTTACAGGCATCTTAAATGTACATGCTGAAAACCTAGAACATTATCTTAATCTCTCCCAACATCTTTCCCCAGAACACACACTAGTGCTTTTTCCTGTATTCTCAAACTTCTTCAACACTATGTGGCCACCTTAATTTTGTTTTCCAAGAAAAACAGATAAATGCATGGAAGCAATGTTCCTTTTGGGCAGAGAAATAAGTAAATATTAAAATTTTTTAACAATGTTTTCTATAATGAAGAGGAAATCAGCAATTTCCATAGTCTATGGGGGGATCAGTTTCTGAAAGGTACATCCCAGAGGCAACCCTCAACTCCACCTTCATTTCCCACACACACATGGTAATAAGTCTATGGTAAAGAAATATAGCTCACGTCTTCCTTCCCTGGGCTCCCCTAGTGGTTCAGTGGTAAAGAATCCCCCCACCAAAACAGGAGACACAAGAGACATGGGTTCAGTCCCTCGATCAGGCAGATCCCATGGAGGAGGAAATGGCAACCCACTCCAGTGTTCTTGCCTGGGAAATCCAATGGACAGAGAAGCCTGGAGGGCTACAGTCCATAGGGTCGCAAAAGAGTCAGACATGACTTAGTGACCAAACAGCAACCAAATGTCCCACTTTGGTATTTTATCCCCCATGCCTAATTTTGAAATCAATATTTCTTGAATGAATGAATGACTCTACATCTTATGGTTCTCCCTTCTAACTCTCTTCACCTGCATCCCTATTGCTACCTCCTTGACATAGACCATCATCCTTTCCCTAAACCCTTCTAGAGGTCTTCTTGCTTCCAAATACTCCCCTCTGATGATCTTTTCTTTTCACTGCAACCAAATACCTTTTTAAAGGGCAATTCTGATCCCACCACCCTCCATTTTAAATAATAAAATAAAGACTGCCATGAACTATCCCTTGTTTGCTGGACCCACAGATGATTCTGGTGTGTTTGCCCAACAGTGTACCCTACTCCTGAATTTGCATACTTTTAAGGCAGCATTCCCTCTCTGGTACCTACTGGCCCCTGAGCTAACTTCCAATTTCCTGTTTAACTTGCCTTTCTGGTCTTGATGCCATCCTCACCTAACCACTCAGTCAGAACTACATTGTGATCTGCTCAGCTGTTTCAAAAAGCCTCAAAGTCCTGGATTGTACACAGCTTTTCTCTGTCCTCCCACTCCTCAGTGCAGAATTTGGAACAGAGCAAAGGCTAAGCCGATGTCTTTAAAACTCAACATTAAAAGAAAACTAAGCTCATTTTATTGAGTTCCATAAAAGGGGAAAAAGTGGAAACAGTGGCACATTTTATTTTATTGAGCTCCAAGTCACTGCAGCCATGAAATGGAAAGACGCTTGCTCCTTGGAAGAAAAGCTCTGACAAACCTAAACGGCATATTGAAAAGCAGAGACATCACTTTGCCAACAAAAATTTGTCTAGTCAAAGCTATGGTTTTTCCAGTAGTCATGTATGGATGTAAGAGTTGAACCATAAAGAAGGCTGAGCGCTAAAGAACTGATGCTTTCAAATTGTTAAATTATAGTGCTAGAGAAGACTCTTGAGAGCCCCTTGAACTGCAAGGAGATCAAACTAGTCAATCTGAAAGGAAATCAACCTTGAATGTGAAATGGAAGGACTGCTGCTGAAGCTCCAATACTTTTCCATCTGATGTGAAGAGCTGACTCATTGGAAAAGACCCTGATGCCAGCAAGGATTGAAAGCAAAAGGAGAAGGGGGAAGCAGAGGATAAGATGGTTAGATAGCGTCACCAACTCAATGGACATGAATTTGAGCAAACTCCGGTAGGTAGTGAAGGACAGGGAAATCTGGCATGTTGCAGTCCATGGGGTCACAAAGAGTCAGACATGACTTAGCAACTGAACAGCAGAGTTGATGTCTATTAAATTAATGAATACTTTATCAACTTATATTTATAGAGGATTCTTGATATCAATTAAACAGTACCTGGTTTCATGCCTCAGCATGTTTCACTGAAGCTTTCTCAATAAATTTTGTGAGCAACATAGTGGACTGTTCTCTGGTCACATGGCAGTTTCATTCCTGTTTATATTTTTCTTGTATAAGCATACCCTGGCAATATTGTAGGTCTGGCTCCAGATCACAACCATTAAGCAAATATCACATTAAAGCAAGTCACACCAATTTTTTGGCTTCCCAGTGAGTATAAAAGTGATATTTATATTATACTGTAGTCTATTAAATGTGTGCAATTAAAAAATGTACATCAGTTCAGTTCAGTCGCTCAGTTGTGTCCGATTCTTTGTGACCCCATGAATCACAGCACACCAGGCCTTCCTGTCCATTACCAACTCCCGGACTTCACTCAGACTCACATCCATCGAGTCAGTGATGCCATCCAGCCATATCATCCTCTGTCGTCCCCTTCTCCTCCTGCCCCCAATCCATCCCAGCATCAGAGTCTTTTCCAGTGAGTCAACTCTTTACATGAGGTGGCCAAAGTATTGAAGTTTCAGCTTTAGCATCATTCCTTCCAAAGAAATCCCAGGGCTGATCTCCTTCAGAATGGACTGGTTGGATCTCCTTGCAGTCCAAGGGACCCTCAAGAGTCTTCTGCAGCACCACAGTTCAAAAGCATCAATTCTTCGGCGCTCAGCCTTCTTCACAGTCCAACTCTCACATCCATACATGACCACTGGAAAAACCATAGCCTTGACTAGACAGACCTTAGTCGGCAAAGTAATGTCTCTGCTTTTAAATATGCTATCTAGGCTGGTCATAACTTTTCTTCCAAGGAGTAAGCGTCTTTTAATTTCATGGCTGCAGTCACCATCTGCAGTGATTTTGGAGCCCCCAAAAATAAAGTCTGACACTGTTTCCACTGTTTCCCCCTCAATTTCCCATGAAGTGATGGGACCAGATGCCATGATCTTCATTTTCTGAATGTTGAGCTTTAAGCCAACATTTTCACTCTGCTCTTTCACTTTCATCAAGAGGCTTTTGAGTTCCTCTTCACTTTCTGCCATAATGTTGATGTCATCTGCATATCTGAGGTGATTGATATTTCTCCTGGAAATCTTGATTCCAGCTTGTGTTTCTTCCAGCCTAGCGTTTCTCATGATGTACTCTGCATATAGGTTAAATAAGCAGGGTGACAATATACAGCCTTGATGTACTCCTTTTCCTATTTGGAACCAGTCTGTTGTTCCATGTCCAGTTCTAACTGTTGCTTCCTGACCTGCATACAGATTTCTCAAGAGGCATATCAGGTGTACATACCTTTGTCTTAAAAATGTTTATTAAAAATATAAGTAAATAATTTACTGCTGAAAATATTTACCCATCATCTGAGCCTTCAGCAACCCATAGTAGGAACATCACAGATCACTGCTCACAGATCATCATAACAAGTATAATAATAATGAAAAGTTTAGAATATTACAAGAATTCCCAAAATGCGACTCAGAGACAGGAAGTAAGCAAATGCCATTGGAAAAAATGGTGCCAATAGATTTGCTTAATGCAGTGTTGCCACAAACCTTCAATTTGTTAAAAAACAAACAAACAAAAAACACCCCAGTATCTGTGAAGTGCAAAAAAGCAAAATACGATAAAGCAAAGTATGCCTGTGTTACTAGAAATAATGCCTGTAACTACAATGGTGAACCTCTGAAATTTCTGTTTAAGGAGATTGTTACCATTGGAAACATTTGCAGATCCACCAGGCTCAACTCCTTGTATCTAAGCAGTTAATTCTCTGCTGTGTTATGTTTAACTTTCAACTCTTGAAAATGCTCTCCACCTCCTTTGTGCAAATGTATCCAACTGTCTCCTTTTACTTTCATCAGGTTTTCTCCTTAAAGCCATATTTTTTTCTGTTTTCACTTATGAATTTATCTCCATTGAAGCTTCCTGACATAGAATCTATTTGAGGAAGATTTGGTTGAAAAGGAGAAAGAGAGGAAAAAGACTTGTTTTTAAATTTTCCCCCTTTCACCTAGTATTGGATGAAATTTCTTTAAAATTCAACTAACTTATTATAAAATAGCACATACTGCGAAATATGTGTACCACCACAATGTCATTGTAAATATATTTTTCTTATCAGAGAAGGCAATAGGCAAATCAACCACTCTTGCAAGGTTATATTTCATAGAGACAGCTAAACTCACCCACTGTTGAATTATGTTATGAAGCCAGTGATTTAACATTGTCATCTATTTTGATTGACACCAAAAGCCTTCCAGGACAGTAAATGTAAAGACATTAGAAAAAATCACTTACAAAATGGCTTGATAGCTTTAATGAGTTTTAAAATGCAGAATAACAACTTAATCAAATCAGACAGCTCCATAAAAGAATTAATTTGGTCATTGGCTCTTTTTCCAAAATGACTTTGTTTTACTCAGTAAGGTGAGAATTTCTCTGTGACTAAAATAGTCACAATGAAATTCAGAATGACGGGCTGGAATGGGTAATGCATTTCCCAAAGTTTCTCAGGAGCTGTCTGTATTGTGGCTTCCTGATGAATGAGACATACACTTTTTCTTGAGTTTCATTTCAATGAAAGAGAAAAAGAATGTGAATGAAATATATTAAAAACCATGAGACACACTTAGAACCTCCATTTTGGGTAGCGGGCAAATTTTAGAAACTAAAATGATGCTGAGAGGCTATTTATGGGCCCCCATGAGAGGGGACTTTGAAATATGCCTACTCTGCCAGACTACAGAAGCCATTTCTTGCAGTGTCAAGAGAAATATATACACGGGACAATAACCAGTGACAGGAAGTACCACATCAGTTTTTGCTAGACTTTAGACCCAAACTCCAGAAGAGATTATTAAAAGGTGGGCTTCCCCAATAGCTCAGTTGGTAAAGAATCCACCTGCAATGTGGGATACCTGAGTTCGATGATGCCTGGGCTGGGAAAATCCCCTGGAGAAGGGAAAGGCTACCCACTCCAGTATTATGGCCTGGAGAATTCCAGAGATTTTGTAGTCCATCGGGTTACAAACAGTAGGACATGACTGAACGACTTTCACCTTCACTTTCACTTGACCCCTATAGAAATGTGAGCTTATGCTCAGACTAGAGGCCTCATTTAAGAAAGACTCGTTTCCTGTCTACCCAAGCTTAAACCCCAGACTTTTAGTGTAGCTCTAAACCGGGGTTAGGGACTTCCCTGGTGGTCTAGTAGTTAAGAATCCACCTTGCAATGTTGGGGACACGGGTTCAATACTTGGTTGGGGAACTAAGATCCCACATGCCTCAGAGAAACTAAGCCTGCAAGCTGCAACTACTGAAGCCTACAGGCTCTAGAGAAGGGAAAGGCTACCCACCCCAGTATTCTGACCTGGAGAATTCCAGGGACTGTGTAGTCCATGGGGTCACAAAGAGTTGGACACAACTGAGCAACTTTCACTTTTCACTTTTTTCACAGGCTCTGGAGCTCACACGCCTCAACTAGAGAGTTTGTGCACCACACTAGAGAGCCTGTGTACCACAGTGAAGATCCCTCATGCCACAACTAAGACCCAATGCAGCCAAAAAAAAACGTAAAAATGACAACAAAAAACTGAGGTTAGTTCAGAAGTGAGATTTAAGGAGAAAATTACATATGGCCAGAATTCCCCATCAACTGTAAGTCATCCACCATTGGTAGAGTTTAGTCTCTTGGGCTGAGCATCAGACTGAGTGGTCAGCTTACATTCAGTTCTAAGTTATATAAAATGTTATAACTTTCAAAATTAACAATGCTCTTGAGAGGCAAGCGGAATTGGGACAGAGTGAGGAAAGAGTAGATTCATGGGTCCTACCTCTAAATTATTTGGGCCACATTCTTACTGATGATCAACTTACCTGCACTTTTCAAATTACTGTTTCTTCTTCTCTTCCTCTCCACCTTCTTTTCTCTGCTTTCTCTTTCTCTTAGAGTCCTAGGAATTTTATCTCCTAAATCCGTGTGTACTGCTTGCCACCATCACTATTTGATATTGACATGCGTGTTTATTAAATGTAGGTCTGTGTCATCTGTGAGCCTGTTGGCTCCAAGAAGGAAGGGGCTGTGTCTCCTTTGGTTCACTATTATGATTTCAGCAACTAGCATAGTGCCCAAGAAGAACAGAACAAAGTACGTCTTCAATAAATGGATAAATAAAAGAGAGACCATTAGACATCACTGCCTTTGAAAGCTCTGCTCTTAGTAAATGTGGCTCTATCACAACGCAGTGCTCTAGGCACCTTTATCATTTACAAAGAGCTTTCACAAACATGGCCTTGTAGAAGTGACAGGCCTGATGCCTCCCCCCACCCACCCACACACAACAAAAGAGACTGAGATCTTTAGATCTCAGTCTGTGTGACTTGCACACAGTTGCACAACTAACTTGTGACAGAAGCAGGCTTTGAACCCCTGACTTATAAGCCTGAACCAACCCACCTGGGGTTCCACATAAATTTTCAACTTATTTTGTTGAAATTCTACTCTGTCCGTGGCTGCAACAATGTGCAGGTTAGACAAAAGGAAAAGCCAGGTTTGGTGGTTTGCACATACATGAAGGGGTATTGTTTCAGGTTTGAAATGAGTTTTTAACCATTTTTCACATATACTGGGGATTATCACAGTAATGTGTATTTGCAGAGCTGAGGCCTTAGGCTTAAATTTATGGAAGGACAATGGAACTTCCCTCAGCATGGAGAGTTTGAAACAAGGATTGCATTGCCAGGGAGTTGCTCTGGAAAATATAAGCAGCAAGCACATTCTGTCTTTTCCTTTTTTCCAGTGTTAGAGTCTCCATAGAATTCCAAGTGAGAAAAGAGCCTGCAGAGGTGTGAGGTAGAAATCATATTACAGATTTGAGCAGGTGAAAGCTGCACAGATGACAGGGGAGAAAATGGCACTTTAATGCATAAGAGTAATCTCCCAGGATTTGTACCAGGATGTGTTCAATTTTAACAAGAAGGGTTCCCATAAGGGTCAGTTTCAGCAGCATCACGTGAGGCCCCAGAGAAGATGGCTGATGGGCTGGCATATCCGAGAATGTTGAATGTGCTGGGTAAAGCGGAGGGGGACTGTGAAGTCCTGGGAAGTGCAAATTACAAAACAAATCTTTTTTTTTTTTTTTCCTGGTTTGTTTCACAATAGATAACTTTGAAACAAAAAGAAATAAATAACGCTTGTAAGTGAGTAGAAATTTAAGAAGTAAAACTAAGTGATAAAGGATTGGTTCTTACATGTGGAGATATGCAGAATTTGTATGGTTTCATGGAGACAAGAACTCCTAGTTTCAAAAAAAAAGTAGACTTCTCGGCAAGGAGACAGTTATGAACAATGAAGGAACATGACAAGGTTGTGAGGGGCTCAAGGGTAGTAGGCCTGCATGAAACATGGAGCATGGCAGCAACAGATTAGGCTAGCTTGGGCTGAAAATTAGCTAAAAATTTATAGAAAGCTTCCAACTAAGCAGTGCTGTATTAACATGGAAGACTCTGCTATGTGGACTGAAGCTTTTCTAGGACTTTCACTAGTTTGTCCCTCTTAAACACGCTGGGCTTCCCTGATGGCTCGCTCAGTGGTAAAGAATCTGCCTGCCAATGCAGGAGACCCAGGTTCAATCCCTGGTTGGGAAGATCCCCTGGAGAAGGAAATGGCAATGCACTCCAGTATTCTTGACTGGATAATCCCATGGACAAAAGGGCCTGGCGGGCTACAGTCCATGCAGTCACAGAAAAGTTGGACACAACTTAGTGACTAAACAACTTAAGCAAGATCCAGGCAACTAAACTACCACTCATTGAATACCACAGTGGGTATATGTAGAAATTCAACTTTCTTTCATTTTGTATTAAATAAATAAAATTAGGTGATCTCTTTAAAAAAGAAGCCTACATTTGAAACTAATGATTTTGTGTTGTGTCTGGCATAGAAGCACTCTCTAAATGACATATTAAAGAAAAAAAATGTTTAGGGCAACAAACTGTACTCTGATTTCAGATTCAATGATGATCTGTAGGGACAATTGACAAGATGGATTATGTTTTGTGCTGAGCAGAATTCAAGACATTATTTACTGGAAAAGAAGTTCCAGTTTCCTTTATGTGCTATTTGCATATTGGGATATTTTTCTCATTAATAGAATTCAAATTTTTTTCGAGTTTAGAGTTTTAAAACTCCCCAGAAACTTTGAGCCATCATTGAGTAATCCATCAAAAATCGAGAGGCACTAAAAGTTCTGTGACTAATATGTGTGAAATGTTTGAAGATAAGAAAGACTCTTTTTTGTAATTATACACTGCAGAATATGGAATAGTTTCTACCGTGTGAATTACCTACCCGAGGATACTATTTGAAAGTTCTATCTTGCGTAAATAACAGTCAGCCTCTTATAGAAGAGAAGCAGTGTTTACATTCCTGTAATGGAAATTATTTTAGAATCATTTACATGCAACATGTTCTCATTATTACTCAAATCTGTGAAAGGGAAGTAAACTCACACAGCTGGCCCTTTTTAGGCAGTGATTCGGTTTATTCTTGTTTCAATATTGTAGGAGAATGAAAAGGTTAGAATTACCTTTTGGATTCAGTGTGGCGTTTCCCTTTGATGCCTAAATAAATGGAAAGCAAGTGGCTTTGCCAGCTTTGGACTCTAAGATAGTAAGGGATTTCCCTCGTAGAGTGTTTTATCTGAAATCCGGTACTTTTCCATCATGAAGCATTTACAGCCTGAACTTTATCCTTCAAACAAAGTCAATGTCTTGTGACTTTTCCAGATATTGTCTTAGTTTATAAGAAGAAGCAAACTTACTTTATTTCTGGTCTGGTGTGTATGTATGTTCTTTTGAGCTAAAACAGTTTGGGAGATGGGATGATCTAGTACAAACCTACCCTGCCCTAGAGATGGTGACTTAGTGGGTGTGAGGTGGGGTTCAGGAATGTGTAGCATTGGGTTCTTTTCTTTATTATGGTAAAACTTACATAACATACAATTTATCATTTTAACCACTTCTTACTGTACAATTCTGTGGCATTAAGTATATTCACATTGTTATTTAACCAGCATGACTATCCATGAACTTTACCATCATCCCAAGTTAAAACCCTGTACCCATTAAACAAGAATTTCTCATTCTGTCTTCCCCCCAACCCTTGGAATCACCATTCTACTTTTTGTCTTTATGAATTTGACTATTCTGTGGATTCATGTTGATGTATGGCAAAACCAATACAATATTGTAAAGTAATTAGCCTCCAATTAAATAAATTTTTTTTAATGAAAGAGGGAAAAAAAAGAATTTGCCTATTCTGTTTAACTCATATAAGTGAAATCAGNTAAATAAATTTTTTTTAATGAAAGAGGGAAAAAAAAGAATTTGCCTATTCTGTTTAACTCATATAAGTGAAATCAGAAAATTTGATAATATTTTTCCTTTTGTATATGGATTGTTTACTTAACATGTTTTCAAGGCTCATTGATTTGTAGTGTGTATCAGGATTTCATTCCTTTTCAAGCTGAGCACAGTCCATGGCACATATATAACACACTTTGTTTATCCATTCATCCATCAATGGATGTTTAAGTTGTTTTGCCTTTTGGCTATTGAGAATAATGCTTCTATTGATACTGGACTGCAAATATGTGTTGGAGTCTCTATTTTGAATTTTTAGGCATATATTTAGATGTGGAATTGCTGGATCATATAGTAATTATACGCTTAATTTTTTTAGAAATTGTCATACTGTAAGAATGTATAGTTTTTAACCAGTACTCCAGCTGGTTCTATGATCAGATAATTTGGGAAGCACATATTTAACAGTTACACATTATTGCAAAACAAGCCACCCCCAAAATGAATGGCTTAAAGCAACATTCCTTTACTCAGCTCACCAAAAATGGGTGGCTGTTCTGGACTGAGGTAGACTTACCTGTTCTCTGTTAATCTAGCTCACACTTCTGTGTCACTTGGCAGGTCAGCTGGGTGCCAGCAGCTCCCACTTGGCCTCAGTTGTGTGTCAGCTGGTTGTTCAGCTCTTGGGTGAGGCAATGAAGTGACGGGGCCTAGAATCTCTCATTGCCCAATGGGCTTGCTTTCATGGCAACAGGGTTCCACGAGAAGCAAGAGGAGAAGCCCCAAAGCACAAGCACCTATCAAGTCAGCTTGCATTTCACCTGCTTGTCCCATTGTCCAAAGCAAGTCATCTGGCCAAGCGCTAAGTCAACATGGAGGGCCCACCAAAGGATGTGGAGATTGAGAGGCAAAAAAGGAGCTGAGAACAGGCTCACCTCACCACAGCCCAGGTGCTTAATTCAATTTTCCAATTAATTTTGGGTTACCTGAGACCCTTCTCCTGCCATCACGAATCAGAGTGAAACATAATGGTCTCTGAGTTTGCATACAGCCCTCAGAGCTCTGTGCCCCAGCTGTTCAAAATGCTTATTCACTAATTTAATAAATACTTACTGTGCGTCTACTTGGACCTGGAACTCGTATAGGCCTCAGGAACCAAACCATCAGCAACACAGTCCAAGTCACCATGGTTTTAGGACTTACATCCTACTAGTGATGAAAAAGTTTTGGGAGTGAGAATAAATGTGTTTGGATCCCTCACATATATCCAGGAAGCTTAAAAAAAATTTAAAAGCCCAGAAAATATTCCTCATTCTCTCATTCTGCACTCCTTCGTGCCTTTATGAATAGCTGAATATAAGAAATAGTTGGGTTAATTAGAAGTTCCAGACATTTGAATGCCAGAAGGCAGATGTAAAATTCTGCAAGGACAGGAGAATTGACTTCAAACTTATAATCTTTGTCTGAGAGATGGTTTTGCTTCTCCCCTCCTTTGTGATCTCTGCAAGGCTTCCTGGCTAGAACTTTTGGCCACATGGCTGCCTGAGGGAGGGCAGCTGACCTTTATAGCACAAAGGACACTGAAGTGTCACCTACAGGTGAATAGTGATGGATATCTAGGACAGGCCCTTTCTTTGCACATTTCTTTCTTAACTTTGTCTGTATTTAGTCCTGTGGGAGGAGAGTAGAATCCTGTTTTGTTTTGTTTTTAAGTAGCACAATTTTGTTGGAAAGGTTGATTTTTATAAACTAACAGTATCTGTTAGCACCTGAAGATGAGATCAGCTTAATGCCCCGCCAGCAGCTCAGAGGAGCTGGGACACTCCACACCAAGAACTTGGCCAAAATAGGAACTCACTGCAGGCACAAGAGCTTACTTTGACTAAACCGCTGAGCTTTGTGTCTGGTGTAATCAGACATCGAAGTGGGGAGCTACGAGGAGATTGCATGTGGAAGGGTTCAAAGCCTGCACTTTAGAGTCAGACAGATATGTCTTAATTAGTATTAACCTTAAGCAAATGATTAACCTGAGTCTCAATTTATCTATCCATAAAATGGGATAATAACACTATCTTAATAGTTTCATGAAACTTGGAACAATTAAGAGAGTGCATGTAGCTAGCTCTCATAGCACAGTACCTGTAGTAGGCACTTGACTAAAATATTAGCTACAGCTGTTTTTGTAATGAATGATGTTACAATGTACAATTTCATCACTGTAAAGAAGTGACTTAGGCTTGGCTCTGAGGGTCAGAAATTAAGCTGCAGGGAATGGACTTTGTAAACCATCCGAGCACCAGTTCAAGTTGAGATAAAGACATTTATGAAACTAAATTTGCTGTTTATTCATAGCCAGTCAGGTATTCCTATCTGGGCTATTACTTACGATTGGAGCAATTTCTTTGTAACTTGGAGTTTTCCCAAATTAGCCTTTCTCCAACAACAACAAAACCAGTACTTCAAGCAGTAGGGTTTTTAGAAAGACAAACCCCCAGACATCTCCTGGGTAGTTTTCCACCAGACTTTCTGAAAGAACCTACTATCAAAATGTAAATGTATTCAATCTGGTGTTTTCCCGTTTGGACTTAGCTGAAAGTAGCAGCTGCACCCCGTGGGAGTGTGGGTTGAGAGTTGACTTTGATGGACGAAGACAGGAGTTTTTATGAGGTAAGAAGAGAGAGGGGATCTGGATACCAGAACCATTTTCTGAAACAATCCAATTTCCCCATAAACCTGAGACACCGGAAAGGGGTCCGACTCTACCTCTAGGTAGCTGCTGGAGGATTACAAGGATCTGGTGCCAGTTAGAGCAGAGAGACAAAGAAATTAGGAGTAGGTGCAGGATCCAAATGGGAAACGAATGAAGGTGAAATGCAAACTTCTCAGCCAGGTTATACAAGCAACATTAGCTGTGATGCACTGTGGAAAAATACCACCTTCCTGTCCTCCCCCACGTGACAGGAAGCTGATCTGTCTGTCTGGATTTATTTCACTCTGAGGCTGTATTTTTCTCCTTACTTTTTGTCTCACTTCCTACTTTGTTATAGGTGATCTTTCTCCCCCCTCAGGAAATCATAATTCTATCACTGTGAAAACTGAGGTGTCTTCAAGTTTCTTACTAGTCTTAGAGTATTTTCTTGGGACAAATTGCCAATTTCCTCTTTTTATGGAAAACACTAAAAAAATTTTAATAGAGTGACCTTGTTTCCATTTGCTATTCTTTCCAATTCATTGACTGGAGCTAGAAAAATGGAATTGAAGGACTTGTCAGCTTGGTGTCAACAGCCACACTGAGAACATTAAAAAGTTTGCTTTGAGAGTCCTTGAAGCAGAGTCCCAGTGACCAGTCATGAAGTGACAAAACTAAAGACACAGAGCATCATTGAATCTGACTTCTCCAGGTACAAGCATGAGGCCTGATGCACAGTCGGCGCTGATAAGTATTTATTCAGTGATTGGAGGGATGGTCTATGATGTAAGATAATAACCTTGCCAGATACAATTGAAACCACTGGAGTTAACACCTCCAGCAAGTGTTCCTTGGCAGCTCTGCTCTGGACAGTATCTCCCTCCTTCCTTGGAGCACTCTCCCTCAGCCTGAAACACCATCCATCTAAACGGGTAGCCCATGGTCTCCACCCTAGAAATCTGGGTTCTCAGTGTGTGACAGTCACTTGAACCTGTGGCTCCAGAACATCTAGGCATCAGGACTGAACACCTGGCCACTCCTCTCCTTAAATATGTCAGAGATCATGCTCTTCTTAGTTTTGAAATGGACATTCTTAAACTATTTCTAAAAGCAACTGCAACTTGGGGACAGATTGATTCAATTCATCAGTTCTCCTAAAAATGATGTTTGAAAGGAATATTGAGCTGTCACTATCTTCCCAAAGAAATCTACGTGGCCCTCCAGAGGCAGAAATTTCTTTATCCCCTGATGTTTCAGTTCAGGTAAGAACCTCTGATCATTGTCCTTGAAGTCTGAGGCTACTGTTGTTGGACTCTTTAAAGCTGAGGACAGAATGCCCCAGAACTCTCAGGCTGGTAGGTGACTCCTTGAAGGGAATAAGTGCCGGCTTATTTCCAAGGTCAGTCATGACTGGAGCAGTAACTTATGAGACCACATTGTAAATCAACTATAATATAAAATAAAAAAACGTTTTAAAGAAACTTATGGGTGGCGCTCAATAGGACAACAAAGGTGAGACTAATGAAGCTTTTACAGTGGGAAAACTTGACCCACACACAGAATTGAGAAACATAGAAACATTTCTATTTTACTGATGTATCTCTTGGTATCTCTGGCCTATACAAGTTCACCCACACATTCAAACACAAGTCAAGACTTAGGGGCACAAAAGTGTTAGCAGTGGAGGCTCACTGTGTTAACAACCCCTGGAGTAACACAGTTTCACTGTCAGGGGGACGGAAAAGCCATTAGAGATATTCTCTGGGTATGTAGTCCTATAGCCTGGTTATTTTTATCTTTTTAACAAGCATCCCAAATATCCCAAAGCATGATATTGTCCCTGAGAGCACTCCCTCACTTGTAGTTTATACAACTGTATCTCAGACTAGTGAAATCTGTTTTGTTTTTATTTATGTAATAATAATATTTACTTTTATTTTATGTATATTTTAAGAATTTTATTTTTATATTTTGTGTATGTTGTATATAATACAATTATTTTGTGTACAATATCTTTAGATTGTATTTTTATTGTATAATACAGGGATGATGATAACATATTAATGGTGTATATAAAGACAGCTTATTAATATACAAGATATTGTTCCCAGTGCTTTATATACATTATCACCATTTTACAGATGAGAAAAGACAGGCACAAAGAAGCTAAGTAACTTGTCTGAAGATCCATAGCTGGCAAGCAGTAAGGCTGGATTCTACCCAAGATCTGGTGGGTCTGGCACCCAAGACTTTTGACTACCAACTGCCCTGTTCAAAGTAGCCTGGAGTTTTTGGAGACTGAGTGGAGAGAGCTGCATGCCAAGGAAGTAGAGAGGTATAAGAGTCATTGACAAGGGAGTGAATGACTCCGCTGCAGAAGTCATGTTTAGGACTTAGATGATCTATTTGTGGCCCAGACCATACTTAGTTGATTAACGTCCAAACCTATAGAAACAGAGACTTTGAAGAACCCCAGTGACCAGCTGTCAAGATGGGTCTGGAAGGAATGGGAACCCCAGTACTCTAGAAATGAGAAAGGAAAAGCACCTGTAAGAAGCAGCTCTTGGGCTTCACTCTTGGACCTGGGGAAGGTCTTGCTTCTGAATGGGAGTTAAAGCCAAGAACAGTAGGAAAGGGATACAAAATGTGAAAAAAAGTATTTAAATTTCTGATGCAAAGTCTTAATAGGCTTTTGTGTATTATGGAAAGCTTTCTGTATTAAAAGGAAGGCTAGAAGGACAGGTCCTAATTGAACTGAATAGACTGCCTGTCAGTGGGTGAGCCCTTCTTCATTGTGAGCCAGTAGAAAGGCTTTTATAATACTATGGCCTAGATGCTTTTAACTGAAGTTCCAGAATATTATGGGTAAATTAGGAGAGTTTTCTAATTCATCTTAATATTATTTATTCACTCATGAACACTTATCAAGTGTTTTTGATGAACCAGCTATACTCTAGGGGACACAGAAAGGGATAAGGTGGAAAGGGTTATAGAAAAAAAAAAAAAAGTCATCCCCATCCCTACACAGGTGAGTGGTAGAGACAGATAAGAAAACCAACACCAGCTTCATGAAGTGGTTCTATAGATATGTGACAGAGTTGCTTATGGTATCTCTGAGGCCCTTAGGGGTGGAGAAATCGATTCCAAGGCAGTACTTTAAGGAAGTTTTTCTTTATGTCTCAATAGATTTGTAGTGGTCCAGGCTGCTGTGCAGGGCATCTTGGGTGGAGGAAGCAGCATGTACATGCCTCAATCATGTAGGTGCACTGTGAACAACCAGAACTAGCCAGCTGGTCACCCACCTCCTATGTACTATTTGATGGAGGTTTCAAACCTAGTTCTAGACCTTCAAGAACCCCACCTCACAGTCTGCTTCTCAGTAGGTAGTAAGGTTCCATTTCTAGATCCTCCTCTGGGATTGTCTGTCTAACTTTATACTAAAGCACCTGGACAATGAATATATTAAAGCCACTCAGATCTACAAATTTAATATAATCTCTACCAAATTACCCAGGACATTTTCCAAAGCACCGGAACAAATCCTAAAATTATATAGAACCATAGGAGACCCGGAACTGCCAGAGCAATTGTAAAGAAAAAAGAACAGAGCCTCCCAGACTTCAGACAATACTTAGAAAGTTACAGTAATCAAAACAGTGTGGTACTGGCACAGAAAGAGACATCTGGATCAATGGAACAGAATAGAAAGTCCAGAAATAAATCCACACACCTACAGTCAATTTAATCTTTGATAAAGGAGGCATGAGTATAAAATGGTGATAAAACAGTCTCTTCAACAAATCGTCTTGGAAAAACCAGACAGCTACATGTAAATCACTGAAAATAAAACACATCCTCACACCACACAAAAAACAAACTCAAATTGGCTTAAAGACTTAAATATATGACATGACACCATAAAACTTTTAGAAGATAACATAAGCAGAACATTCTCTGACATAAATCATACCAGTGTTTTCTTATTGAACTCACTAAACTACCAATGAACTCTTCAATGAGTTCAGTCTCCCAAGGCAATATAAATAAAAGCACAAATAAACAAATAGGACCTAATCAAATTTATAAGCTTTTGCACAGCAAAGAAAACCATCAGCAAAACCAAGACAACCTATGGACTGGGAGAAAATATTTCCAAATGATATGACTGACAAGGGCTTAGTTTCCAAAATATACAAGCAGTTCATCCAACTCAACAACAAGAAAGCAAACAACCCAACTGAAATATGGGTTCAGTCAGTCGCTCTGTCGTGTCCGACTCTTTGCAACGCCATGAATCGCAGCACTCCAGGCCTCCCTGTCCATCACCAACTCCCAGAGTTTACTCAAACTCATGTCCATCGAGTCGGTGATGCCATCCAGCCATTTCATCCTCTGTCATCCCCTTTTCCTCCTGCCCCCAATCCCTCCCAGCATCAGAGTCTTTTCCAATGAGTCAACTCTTCGCGTGAGCTGGCCAAAGTATTGGAGTTTCAGCTTCAACATCAGTCCTTCCAATGAACATCCAGGACTCATCTCCTTTAGAATGGACTGGTTGGATCTTCTTGCAGTCCAAGGGACTCTCAAGAGTCTTCTCCAACACCACAATTCAAAAGCATCAATTCTTCAGTGCTCAGCTTTCTTCACAGTCCAACTCTCACATCCATACATGACTACTGGAAAAACCATAGCCTTGACTAGACAGACCTTTGTTGGCAAAGTAATGTCTCTGCTTTTGAATATGCTATCTAGGTTGGTCATAACTTTCCTTCCAAGGAGCAAGCCTCTTTTAATTTCATGGCTGCAATCACCATCTACAGTAGGACACCTAAATACATATTTCTCCAAAGAATACATAGAGATGACCAAAAGGGACATGAAAACATGCTCAACATTGATAGTATTCAGTTCAGTTCCGTTCAGTTCAGTCGCTCAGTCGTGTCCGACTCTTTGTGACCCCATGAATCGCAGCACGCCAGGCTCTTGCCCCCAATCCCTCCCAGCATCAGAGAAATGCAAACCAAAACTACAATAAGATACTACCTCAGTCCAGTCAGAATGGCCATCATTAAAAAGTCATTAAAAATATTCTAAAAATAACAAATGCTGGAAAGGTGTGGGGAAAAGAGAATTCTGCTACACTGTTGGTAGGAAAGCAAATTGGTGCAGCCACTATGGAAAATAATATGGAAGTTCCTCAAAAAACTGAAAATAGAGTTGCCATATGATCCAGCAATCCCACTCCTGGGCATATATCTAGAGAAAACTCTAATCTGAAAAGATGCATGCACCCACCGTGTTCATGAAACTGAACTGAAACATTCTCTCAGTTATGTCTGACTCTCTGCAACCCCATGAACTTTTGCCTACCAGGCTCCCCTGTCCATGGAATTCTCCAGGCAAAAATACTGGAGTTGGTAGCCATTCCCTTCTCCAGGGGATCTTCCTGACCCAGGGACTGAACCCAGGTCTCTCTCATTGCAAGGAGATTCTTTACCATCTGAGGCACCAGAGAAGCCCACAGAGTTCATAGCAGCACTATTTACAATAGCCAAGGTATGAAAGCAACTTAAATGTCCATCAACAGATGAATGGATAAAGAAGATGTGGTGGATGGATAGATAGTTAAATTGATGATAGATAGACAGGTAGGTAGGTAGAGAGAGAGAGATACACACAAAGGAATAGTACTTAGCTATAAAAAATGAACTAACACCACTTGCAGCAACATGGATGGATCTAGAGATTATCCTACTAAGTGAAGTAAGTCAGAAAAAGAAATATAAAAACCATTTGATATCACTGATATGTCGGATCTAAAATATGACACAAGTGAACTTATTTATGAAACAGAAACAGACTCACAGACATGGAAAACAAACTTATGGTTACCAAAAGGGAAAAGAATGGGGGAGGGATAAATGAGGGATTTGGGATTAGCAGATTCAAACTATTTTATATACAACAGGTAAACAACAAACTCCTACTGTATAGCACAAGGAAATATATATATACATACATGTATGTATGTATACATGCACACATAGGGAGAGAGACTCCGCTGTACATCAGAAACTAACACAATATTGTAAATCAACTATACTTCAATTTTTAAAAATGAACAGAGATATAAATATATTAAAGCCATTCAGCCCCTTTTGTGTAATTAGAGTTGCCAAGGAGGAAAGGAGCTAATATTTCTTGAACAGTCACTATCCTCTAGGCAAGGAAGTATGTACTTTTGCGGTGGGGGGGTGGAGGGTTCTTGTTATTTGTTTTTATATAATTGCCTTTACCAGCAATTTTCTCACTAAATGATACCCGCTTGCTTTTAATCAACCACTGAGAAGCATCCTCTTTTAAGCAGAGATAAGCTGGGACTTGTTTTCTTCTGGGTTTCCATTTGCACTTGGATACAGCTCCTTCCTCTCTGAGAAGCCATCCTTCAGTCCATGATATTTCTCTAAGTGCCTGGCGTCACAGCCTCACGCCCAGCTGCCACTCATACCCTAGAGACTATCACGATTATTTACATCCATGTGATGGCTCACTGCCTTGAGCAAAAGGATACATAACTAATGTCTTAGCTCATGGCAGCAGGCTGGCCTTTCTAGAGTGCCAATAGGACCCGTCTTGGACAGAGCCATGCAAAATGGCTACTCAAACTGAACTTTTAACTAATTATTCAATCAACGATTTGGCAGGTCAATCAATGGGAAATGATGTACAGTGGGCTGAAATTGATCACACTTCATTTCCCATCAACTGTCAAGCCAAATTGTGGATAAAGTCGTAAGTAAAGGGTCATTGCCCATCATTCTTGGGTCTGGATTTCCATATCCCTTCCACTTACTTAGACTCCAGGCTGATTGATAAAAGCAAGTATTTTACAGAGGGAACCAGTATAAAATGTTTACCACTTTCTGAGATGCGAGGGGAGGGGAGAATAGTTTCTCTTTCATAAATGATGCAACTGCAGCCATATAATGCCGTAAGCTTGTCAGGCAGCTCGGATCTGGAAGGTGGATTTTAAATCCCATGATCCATTATGCATGCTTGCTTCTACATCTATTACCATTCCATCAGCCAAATGACAGGATTCCCCATCAGGGCTTTTGAGAGTGTGGGGCCCTTTCACTTCATGCCTCTAGATAGGCACATGCAACTTCACCCATAGGTGATTTACAGGCAATTAGCAGAAGGCAATAACAGATTTCGTGTAGCTTGTCTCAAAGTTATGAATAAAGGATATAGGGAGGCAGATTTTTCTCCCCATAAAAAGGTTTGGAATGACCCAAGGAATGAATTTGGTGGCTTTAACCACTGCCTTCTCAGAAGATGTCATAAAATGGGGCATGTTCTTGACTGAGTTGGCTGAGAGCTGCTCAAGCCCACTGCTAGCCCAGCTGGTGGAAAGAGCAAGACACAGTCTCACTGTATCACTCCATCCCTGTGCCCCCAGACCAGCTGACCTCCCTCCTTGCATTCTAGGAAACTGTTGACTCCTTCTAAGAGAAGTCCTCTGGGACCTGGACTTCAGCCACCAGGAAATATCCAGGATGGAATTTTCTGAGAAACACATCTCTGTGTTAAAATTATCACATTTCCCTCACAATGATTTATGAGTCAGAAAGGGTAGAGTTTCTTAAATCTGTATTTTGCAAGGTAGGAAATGAAGGTTTAGAAACTTGAGTGACCTCCCTAGTGTCCTGAGGTAAATGACTTAATGACAAGGGTGGAATTAAACTCCAGAGCTCCAGGGCAAGATACCGTTTTTCCCTAAACCATATTTCCTGAGTCGGTAGATTTCTATTTACCAGTTTCCTCCTGCATAGACACATCCTTTATTCTCTTGTTCACTCAAAACCTATTTATCAAGAACTCGCCGTGTGCTGTGTGCTTACTTTGTATCCTCAAGGATCTCAGTCTAGGGAGTGAGACCAGCAGGCGAGCAAAGTGATAGCGTGTGAAGCACTAAGTGGTTGAATGGAGCATGCGTGCTTAGGGAGTACAGAGGAAGGGTGCCTCTGTAGGCACCCTTCCTACTTCAGTCTTGGTGATGGTCCAGCAAAGTCTTTGCTGAGGAAATGACTAAGGCCTCAGGGACAAGCGGGAGTGAGTCAGGTTGACAAGACTTGCCACACGGAAGAAACAGCATATGCAAAGCCCCAGAGGCAAGACAAAGCTTCACAGGCAGATGGTTGGAGCTTAGAAAATAAGGTAGAAAAGGGGAGAGACCTCCCGCGTCTATTATGGAGGAGCTGGTAAGCCTTTAAGTGAAGCCAGGCCCCAGATCCCAGCAGTATCTTTCCCCTCATCTTCCTCTCCCCCTCTCCCTCCCTTTTTTCCTTCTCCCTCCTCCTTTTTCCTGGAGGAAGGAAGATTGACTTTTGGTCAAGCACTTCTCAGAGTGGCTTCAGCAGAAAAAATGCTTCTACCTCTAAGTAAACAATTGTGATTGCTCATGCAAAGATTTTTTTCTCAAAAAAAAAAAAAAAAATAGTGAAGGTGGTGAAGGTGACTCTGAAGGCTGATTTGATCAAGGTCATTTGCTGCTAGTCTCAAAAGGAGCTGAGATTTGGGGCCACGCCTCCTATCCCAGGGCTTCCCTGGTGGCTCAGAGGTTAAAGCGTCTGCCTGCAATTCGGGAGACCCGGGTTCGATCCCTGGGTCGGGAAGATCCCCTGGAGAAGGAAATGGCAACCACTCCAGTATTCTTGCCTGGA
Source organism: Redunca redunca (assembly GCA_006410935.1). Classification (NCBI taxonomy): domain Eukaryota; kingdom Metazoa; phylum Chordata; class Mammalia; order Artiodactyla; family Bovidae; genus Redunca; species Redunca redunca. The sequence goes on along the minus strand of SJYQ01000153.1, from coordinate 175,596 downwards.
GAACCCCATGGAGGGAGGAGCCTGGTAGGCTACAGTCCACTAGATCACAAAGAGTCGGACACGACTGAGCGACTTCAGTTTCACTTTTCTGTCCCAGCTGCTTTCATGGCGGTGGTGGTTTAGTTGCTAAGTCGTGTCCGACTCTTGCGACTCCATGGACTGTAGCCCCCCAGGCTCCTTTGTCCATGGGATTTTCCAGGCAAGGATACTGGAGTGGATTGCCATTTCCTTCTCCAGGGGATCTTCCCAACCCAGGAATTGAACCCAGGGATCTAACCCTGGTCTCCTGCATTGCAGGCAGATTCTTTACCGACTGAGCTAGGAGGGAAGCCCGTAGCAGTATTTAAACACACTGCCTTTGGTCTCCTTGTATGTCGGTGTTTTTACTTAAAAAACTTACTAGGATGCACTCTCTTTCAAATTATATTTTCTTTTCCAGGGTGTTTCACATTGAAGAAAATAAGACCATTCTCAAGCCTTTAAACTGTCCTACATTCACAAAGTGGGGGGGAGGGGGCGGCGGGTATTGCACTGAAATTAGGATCTTCAACAACTTCTTAAATGCCTCCTTTTTAATTGAGTGAAAGTAATAGACTCGTAATTGTTTCAAATACAATGTGGTAAGCTTTGTGATTAAGACCTCTTATTTCTGACTGACATGAACTATTCAATAGGAAAGAGTTAGCAATGGCATGCATGGGACATTACATGCTACAAGTCTGGGTACCAGCATTCAAAAAATAGAGAGACTGAGCCTTCTTGTAATATTTCAGAATTGGTGAGCATGAAGGGAGCAAACTTAGTCCAAGCTGTGTGTTATAGATTCTATAACCAGGAAAAGACAAACAGAAAGTGAAGACCAGTACCTCTAGGCTCCTTCCCCAGCAGTAAACCCTGGGGCACCAGACTGTGAGAGCCTTGCCTTTCGTTAAGTCTATGACGTCAATTTCTATTTCCTTCAACATCAGAGTGTCAGTGAAGTAGAGCAGAGAATGTTTCCACAGATATTAAAATGACAGAGTCTTATTCTCCCTTAATTGGAGAACAGAGCTGACAGCTATCCAATTGGTATGGTTTTAAGTGGTGCAAATACAGATGTCTCCAGGAGTCAGGAAGGAAGGATAACCATGCAAGGCTGGCCTGGCGAGTGCCAAGGGCACGAGGCAGATGCCAGTCTCTCTGTGGAGGGCTGCTGCCCATCTCAGCTCTGCGTGTCTGGGATCACAAGGGAATAGGGATACCCAGTGACCCATATCCTCTATGTTTTCAAGGGAAGCTAAAATTCTAATTTTTGCATTTCTCTTCTGTATTTTTAAACTGGAAAACTTCTAACTTACAATGTTGTAACCCTGGTTTGTATCCTTATTTTGTGGAAGGAAGAGTCATAGTTTACTGCATATTATTTCAAGTCCATACTTGAGATTTTGTAAATCTCAATAATTAGGGAAAGAAATTTGGTATTAAATATGGAAAGTGAGTCTTCTTCTAAATATGGAAGCAACGTTACAGAGACCTTGTGTAAGGAGAAGTTAGTCAGGGAGTAGAAAGAACCCTGGGCATGAGATGAGATTTCTGAGTCTTGATGTGTCCACGGTCAAAGGCTTAGGTAGTTTCTTCATCTGGAGAACCAAAGATTTGATTCTGATGATATCTGCTCTCACCTTTATGCATAACCCTCAGCCCTGGTGAAATCCATGCAGCACCTCAAGAAGGATGCCCCCTCAGCATCAAGCAGTTTTTGATTTTGAATTACAGGACTCTCTTCCAGGATGTGTTAATGAATAAGAATAAGAACATTCTAACAAGGCACAGGGAATATAGAAAGAAGAAGGGAAGAATGAGAGTTCCAGAAAGAGCCAAGCTTTGGAAAAATTTGGTGCACCCTCATCCTCTCGCCATCAGGATTTCATCTATTCTCTCCAGCCAGGTCCAATCCCTTTGTAGATCATAATTACACCTCTTATCAACAGTGAAGACTCCCAACAACGGTTAGGAATCAGAATCTTCTTCAGAGCATCAGTCATCTACCAAGCACTTGTCACGCACCAGGCACCATGCCAGCACAAATGTTCATTTTCTTCACAACAACCCCAAGTGGTCAGTCTCTAGGGAACTGCTGCTGTGCATGGGTTTGCAGATGGGAAATGGAGGCTGGAAAGGAAAAGCCATGTACATGTGCAAAATACACAACAAGGAGAAGCTGGATCAACCAGGACTCTGGCTCCAAAAGACTTGATCTTAATCACACCTGAGAGACCAAGGATTGTGTCCTATCTTTTGGGCTCTAGGAATCGGGCCTCAGTCCAAATCTGGCATTTGTCACTCCCTGGCCATCCTTTGAAAAGTAGTTTAATCTCTTGAAAGCCCCAGTTTTCTGATCTGTAATTGGGAAGAGCTGAAGTACCTGTTACAAGTTTTGAGGATTAAGTGAGCTAGATAATCCATATCAAGTGTTTGTGAGCATTCAATAAATAGCATGATTATTGTAATTAGTCCATTATTGTGGTCTACTGTCTTCTTTCTCATTAAACTGCCAGAAGAAAGAGGCGGCAAACCATCCCATGAAGCAGGCAAGCAGGAAATCAAGAAATCACATAACAAATGAAAATGACTTTTCCCCAGGGAGCCAAGACAAGGGGCTGCAAAAGGACTTAGGGGACATCCAGGCAGCCCCTTGGCCATGCTAACTGGACACTTCGATTCTTTAAAGCCCTCAGGAAGATGTGAAACAATAGAAATTCCCTTGAGCTTCTGGGAAGGAAAAATGCCATCTTTGCTTATACTGTCCCATGGTAAAAAAAAAAAAAAAAAATCACATCCTCTAGATGATGGAGAGGGAGGAAATATACCTAGATCTTCTCCCAGTGTAATTCATTAGGGGCAGATGTACTTGATGTTCCCCATGGCCCGGTGGTGTGAAACTGGGGAAGGAGGAACACATGAAGAGGAGCAGGGATGAGGTCCTCGCCTGCCTGCTGAGTGGGGCAGAAGGGGCAGCGAGCTTCACTGTCACCACGAAGTGCCTTGGCGCACAGGCACCCTGGGGCAGGAGAAAGCCATCCAGTGCAATGCGGATGAGCCCAGCAGATTTGTTTTGCTGCTGTGTCCTTATCACATCCCAAACTCCTAATTTAACCTTATTACGCCTTTGATAAGTTTGTCTTATATGTCTTTGAGTCTGTTTCTGTTTTTTAAACTGTGAAATCTCCTTATGATCCATGTAATGATGACAGGTGTGCATGCTTTGCAGAGAATTCTAGTGTTTAATTTATATTTTTAGAGTGCCTAGAATGTGGTTCTAAGAGGCATTTGAGGCTGTAGCATTGTCAGCCCAGCCAGCTTTGCTTTTGCTTCTGTGTTCTTACCACACAAGATGTTTAAGCCCCACCAAATGCTCACCAAGGGAGCCTGCATCTTCACAGCTAAGGGAAGTTAGAGAGCTGAAAGCAGGTCTTAGTAACTCTTCAGAAAGCTCCCCACACTGTCCAAAACACCATCTTCCTTCTCCATGGTAATTCTTAAGCCTGGCCTGGAGGAACTCCTGCCACCTTTGTAATTAGCCTGGCTTTATCAAGTATAACCTAAACCAAATCCCTTATGATTATACAGTGGAAGTGAGAAATAAATTTAAGGGACTAGATCTGATAGACAGAGTGCCTGATGAACTATGGACGGAGATTAGTGACATTGTACAGGAGACAGGGATCAAGACCATACCCATGGAAAAGAAATGCAAAAAAGCAAAATGGCTGTCTGGGGAGGCCTTAAAAATAGCTGTGAAAAGAAGAGAGGCGAAAAGCAAAGGAGAAAAGGAAAGATATAAGCATCTGAATGCAGAGTTCCAAAGAATAGCAAGGAGAGATAAGAAAGCCTTCCTCGGCGATCAATGCAAAGAAATAGAGGAAAAGAACAGAATGGGAAAGACTAGAGATCTCTTCAAGAAAATTAGAGATAGCAAGGGAACATTTCATGCAAAGATGGGCTCAATAAAGGACAGAAATGGGATGGACCTAACAGAAGCAGAAGATATTAAGAAGAGGTGGCAAGAATACACAAGAGAACTGTACAGAAAAGATCTTCATGACCCAGATAATCACGATGGTATGATCACTCACTTGGGCCAGATATCCTGGAATATGAAGTCACGTGGGCCTTAGAAAGCATCACTACGAACAAAGCTAGTGGAGGTGATGGAATTCCAGTTGAGCTGTTTCAAATCCTGAANATGTTGGGCTGGAAGAAGCACAAGCTGGAATCAAGATTGCCAGGAGAAATATCAATAACCTCAGATATGCAGATGACACCACCCTGATGGCAGAAAGTGAAGAGGAACTAAAAAGCCTCTTGATGAAAGTGAAAGAGGTTAGTGAAAATGTTGGCTTAAAGCTCAACATTCAGAAAACGAAGATCATGGCATCTGGTCCCATCATTTCATGGGAAATATATGGGGAAACAGTGGAGACAGTGTCAGACTTTATTTTTTGAGCTCCAAAATTACTGCAGATGGTGATTGTGGCCATGAAATTAAAAGACGCTTACTCATTGGCAGGAAAGTTATGACCAACCTAGATAGCATATTCAAAAGCAGAGACATTACTTTGCCAACAAAGGTCCGTCTAGTCAAGGCTATGGTTTTTCCAGTGGTCATGTATGGATGTGAGAGTTGGACTGTGAAGAAAGATGAGTGCCGAAGAATTGATGCCTTTGAACTGTGGTGTTGGAGAAGACTCTTGAGAGTCCCTTGGACTGCAAGGAGATCCAACCAGTCCATCCTAAAGGAGATCAGTCCTGGGATTTCTCTGGAAGGACTGATGCTGAAGCTGAAACTCCAATACTTTGGCCACCTCATGCGAAGAGTTGACTCATTGGAAAAGATTCTGATGCTGGGAGGGATTGGGAGCAGGAGGAAAAGGGAACGACAGAGGATGAGATGGCTGGATGGGATCACTGACATGATGGACGTGAGTCTGAGTGAACTCCGGGAGATGGTGACGGACAGGGAGACCTAGCGTGCTACAATTCATAGGGTCACAAAGTCGGACACGACTGAGAGACTGAACTGAACTGAACTGAATGGAAATGTGGCACATGAGTCCTTTGTTCACAGTAATCTAGGTAATAGATATTGCCAACATTTGTTGGATCATACAGAGAAGGCAATGGCACCCAACTCCAGTACTCTTTCCTGGAAAATCCCAAGGGCAGAGGAGCCTGGTGGGCTGCAGTCCATGGGGCTGCTAAGAGTCGGACATGACTCAATGACTTCACTTTCAGTTTTCACTTTCATGCATTGGAGAAGGAAATGGCAACCCACTCCAGTGTTCTTGCCTGGAGAATCTCAGGGACAGAGGAGCCTGATGGACTGCCGTCTATGGGTCGCACTGAGTCGGACAAGACTGAAGTGACTTAGCAGCAGCAGTTGGATCATAGAGAAAGCAAGAGAATTCCAGAAAAACATCTGCTTCATTGACTACACAAAAACCTTCGACTGTGTGAATCACAACAAACTGTGGAAAATTCTTAGAGATGGGAATACCAGACCACATCCTGTCTCCTGAGAAAACTGTATGTCAGTAAAGAAGCAACAGTTACAACCAGACATGGAACAAAGGACTGGTTCAAAATTGGGAAAGAAGTACGACAAGGCTGATATTGTCAGCCTGCTTGCTTAACTTATATGCCGAGTACATCATGCAAAATACTGGGCTGAATGAATCACAAGCTGGAATCATGATTGCTGGGAGAAATATCAACAACCTCAGACACGCAGATGATACCACTTTAACGGCACAAAGCAAAGAGGAACTAAAGAGTTTCTTGATGAGGGTGAAAGAGGAGAGTGAATAAGCTGGCTTAAACTAAGTATTCAAAAAACTAGATGCCAAAAATCATGGCATCCAGTCCTGTCACTTCATGCAAATGGAGGAAAGAGTGCAAACAGTGACAGATTTTATTTTCTTGGGCTCCCAAATCACTGCAGATGGTGACTGCAGTCGACTTTCAAAGACACTTGCTCCTCAGAAGGAAAGCTATGACAAACCTAGATGGTACATTAAAAAGCAGAGACATCAGTTTGCAGACAAAGGCCCATAAAGTCAAAGCTATGGTTTTTCTGGTAGTCATATATAAATGTGAGAGTTGGACTATAAAAGAAGGTTGAGCACCAAAGTACTGATGCTTTCGAATTGTGGTGCTGGAGAAGATTCTTGAGAGCCCCTTAGACTGTAGGGAGATCAAACCAGTCAATTCTAAAGGAAATCAAACCTGAATATTCATTGGAGGGACTAATGCTAATGCTGAAGCTCCAGTACTCTGGCCACCTGAAGCGAAGAGCTGCCTTATTGGAAAAGACCCTGATACTGGGAAAGATTGAAGGTAAAAGCAGAAGGGAGTGGCAGAGAATGATTAGCTGGATGTCATCACCAACTCAATGGACATGAATTTGAGCAAACTACAGAAGATAGTAAAAGACAGGGAAGCCTGGAGTGCTGCAGTCCATAGGGTCACAAAGAGTCAGATATGACTCAGTGACTGAACAATAATAATACTAATAATAATAAAAAAAAAAGTAGTGGAAGGGTTCCCAAAAGTTCTTGCCCAGTTGCAATTGTTTAGAAGATTAGTTCCTTTTGCTAGAAAAACCCACCCTGGAGGTATCTGCAGCGCTGGCACACACTTAAAAAATTGTGTTTGTCACATTTAGAATTGCCGTTTTGTTCATAGATAAATGGAGGAGTGTCTCGTGTTTCATTTGCCTCATACACATTCCTGTCTTTCTTCGACTTTAAATTGACCTGAAAACTAAACAGCCTTGGAATCAGACCACAGACACCAGGCCACATTGCCAGCACAATAGTTTAGCAGAAAGATCCAGACCATATGCTACATGAAAATCTCTCAGATTGTGTTTATACAATCAAAATAGTGCAAAGAATTGAGCCAAGTGTCCATATTATTTTGATGATGAAGAAAACTTTAATTAATTAATAACATTGAGCAAAAGCTTTAGCAATAGCTCTGAACAGTGGAGTGGGGACACTTTTTTCTTATTGAAATATAGAATATACTTGTTGTACAATATTTTGTTAGTTTCAAGTATACAGCAAAGTGATTCAGTTATGTTTTTTCAGATTATTTTCCATTATAGGTTATTACAAAATACTGATTATAGCTCCCTGTGCTATACAGTAAATCCTTGTTGTTTATCTACCTTATATCCTTTAATCCCATGCTCCTAATTTAACTCCTTTTCCCCTTTGATAGCCATAAGTTTGTATTATATGTTTTTGAGCCTGTTTCTGTTTTTTTAAACTGTGAAGTCACCTTATGGTCCATGTAATGATGACTGGTATGCTTTGGAGAGAATTCTCTATTTAATTGGTATTTTTAAAGTGCTTAGAATGTGGTTCCAAGAGGTATTTGAGGCTGTGGTGTTGCACTCATGAGGCAGTTCGTAAGTATTTTCACTTCCTTCTCATTATATTAATAGTTCTATTGTTTGGGAGAGAGGGGCCAATGGTGTTCATGCCATGTCTCCTAATAAATACATTAGTTAAAAAAAAAAACTAATAAACTTGGTGTAAAGACACAAGAATCATTTGCTACTATTATCTCTCAGTTGTGAGGTTTGACTAGATCCAGATCAACAGATCTCCATCAAGATCTTTATTATGATTCATATGATTACAGTCAGAGTCTGGAGCTGGAATCATTAAAAGCACCCTGACATCTCTAGAGGCTGATGATGGCTTTGGGCTGGGACCTCAGTAGGACCCATTGGCCAGAACACCAACAAATGGCCTCTTCCTGTTGCCTGGGCTTCCTCATAGCATGGCTGCTGGGTCCCAAGATCAAGTATCCCAAGACGCAGAGCCCCACAGATGCCTTACCAGCATTCTAGGGCATTCCATTCACTGCAGGTAAGGCACTAAGCTTGGCTTACCAGGTGGTGCTTGTGGTAAAGAACCTGCCTACCAATACAGGAGACAAAAGAGACGTGGGTTCAATCCCTGGGTTGGTAAGATCCCCTGGAAGAGGGCATGGCAACCCACTCCAGTATTATTGCCTGGAGAATTCCATGGACAGAGGAGCCTGGCAGGTTACAGTTCATAGGGTCACAAAGAGTCTGAAGTGACTTAGCACTCATGCAAAGCACTAAGTTCAATCCGTAGTTAGGGCAAGGAGGATTAGACTGAACCTCTTGATAAGAAGAGAGTCAAAGAATTCCAGAACATGAAAAACTTCAGATAAGTCTTTTTTAAAAAGGGACTTCCCTGGTGGTCCAGTAGCTAAGGCTCTCTGTTCCCAATGCAGAGGACCTAGGTTCAATCCCAGGTCAGGAAACTAGATCCCTCATGCTGCAACAAAGATCAAAGATCCTGCATGCCACAACTAAGACCCAACCCAGCCAAATAAGTATATATATAAACAGTCAATCTGATTTTGGTGTTGGCCATCTGGTGATGTCCATATGTAGAGTATTCTCTTGTGTTGTTGGAAGAGAGTGTTTGCTATGACCTGTGTTCTCTTGGCAAAACTCTGTTAACCTTTACCCTGCTTCATTTTGTACTCCAAGGCCAAATTTGCCTGTTACTTCAGGTATCTATCTCTTGACTTCCTGCTTTTGCATTCTAGACCCTATAATGAGGAGGACATCCTTTTGGGGTGTTAGTTCTAGAAGGTCTTGCAGGTCTTCATAGAGCCATTCAACTTCAGCTTATTCAGCATTACTGGTTAGGACATAGACTTGGATTACCATGATATTGAATGTTTTGCCTTGGAAATGAATAGAGATCATTCTGTTGTTTTTGAGATTGCATCCAAGTAATGCATTTCAGACTCATCTGTTGACTATGAGGGCTACTCCATTTCTTCTAAGGGATTCTTGCCCACAGTAGTAGATATAATGGTCATCTGAGTTGAATTCACCCATTCCAGTCAATTTTAGTTCACTGATTCCTAAAATGTCCAAGTTCACTCTTGCCATCTCTTGTCAGACCACTTCCAATTTACCTTGATTCAAGGACCTAACATTCCAGGTTCATATGCAATATTGTTCTTTACAGCATTGGACTTTATTTCTATCACCAGTCACATCCACAATTGGGCATTGTTTATGCTTTGGCTCCATCTCTTCATTCTTTCTGGAGTTATTTCTCTACTATTGACTCCAGTAGCATATTGGGCCCCTATCAACCTGGGGAGCTCATCTTTCAGTGTCATATCTTTTTGCCTTTTCACTGTTCAGGGGTTTCTTAAGGCAAGAATACTGAAGTGGTTTGCCATTCCCTTCTTCAGTGGACCACAGTTTGTCAGAACTCTCCACCATGACCCATCCGTCTTGGGTGGCCCTACACAGCATGGCTCATAGTTTCACTGAGTTAGACAAGGCTGTGGTCCATGTGATCAGATTGGTTAGTTTGATTATATTATTTGCAGCCAAAGATGGAGAAGCTCTATACAGTCAGCAAAAAAAAGACTGGGAGCTGACTGTGGCTCAGATCAAGAACTCCTTATTGCCAAATTCAGACCGAAATTGGACAAAGTAGGGAAAACCACTAGACCATTCAGATATGACCTAAGTCAAATCCCTTATGGTTATACAATGGAAGTGACAAATAGATTCCAAGGATTAGATCTGATAGAGTACCTAAAGAACTATGGACGGAGGTTCATAACATTGTACAGGAGGCCATGATTAAGATCATCCCCAAGAAAAAGAAATGCAAAAAGGCAAAATGGTTATCTGAGGAGGCCTCACAAAAAGCTGAGAAAAGAAGAGAAGTGAAAGACAAAGGATAAAAGGAAAGATATACTCATCTGTGTGGAGAGTTCCAAAGAATAGCAAGGGAAGATGAGAAACACTTCCTCGGTGATCAATGCAAAATGAAAGTGAAGTGAAGACGCTCAGTCATGTCCAACTCTTTGCGACCCCATGGACTGTAGCCTACCAGTCTCTGCCATCCATGGGATTTTCCAGGCAAGAATACTGGAGTGGGTTGCCATTTCCTTCTCCAGGAGATCCTCCCGACCCAGGGATTGAACCCAGGTCTCCAGCATTGTAGGCAGACGCGTTACCATCTGAGCCACCAGGGACTGTCAATGCAAAGATATAGATGAAAACAATAGAATGGGACAGACTAGAAATTGCTTCAATAAAATTAGAGATACAAGAGAATATTTCATGCAAAGATGGGCACAATAAAAGACAGAAATAGTATGGACCTAACAAAAGCAGAAGATATTAGGAGGTGGCAAGAATACACAGAAGAACGATACAAAAAAGATCTTCATGACCCAGATAACCACGATGGTGTGATCACTCACCTATGAGCCAGACATCATAGAATGCAAAGTCAAGTGGGCCTTGGGAAGCATCACCACAAACAAAGCTAGTGGAGGTGATAGAATTCCAGTTGAGCTATTTCAAATTCTGAAAGATGGTGCTGTGAAAGTGCCGCACTCAATATGCCAGCAAGTTTGGAAAACTCAGCAGTGGCCACATGACTGGAGAAGGTCAGTATTCACTCAAATTCCAAAGAAAGGCAATGCTAAAGAATGTTCAAACTACCACACAACAGCATTCATCTCACACACTAGCAAAGTAATGCTCAAAATTCTCCAAGTCAGGCTTCAACAGTACATGAATTGTGAACTTCCAGATGTTCAAGCTGGATTTAGAAAAGGCAGAGGAACCAGAGATCATATTGTCAACATCTGCTGGATCATCAAAAAAGCAAGAGAGTTCCAGAAAAACATCTATTTCTGCTTTATTGACTCCACCAAATCTTTGACTGTGTGGATCACAACAAACTGTGGAAATTTTTTCAAGAGATGGGAATACCAGATCACCTCACCTGCCTCCTGAGAAATCTGTATGGAGGTCAAGAAGCAACAGTTATAACTGGACATGGAAGAACAGACTGCTCCCAAACTAGGAAAGGAGTACATCAAGGCTGTATATTGTCACCCTGCTTATTTACCATGCAGAGTACATCATGAGAAATGCTGGGCTGGATGAAGCCCAAATTGAAATCAAGATTGCCGGAGAAATATCAATAACCTCAGATATGCAGATGACACCACCCTTATGGCAGAAAGTGAAGAACTAAAGAGCCTCTTGATGAAAGTGAAAGAGGACAGTGAAAAAGCTGGCTTTAAACTCAACATTCAGAAAACAAAGATCATGGCATCTGGTCCTATCACTTCATGGCAAATAGATGATGAAACAATGGAAACCATGACAGACTATTTTGAGGGGCTCCAAAATCACTCAGATGGTGACTGCGGCCATGAAATTAAAAGACACTTGCTCCTTGGAAGCAAAGCTATGACCAACCTAGACAGCATATTAAAAAGCAGAGATATTACTTTGCCAACAAAGGTCCGTCTAGTCGAAGCTATGGTTTTTCCAGTAGTCATGTATGGATGTGAGAGTTGGACTATAAATAAAGCTGAACACCAAAGAACTGATGCTTTTGAACTGTGGTGTTGGAGGCAACTCTTGAGATCCAACCAGTCCATCCTAGGGGAAATCAGTCCTGAATATTCATTGGAAGGACTGATGCTGAAGATGAAACTCCAATATTTTAGCCACCTCATGCAAAGAACTGACTCATTGGGAAAGACCCTGTGCTGGGAAAGATTGAGGGCAGGAGGAGAACGGGACAACAGAGGATGAGATGGTTGGATGGCATCACTCCCTCGATGGACATGAGTTTGAGCAAGCTCCAGGAGTTGGTGAAAGACAGGGAAGCCTGGCTTTTTGCAGTCCATGGGGTCTCAAAGAGTTGGACACAACTGAGCAATGGACTGAACTGAACTGCAAAAGCAGTCAGACCTGTCCTTCATTCTGTCATTATCCACTCACATCCCAAGGAATAACAATTCGATGAGTCTACCAGAATCCAACAAATCAAACTGGTTGAGTCTAGAGGTTGTTGCTTTTATCTCTTCCTAGAAGAAGTTATCTGTGAAACCAGAATGCCAGTTTCTCTTTTAGCAGCCTCTGGAATTAGCAAATGAATCTCAAGTAAGACAGGTAAAACTCCTGAGTGGTGATGATTTGATTACATTTTGGTGCTGCCAGAGTCAGGTTGCCAGAGGTGACATGTATGTAAGTGGGCTTGCATTCCCCTTAGGCTAAGCAGCAGGTGATACCCATTGTTTGAGAACAGCATTGTTCACTTGAGCTTTGTCTCCATAACAGTTCCTGTTCATCAACATGATGCATTGCATTCTGATTTTCTACTTCTGTCTTTCTTTCTGGATATTCCTTTCTCCTCTCTGATTGCTTTTTCTTCTTAGACCATTACTCTAGTTGATAGTGCCAGGTTATCATTGGTTCCCATCTCCCTTTCCAATAAGCCTGTGATTGATACTAATCTTCCTCATGGGACACATTTTATAGGAGGCACAGTGGAAACCACTCTCTAAATCTTAGCTTTATATGTGCTGACAATTTACAAGGTTGCACCTCACACTCAAATCAGGAGGCTTAAGGGGAAATTTGAGAACCGTGTAACCAGGCCTCCTAATAAGAACAGAAATCTCTTTCATACACAGGCACTGTTATGCCATTCAGCAGTCTGTGCTACGCCCCCGTTTGTAGTTTTTAATTTTTTTTTCCAGTCAACAAAATGCACATCTAGGTAAGTGCAATTTGAGCCATGGCCAGTTCCTAGAAGCCCAGCATGCATCATTTCTTTCTTCAGAGGAGAGTGGTATTTTAATTACTCTAGTGAAAGCTTTCACTTGCCATCAATTCCATAAAAACAGAAAATTAAGATGATAACAAGCTCCTCACTGAAGCAGAAACCTTACTTCATAATATAGCTTCACTTTTCCTAGGAAAAGTAAGCTCCCGAGAGATTTATAAACACAGCATGCTTCATCTGATATAAGCTTGGGTTGCAATTTTATTTTTCCAGACCCAAGAAAGTGTTTTGATTTCTCACGTAAAGTCTGTACCCCTAAAATATGCAGGCCAGTGGAGCTAATGTAATGCAGTATTTGGTTAAAACAGTATTAGAGTGTTCTTCAAATGAATGCCTGCACCTGGGAAATAGAGGTGCTTATCAGAATCAAGGGCTTCCCCGGTGGCTCAGCAGTAAAGAATTCACCTGCCAATGCAGGAGACTCAGGTTCGGTCCCTGAGTTGGGAAGATCCCCTGAAGGAGGAAATGGCAACCCATTCCAGTGTTCCTGCCCGGGAAATCCCATGGACAGAGAAGCCTGGTGGGCTACAGTCCATGGGGTCACAAAGAGTCAGAGACTAAGCACGCGCGCGCCTCCCCCGCCCCCCCCCACACACCAGAATCAAGGCTTTCAAGCCACATGAGCTGAATTCATGATTTGTTAATGAGATGATATGAAACTTGAAGAACAAGGCTTCTGTCTTTTCTGTCTCTGTATGATCACATTGTGGACCAGCAAAACAGTAAGGAAAATTGGGGATCCTTTTATATCATAACTTAAAAATTCAGATCCAATTACATCCACTGGAGAATAATACAAAAATTCGGTTGTTTTGAGTAGTTAGATCTCCTTCCCGTTCTTGTTTTCACATCCTTATGTGGATTGGCCCTTTGAAAAGAGATAATATCTCAGAACCTTTCTGTTTCTCTTCCTTCAACATCTGTGTTCTCTGTGAATAAATACTAGTACCTGTGTTCAGGGACTTCCCTGGTGGTCCAGTGGCTAAGACTCCATGCTCCCAAGGCAGGGGGCCCAGGTTCCATCCTGGTTAGGGAGCTGGATCCCACATGTCACAGCTAAAGATCCTGAGTGCCACAACTGAGAACCAGTGCAGCCAAATAAATAAAAATAAAATTTTAAAAATACTCCTGGTCAAACTGGGGGTTATGAACCAAATTGTTCCTCCCTCCAAAATTTTGCATGTTGAAGTCTTAACCCCCAGTACCTCAGACTGTAACTCTATTTGAAACTAAGACCTTTGAAGAGGTAATGAAGTTAGAGTGAGATCTTTAGAGCGGGCTGTAATTCAGTACGTCTGGTGTCCTCATAAGAAGCGGGGATTAGGACACAGACAACACAGAATGAGACACAACCAGCAGTGGGAAGGTGACCATCTACAAGCCAAGGAGAAGGGCCTCAGGAAAGCTAACCCTGCCAGCATCTTGCTCTTGGACTTCCAACCTCCAGAGCTGTTGGACAATGTATTTCTGTTGTTTAATCCACTAAGTTTTGTGTTTGGTTATGGCAGCTTTGAGCACTGGGAGTTTTTCCTGCATATAACAGAAACCCATTTTTCTCAGTAAGTAAAAGTACCTTGCACATTTTTGGAGAAGGCAATGGCAACCCACTCCAGTACTCTTGCCTGGAAAATCATGGACGGAGGAGCCTGGTGGGCTACAGTCCATGGGGTCTCGAAGAGTCGGGCACGACTGAGGGGCTTCACTTTCAATTTTCACTTTCATGCATTGGAGAAGGAAATGGCAACCCACTCCAGTGTTCTTACCTGGAGAACCCCAGGGATGGGGGAGCCTGGTGGGCTGCCATATAGGGGGTCGCACAGTGTCGGACACGACTGAAGTGACTTAGCAGCAGCAGCAGCACATTTTTCGGTAAAGCTGTGGGTGAGTCACAGTGTCTTGGTCTCACTTTCAGGGTTTCCAAAAATTAAAGATGGGCACTAGTCAGAGATAAGGAGGGAGTGTAATCAGTAATATGTTGATTAAATGGGGAAATAATGGGGGAAAAAATCCAACGTGAACTGAACTCAGCTTTGATTTACACAAAGGAATCTGGGCATGTTAAAGGGAGAATGAGGGCATAGGGAGGGGTTTTGAGAGCTAGCAGAGTCAAGGAAGTGAAAAATAACTACAAGCAGGAGGGGAGTTGGCCCATGTAAAACCCAGCTGGATCTCCTAACTGGCACTTATGGAAGTTAGACTGCCGACCTCCCACAGAGGCTGAAAGAAGGGCCCTGTCTTCAGGTGCGGGCTGAAACAAACAGTAAATTCTTTTGACAGCCTTGAGTTTGCTAAAGCAGGCACTTCAAGGGGCTAGGGTTACCCTAGAGATGCAGCCTTGAGCTGTTAGGAACTATGTCAGTGTTTGTTCAAGTTTTCATGGGCCAAGGTTGACTGGCCTCATAGAGAAGAAGGCTCAGAGGAGCCTGGCTCGAGTTTGATCACAAAGAGAATCTTTGTCAAGGGCCCCAGAGTCAGCAAAGCCCACGTGCTGACAAACGCCACACACACTCTCACAGTCCAGGCTCCCACTCAGGAGCACTGAGGTGACCAGAGCTTGGTGCTGATGCAGTAGCAGCAGTAACAGAAGCCAGGGCCCTTCAGAACTGTGGGATGACACAGGCTGGGGAGGAAACTCCATACAAGCAGACCTGAAATCTGGGGCAGCCTCAGAAATAATGGCAGGGGAAGAGTCAGGTGCCTTCAAAGTTAGAATTTAGGGTTGGCTCTGTTTGATACCCATTGCACTTTATTACGTTGTGTTTATACAACGTAGGCAGAGAAGTGAGAGGCTGAGTACAGAGTGTAGCAGAATCAGGCTGGTGCCAAGACACCTAGAAGAGCATGAGCTACAAAGCTGGTGGAATAATTTTAAAAAGGGGGAGTGTTTGGGTTGCCTCAGGTAGGTGACCTGTGCCAATGCTGGTTACATACCAGCATACCAACTCACATAAGTAAAGGCGTCACCATCACAGTGGCGGTTCTGAGAAAGCCCAGGGCACAAGCCACAGCCCAGACCCAGGGCAGTGGAGGAAAGTATAGTGCAAGTTTGTGAGCCTGGGGACTTCTCAGAAGCCAAGACCACAGCAGGATTCTGACAAAGATCACAAAAGGATTCTGCCAGCCAACACCAGACTGGATCCGCTCCCAGTATAAATATTCTCATAACATGCCATGCATTTATGAGTTTGTGATTATGTATTTGATTATTAATCAATTATTTGATTAACATCTGTTCTTCCATTAAACCATATGTTCCATGAAGATAGAAACTGTGGCTACTTTACTTGCTATTGACTTCCCATTATCAAACATGTCCCCTGGCAAGAGTTGACACTCGGAAAATGCTTGTGGAATGAATGGACGAGTTGATTCACAATGGCACCCCTAGGCCTATCTTCTAGTATGGAATTGTGTGGGATGTATGGAAGCTCAAGGTAAGGAAACAGCTTCCACCCAAGGGTGAGAAGCCTCTGCCCTCACCAGGCCTAAGGGCTTGGATGCCAAGTGCATCACTGTGAATTGGGAGAGCATCTCATCTCCCACAGGCCAATGAAGAGCTCAGTGACTGAGTCTGTTTCTGGAGATTTCACAAGGGACTTGATATGAGAGGCCCAGGAACTCTGCAGAGTAAAAAGAAGGAAGTGGACCTGCCTGGGGAGGCTGGGCCAGGATATGATCTCTGTCTGTAGGGTTCATGGTCCTTGCAGGCAGGAGGAGGCGTCACACAGACAGCTCTTCGGCAGCCTCCAAGCCTTGCCTAGATGGGAACAACAGAGTCCATAGCAGTCCATGGACCACCGGATCCCCAGTCACCCAGAGTGGAGATTCACAGAGGTTTCCTATCCTGTGACCCCACCCGCTGTGACCTGCCCTTCCGTGTCACCTGAATACTGTTCAGGTCACCTCCCAGGCAGTCTGCCCCTTCTAACTTCCTCTGTCTTCTACCCTTGGTCCCCAGCTTTCCCTCTTTGGATTCTGTTCATTTTAGACATAAACATCATAGTCACTGAACAGTGTTGGAAAAGCTCCATTGATTCTGAAACCTCTCTCTCTCAAACATATGGAAGCATACACACACAAACACACATATACCCAGCACTGTCCCACTCCAATGATGCTTACATGCCTGATATTCCACCACAGTCACCCGTTTGGCTCAAAGAATTGAAGAGATTACAATTAAACCATTCTTATATCTGGACAACCCAATTTACTTGGTGAAAATCAGCTTACTCTGCATACCTGGAATAGTCTTGGAAAAGATGGATCATGGACTAGATGGATTTTGATCAGGAAATGTAGTTAAGAAAGATCTGGGAAATCGTGCACACTTCTGTATACACGGTGAGATCTTTGGGTGGCTCTACCCACTGGGTCAAATCACCCCAGGCCTCCCTCCCCCAACCTACCTCTCCCCACACAGGCAGTCTCCTTCCTGACTGCAGAGCCCCCACCTGCCAAGACCACCTGGCTCAGAGGTTTCACTCCCCTTAGCAGATGATAAAATAGCAAACAGGAAAATACAAGCAGGTCACCCCAGTCACTTATCATGGTGCTCTCTCATTTCCTTAAGGAGACTGGCACTTGTCCAAACTAGTTTCAGGAAAGAGTATTACCGCCTAAGATTTTATGGTCAGAGGCAGCATTGCATAATGGGAAGGAAACTGGGCTGGAAGTTTTAGACCAAATTCTGGTCCCACGTTGGCACTGACTCTGTGGCCTCGGGCAAGTTCCTTCACCTCCTGAGGATGTTTTCTTTCTTTAAATGTCATGCCACCTTTGACTTGTTTGCTGCCATTTTTATGGGGGGAAGCACCCTGGGAAATATGACTAAGGAGGGACTCTTGTCCTCTTAGCTGTGGAGGGGGACCTTAGTGCTTAGTCCCAGTGAGCGCTTTGGATCAGCCTCAGCTCCTCTTGAGTTAATTTCCTCTTCCTTCTCTCTAATCCTGCTGTCCCCGTATAATGGCACAGCATGGCCCTTTGCATTTAAAACTGCTTTCAAGAAAGTCCACACACACATCCTGGCTGGGTTGCTTTCATGTGGAGCTGGGACTGATTCATCTCAGAAGCTTAATTCCAGCCATGGCACTGGTCCGCAGAGGTGTCACTGAGAGGGGCTCAGAGGGCTAAACTTAGTGACTCTCCAGGACGCAGGTAATATGGCTCTGGCCCCACATGCCAAGGTGCAGCAGATGTAATCCTGGGCTCTCCAAAGTCAGCAGAGAAGTTTCATTTCTGCACCCTTTTTACTTATTGATCCATTTACTATCTGTACCCCCAGTTTGTATATTATTTCCATCATGGCAGAGGCTGTTCGGTCAGCTCACCTTTGTGTCTTTAGCATATGGAATTATACCTGGAAGACAGTAAACTACTAAGAAATGCATTTTCAATGAATGAATGGCAATTGTTTGGTCCAAGTACTCTGCTGCCAAACATATAGAGGAATCTGGCCTTCTCCCAACAGGCCACCCCTAAGGTGATCAAGGGCAAAGCAGGGAGAGGTTGCAGGCAGGGACACAATTGGGTTGGGATCATCACTGCTCAAGAACCCTTTGCTCAAGTGTGACTGTTCCCCAGCTGTTGGAAGGAGTTTGCAAGGATTGTTGCTGACAAAGAGTCCTTTCATCTCCACTCTAAAGACAGAAAATAATAATGACATGTGCATGCCCGCTAAGTCGCTTCAGTCATGTCTGACTCTTTGCGACCCTATGGACTGCAGCTCGCCAGGCTTCTCTGTCCATGGGATTCTCCCATGGGTTGCCATGCGCATGGGTTGCCATGCGCTCGACCAGGTGATTTCCTGACCCAGGGATTGAATCTATGTCTCCTGTATTGTATTGGCAGGCAGGTTCTTTACCAGTAGCGCCACCTGGGAAGTCCAGTAATGACATAGAGGAGAGCAAAACAGTCCCTTCAAGGTTCTAGCATGCAATTAATCCCCAAAGATGTATTCCTTGTCATCCAATCGCAACAAAAATAAATGCTGCCCTTTATACTGAAGATGTATTGAAATGGGTGAGATTCCTTCATTCCTGGATGTGGGGCTTCTGACCCATCTCAGGGGACCAGCACTTGGATGAAGGTCTGTGTCAGTTTCCCATTGGCTTCTTCTAATGACTGGAAGCATGAACCATTTATTGGGCATGTACTGTGTGTCAGACTCTGGGCTAAGCTCTATGGATAAGACAGCATCCTTTAGACATTTGTGGTCCAGCAAAGGATGCTGGCAAATAAACCACAGTTGTAGCAGAGTTGCAGCAATTGAAGTGACAGATGGTGGAGGGCTGAACAGAGATGTTTACAGTAGGAATGGAGAGAAATGAGCAGAATTAGGAGGAAACTGGAGGTGAAGGACAAAACTTCATGATTACTTCGTTGAGGTGGAGAAGGAAAGGGAGCAGTTAAATGGGACTCCTAGGTTTCTGGGCAGGCAGGGCAGCGGGGTGGGCCTGAGCCCTTCTTTGGGAGAGAGGAAGAATGGAAGCTTTGGGGAGGCTGAAGATGCCTTCAACTCCAGATATGTTGAAGGCAAGGCTCCTATGTGCCATGCAAGGAGAAAACCCATTAGGAAGTAGAAGATTTAATACAGAATAATATTTAAAGAGTGGGGAAGTTTCACTGTTTTTCATATCTCTAAACATCAATAGTATTCTAGAGAGACATATCCTCCTGCATTTGAAGACCAATTTACAGTCCTGGCCTCCTTCATAAGTAAGTCTTTTTATTTTATTTTGGAGTATAGTCGATTTATAACGTTGTGCTAGTTGTACGTGCACAGCAAAGGGATTCTGTTAGACGTAGACGTGTATCTATTCTTTTTCAGATTCTTTTTCCATATAGATGTAGAGTTCCCTGTGCTATACAGAAGAGTTCCCTGTGCTTGTTGATTATCTATTTTACATATAGTAGTGTGTATATGTTAATCCCAACCTCCGAATTTGTCCTTCCTTCCAAACTTTCCCCTTTGTTTTCCATATCCGTAAGTCTGTTTTGTAAATAAGTTCATTTGTACCACTTTT
Organism: Redunca redunca; assembly: GCA_006410935.1. Lineage (NCBI taxonomy): Eukaryota > Metazoa > Chordata > Mammalia > Artiodactyla > Bovidae > Redunca > Redunca redunca. The sequence goes on along the minus strand of SJYQ01000153.1, from coordinate 155,855 downwards.
TGGTTCCACATATAAGTGATATACGATATTTGTCTTTCTCTGTCTGACAGTAACTTTTATTTTTTCAGCCCTGAGTGCCACTGAGAATGAGCAGGGCCAGGCCAGTGGGGAATCCGGTCTGTCAGACTCTGTATTTACCATTGCCCTCCTTCACTAACCCCTGCCCTCATGCCTGTGCTGTCAGCTCTGAAGGATATTTAGTTCTCTCAGCCTCAAAGTATTTAACCCTTCTATGGCCTCTGAAGACAAACCCAGGGTAACTCAGACACCTCATGCATGTCCAGGAATTAGCACAAAAGACAAAACTGTCCCTCTCTGCTCAGTGTGGCCACAGCGACTCACTAAGTTTCATGCCTTCAAAGCCAAAGCAAACTTCCTAGCAAAACAGGTCCCCATGCTTGAAGGGTGGATAATTACACAGGAGGTCAGGAAAATGATGAAAGCTTCTTCCAAACTTCAGCATATTGAAAACAAAGCCTTGTCATTCTCTGATTAGAATTCAAGCTAGAGGAAAACATCGTAGTCCTCTGAGCAAATCACAGGTGAATGCAAGGATGAAGCCCAGTTTCTGCAGCTTTAGAAATTCATTTCTTCATTTATTCAACTGACATGGATTAGGCATCTCATATATTTAAGCCACTTTTTTGTGGGGTAATGTGGAGATGCAAAGATAAAAAGTTATTCTGCCTCCCAAGGGGGTGACTCGTGAATGGCCAAAATGGGTGAAGAAATAATTTCCAGTATGAACTGTGGGGTAGGCCAAAGGCTCGTGAATGCACTGAAGAGCAAGCTGTGGCTCCGCTGTGGACTCACGAACACACACAGCCCTAGGAGGGAGGTTGGATCATTACCATGATTTTAGAAATGTGGAAATTAAGGCACAGGCAAGTTGAGAAATTTGCCTAAGGTCACTAGTTGGTAAGTGATGGGATTTGAACCCAAGAAATTGGAATTAAGGACAACTTTGTTGATCAAAGGGTGATCACAGTACCTATAGTTCAGACGGTAAAGCGTCCGCCTACAATGTGGGAGACCTAGGTTCGTTCCCTGGGTCGGGAAATCCCCTGGAGAAGGAAATAGCAACCCACTCCAGTACTTTTGCCTCGAAAATCCCATGGACCGAGAAGCCTTGTAGGCTACAGTCCATGGGGTCACAAACAGTCGAACATGATTGAGAGACTTCACTTTGTTGATCAAATGGCCTTTATGAAGAACTTAAATGGTAGGATGGTTTTCAGTGACTGGAGTTGCTGGCGAGTCCATTCCAGGGGGTCACTCTAGGGGTAAAGACAAGGACATGGCACATTTGGATAAATGAGTGGTATTCCAGTTTGGGGGAATTTAGGGTTCTTGAACCAGTAAAAAATAAGATATGAAGGGTCCCTTTTAGGAATGTAGACTTCCCTCTGTAACAGGGAGTAATGGAAAATCTCTAAGCAGCAGCAATGTCATCAGAACTATACTTTAGGGAAAAAAGCATGGTTCTTGCACTCTCTTGGTCAGTTGCTCAGTCATGTCCAAGTCTTTGCAACCCCACGGACTGTACCGCCAGGCTCCTCTGTCCATGAGATTCCCCAGTCAAGAATACTGGAGTGAGATGTCTTTTCCTTTTCCAAGGGATCTTCCCAACCCAGGGACTGAGCCCGTGTCTCTTGCATATCCTACATTGGCAGGTGGATTCTTTTCCACTGGGGCCACCTGGGAAGCATACTCTAGCCACTTGGTAAAATAAGTGGGAAAAAAAAGAAAGTTTCCTGGTTGCCTAATGTGATCATTACAGTTACACTGCCTGCTTCATAAACAGATACAAAAAAACTGTGTCATAGTTCAAAATGACAGTTTTGGGGTGTGGCTTTTTTTTTTTTTTTTTTTTTTGTCTCACAACATAGTCAGAAAAGTGAGCATGATTAATCTCTCTCATCCAAACAGTGATTCATGGGCTTGGCCCCTTTTCGCTCTTTGACTCTGCCATCTTTGACACAGGACTTCCAAGTTCACTATGCTGGGTGTACCAAGGCAACAGAAACAGGAGGTGTGGAGAAAGCACCTGCTTCTTAACTTCTCCAGTGACTTCTGTTCCAATTCCATTGGGAGGCACGTGGCTCCCCCTTGAGGCACGGGGACAAGAGATGTAGTTCTGACCGGGCAACCACTTCCATCTGTGTCTACACTGTGGAGTGGAAGCATGAATCTTCAGAGAAAGTCTACCACACCTGAGTGAGGGAAGAAAGGCTTATTTATCCTTCAGCAATAACTTTTCAAAGTAGTCTAGCACCTCATTTTGAAGCGTAGTTGAGGAATGAGTCTTATGAGCAAATGAGTCTGAAAATAATATAAACAGAATTCCTTTTAGCACCAAATCGAATCTGTCTAAATTATTTTTGAAGGTTCCAATCGATTTTATACTTTCCTACCTAAGTGAACAAAGCTAAACTTAATTTAAGCTTTTCTTGATGACTTAGGTTCCACATTATGAATGCCACATTATAATGCAGAGTATTGTATACGGTTGGCTTTTGAGTGGTATGAAAATGTTTGTTCCTGCACTGAAAGCCTCCAGAATTCTCGGCTGTTCTGCTAAATTTCCTCTTTAAACTTTCTGACCCCCTAAGAACTTGTATAGCCACATTTCAGTTCAATTCAGTGGCTCAGTCGTGTCCGACTCTTTGCAACCCCATGAATCTCAGCACGTCAGGTCTCCCTGCACATCACCAGCTCCTGGAGTTCACTCAGACTCACTTCATCAAGTCAGTGATGCCATCCAGCCATCTCATCCTCTGTTGTCCCCTTCTTCTCCTTCCCCCAATCCCTCCCAGCATCAGAGTCTTTTCCAATGAGTCAACTCTTCGCCTGAGGTGGCCAAAGTACTGAAGTTTCAGCTTCAGCATCATTCCCTCCAAAGAAATCCCAGGGCTGATCTCCTTCAGAATGGACTGGTTGGATCTCCCTGCAGTCCAAGGGACTCTCGAGAGTCTTCTCCAACACCACAGTTCAAAAGCATCAATTCTT
>SJYQ01000153.1:99530-142339 GCA_006410935.1 Redunca redunca | reverse complement strand
GTCATGTATGGATGTGAGAGTTGGACTGTGAAGAAAGCTGAGCGCCAAAGAATTGATGCTTTTGAACTGTGGTGTTGGAGAAGACTCTCGAGAGTCCCTTGGACTGCAAGGAGATCCAACCAGTCCATTCTGAAGGAGATCAACCCTAGGATTTCTTTGGAAGGAATGATGCTAAAGCTGAAACTCCAGTACTTTGGCCACCTCATGAGAAGAGTTGACTCATTGGAAAAGACTTTGATGCTGGGAGGGATTGGGGGCAGGAGGAGAAGGGGACAACCGAGGATGAGATGGCTGGATGGCATCACTGACTCGATGGATGTGAGTCTGAGTGAACTCCGGGAGTTGGTGATGGACAGGGAGGCTTGTCATGCTGCGATTCATGGGGTCGCAAAGAGTCGGACATGACTGAGCGACTGAACTGAACTGAAAGGCATTTAAGTAATAGAATGTAATTCCATTTAAATTAAAAAAAAAAACCTAATGGGATTTCCTGGGCCTCTCTTTGAAGGTCACCTAATGCTGAAAGTGGTTATGACATGTGCAGGAGAATTCAAATACTTCTCTTTAGAAAATATCAACCTATTTACCCAGACTAGAAAATATTAGACTGGTCACGAGTTGGTAGACTGGTGACACTTAATACATTAAGCACATTTCTTTCATATTCTTGATGTATCAGGCACTGCGGTTAGTGCTATGTGCTTTATCCTTCAGTCATTCATTCAAATATATTTATTGAACTTATTTTTTATGCTCAGCATTGTTCTTGATGCTGAAGACACTGTATGAGTAAGACAAAGTCCCACATTTCTTGGAGTTTACATTCTAGTAAGGGAGAAAGACATAAACATGTAAACACACAAGCCATAAACAGATTACTTTAGGTGGTGATGTATGAGTTTAAAAATAAGCCTGGATAATGGAGAGAGTCACAGAAGATGGCAAAGGAGGGCAGTAGAAACTGAGGGCTCAGGGAAGGTCTCTGGCAGAGGAGGGGGTAGATTGAGGTAACATTTGAAGAATATAAAAGTGTCATCATGCAAGGATCGGGAGAAGAGTGTCCTGGGTGGGGAGATAGCTAATATAAATCACATCAGGCCATAGGAAATAGAGAGATGGCAGTGTAATTAACAGAAAGCAGAACAAAGTAGAGGCACCACACTCCCTGATTTCAACTATTTTGCAAAGCCATAGTAGTCAAACAGTGTGGTATTGGCATCATCTTGGACAGAACTCTCTGTTAATTACATATTAAAAGTCACCCCAGAAGCTTTGTGGATATGGGAACATGGAAGAGGGCAAGAAGGAGGAAAGTAAAGAAGTAAGAGTGTGCAGCAGGAGCTAAAGAGAGATGATGGTGACTTTGATGAAGAGGGTGACAGCAGAGATGGTGAGAAGTGCTAGTATCTGGGACACCTTAGGATAGAGCCAGTAGGGTTGGATGCTCTGTACAGGGTGGAGAAAAAGGAGTTGAGAATGATCCTTGAATTTTACCTTGAGCAACAAGGTGGAGGCACACCATTAACTGAAAGGGCAGACTTCTTTGAGATTGACTCTACTGTGTCCTGATCATGGATGAAGAAACTGGGGCTCGGAGACACTAAGCCACTTTGCCCCAGGTTATCCACCTAAGGAATGGGAGAAGTAGGTTCAAAGCCAGTGACTCCAAAGACCATAGTTTGCTTTTGTTTATTTGTTTATTTGGGGGCTGTGCTGGTCTTCATGGCTGTGCCAGGATTCCTCCAGTTGCAGCAAGCAGGGCCGTGTGTGGGCTTCTCACTGTGGTGGCTTCTCTTGTTGCGGAGCACAGGCTCTAGGGTGCACAGGCTTAGTTGCCCTGCAACACGTGGGATCTTCCCAGACCAGGAATCGAACCCATGTTCCCTATATTAGCAGGTGGATTCTTAACCACTGGACCACCAGGGAAGTCCCAAAGGCCATATTTTAAACACTGCTTGGTACTAACTCCTGCCCAAAGTGTTCCTTCATCCTCAGCCAGACAGTGGACAGAAACCATGGAAAGTAGCATTGGGTGGCTAGAGGAGGGCTTCTTGGCTAATGGGTGAGCATGTCATTGAACAAAAGGGAGAGGAACAACTTGAAGGAGCAACATTTTCCCAGTGAATCATATTAAATAACCAGAGTGCCTTATACCCAGTGTCAGGCTAAACAGAGATTGACAGGTAATAACAGCCCAGTAATTACAGGAAAACCTCAGCTTGAAAAGTGCAGAGATTCTTGAAATACCTGAAGCCATTTAATATATCTTATGTTTGCTCCAGACCAAGAGTCAGCTCCCAAAGCAAGACTGGTCTCATTACCAAACTAATGGACATCATGTTCTGAGGTGCCTTTCTTTCTGCCAAATAAATCAGAATTTTTAAAACTGAAGCCCAAGATAGCCATGCTGCAAATGTTTGCAAGGATATCACTGAGTGTTTCAGGTGTCAAGTTTAATTTGACTTGGCCCGGTCTGTTCTTTTAAGAAAGGCTCAGGAGGCATCAGCTGGGTCACAGGGAGAATTCCTTCTGCTCTTGCTCTTTGAGCTGTGACAGAAATCAAATCTTGATTCCCTGAGCATACTTTCTCAAGCAGGAATTGCCCCTGTCACCATGGCCCAAAGAAGTAAGTTATGATGAAAGCTGTCATTCTCCCTTATTCCCTGATTGTAGGGTTATTGGGGATTTTTTTCCCCCAGGAGTAAGGGATGGAGAGAGAAGCTCATTCACACTTTCATGAGCCCCCCAGTAAGTGGCAGCCACTGTCCTAGGAAGTGAAAGCGAAAGTCGCTCAGTCATGTCCAACTCTGTGACCCTATGGATTATAGAGTCCATGGAATTCTCTAGGCCAGAATTCTAGAGTGGGTAGCTGGTCCAGGGGATCTCCCCAACCCAGGAAAGTCGGCTGATGCCAAATCTTTGTATTATCAAAAAGCATAAGTGATAGCAAAAATAAAATGGTAAACTTGTGTGTGCCCACGTCTGCGTGTGTGTGGATGTGTGTGTGTGATATGTGCACGCTCCCTCAGCTGCTCCCCACACACGCCTGTGCACCGCACTCCTAGGGCCTGACCATCAGTGGCCTAGACAAAGGGAAACTCCTCCGTCCGTGCCTTACAGACTTTCCTCAGCATTTTTCACCATACAATAGCTCTAATGACCTTGGCATCGAGCTCTTACTGGGGATTAATAACTGGCTGGGTTTAATGGCCCTTACTGTGTCCTGGGCCATTTTCCCAGTCAGCCATTAATTCCAAGCAGTGCCCTGGGCTCTGGCCATTATGACTCCCTGGGCCAAGTGGCTGCCTTGAGGCAAACAGCCCAGCCTTCTTCGCTGCAGACAGAGCTTCCACTGCGCTCTCCCCTGCTTCTCTCCATGGCATTGGTACACAGGGCTGCAGGCAAATTGTTGGTTAGGGCATCACATGATGTCTTCTTTTTATGTGTGTAGGTTTTCTCAGAGGACAGAGAAGTGTAGAGGCTGAGTTTCATTCACTCACTTATCAACTCATCTGTCTATTCAGTAGCAATTGAGAGTTTTTTACGGGTCAGGAAGCAAAAGAGATTTTGGAGTGACCTAATATGGATGCTCATGTTTCCTACCAGGGTCAGGACACCTCACCAAATGGGGCTTTAAGGAAAATGTCCCCGAGACTCAGGGAGGCTGAATACTGTGAGAAGAAAGAAAGAAAAGGATAGGGATGCAGTGCGTTCACAGGGAGCCACTACCCTTCTTGCATCCTTGGTGCAGTTTTACCTCCCAGGTGTGCCAGCACAGCCTCAAGTTCACTTTCCCAAACTCTTCTGTGTGATTCATCAACTCAGCATCTGGGTGCTTAAGTGAAGACTGTCAATACTCCGTCAGGAATCTTAACTCACAAAGGCATGAATATATCCACCCATTAAGACACTCAGGATGGTCATGGTCCTGCGATGTGGAGGAGCAGGGCTGTCTCAGAGGAGTAACATTCCAAGAACCTGGGTCCCAAAACCTGTATAGTCATTCCACCTCCCAAGATATCCTTAGTCCCTCTGAATGCAGAAAAGAGACTTCATTTCCTCCTTTGGAAGGGATTCAGCCTTTGGTACATGCTCTTGTCAACTGCAGGAAGTGTAACATTATGCTTAGAACAGTTACTGTCATTTTATTGGCTCCACTTACTGAAAGGCACTTAAGGCATAATTCAGACATCGATCTTTTCTGCATTGTTTGGCGCATCTGAGCAACACAAAGAGAGGGTGCTGGTGTCCAAGGTAATCAATATACCTCAGAGCTCAGGCAGGTGGGCATGACGGAGGGCTTTCTGGGACAGGGTGGACCCCAGTGTGTTCTGATGGTGCCCAGGTATCACAGAGGGTCTGTATGGCACAGTCAGGAATGTTGACCTTCCCTAAAAGGGTCTTCATCTGGCCTCACATGGGCATAAGAGAAAGAGAGAGAGAGAGAAGTCCTTGGAATCTTCAGAAGGGTTACCAGTTTCACCCATCAAGCAGCCTGTGCTCTGAGAACCACAGTAGAATAATTCATTACAGGGAAAGAGATGCTGGGAACTTTCTTTAGAATTTTTCCCCAGTAAGAATGAGCACAATATCTAGAAATTATAGATCAGACTGGAAAAGTCAGGATTAATACTTCTAGGTGAGTCTGATAAGAAAAAGCAGGTTCCAATGGCCTTGGGGTCCAGTGGAATGAAATCTTACAAGGTGACCTTATCAAGCAAATGGACTGAGTTACACTGTACCTCAGGGGTATATTAAGTGCTCAATGAATGTCTTTTAAATGAATGAACGAATGAATGTCATCTGGCTATTAACATCTTAGTTGGCCCTCTCTTTGTTTTATGAGTGAGAAAGTTAAGTACCTGATTTGTGGTGAAGTCTGCTTTAGACCCTGGGTCCCCTGACCCTAATCATCATTTGGTAATGTGCTATTTGCAGATGCCCCAGTCATCTTCATAGAAATGTTTTAAGTGGGCTTCTACATGAGTAGAAGTTTCCCAGGATATAAGACTTTTGATGCTAAAACCCAAATAACCCCTAATAAACAAGTTATTTTTCCACTCCTAAATATTCTCATTAGTAAAATAGGGGTGATGATGTATCTTTCTTATAGGGTTATTTGAAGAATTAATGCAATTATATAAAAAGCTCATAACAGTGCCTGGCACATAGAGGACATCCAGAAATATTAACTAGTATTAATATTAGTTCACTCTTTCCTTTATGACCCCGCTCTGCTCTGCTCCAAACAGCCCCCTTTACTGACACTGAGGCACAGCCCTGCAATATGTCATATTTTATTGCACATCTTCACTGACCCACTGCCCACTACTAAAGTATAAACTTTGAAGGATTCTGTTTTTCCATTCCATTTGCATTCTTACTGCCCAGCACAGTGCATGTCACCTAAGAGCAGTGAAACTGAAAGTCACTCAGTCGTGTCCGACTCTCTGTGACTCTGCGGAATGTAGCCTGCCAGCCTCCTCTGTCCATGGGGATTCCTGCCAGCCTCCTCTGTCCATGGGGATTCTCCAGACAAGAATACTGGAGTTGTTGCCATTCCCTTCTCCAGGGAATCTTCCCAACCCAGGGACTGAACCTTGGTCTCTTGCATTGCAGGCAGATTCTTTACTGTCTGAGCCACCAGGGAAGCCTCACCTGAGAGTAACTTGATGTCAAATGAATGATGAGAATTTGCAGTGGTAGAATTGCCATTTCATAAGCCCATGTGTCAATGATTGACTCCGGGTGATCAGTACATACTGACTTGGTATGGACCTACAATGCTCTCCACTCCGCCTGATAACCCCCGAATCAGCCATTACTTAATGAATGACACTGTGCCTGGTCCTACGGTAAGGACTGGGTTGAACTGCATGCAATTTCTATTAATAATTTTGCAGGTCAAATATTGGCAATTTCATATGATCAAGCTGATTCTATGTGTTCCAGCAAAGTGGAATGCTGCATAAATGATCCCCAGTTAAAGATGAGAAAGCTGAGACTTGTGGAGGTTAGTGAATGGGCAAGGTCCCAAAGCTAACAGGTGGAGGTCCGAGTCTGGACCATCCTGTGTGGATGCCCTTCCCCACTCTGCAGTGAGGGAAGGTGGCCACCCTTGGGAGCTCTTTGTCCAATTCTGAAGACAGAGCCATGGCTCAAGAAACTCCCAGAGTAAATATACAACTGCTGAATACATGCAGCACAAAATTGGAACCAATTTCCTGCGACTGTGCAGGGACCCAGTGTGTCCAGTTCAAAGTTAACAGGGAGGGAGGACAGAGTCTCTGGGGAAAATATAATAGAGCCACTGTCCTTCGCAACACACTTGACTGTCAGTTTCTGGTGCACTTGGTGTTGGCCTCAGGCCCTAATTACATTATCTTCAAATAGCAACTGAGATATTTCTCGTTAAACACGATCAGGGAAATGTATAATGTGGAGGAATGTTGCTGTTCAGAAAACACATCAGGGGTTCAGGGTGTTGAAGTGAGCCCTGTCCTTGGCGTTGCCCTGGCAGTGACTGCAGGCCCAGGGCTCCCACAGAGCATGTGTGCACCCGATGAGCGTAAGGCTTTCTTCTCATTTCTGAAGGTGGACCAACTCAGTTTCCTGCTCTCTCCCTTTAAAATGGGAGGAAGAATCCTGTCATTTCAAAATTATGGCTTCTGAGGGGTTACAATTTGCATGTCTTTCCCCCTATGATTTTTAGACGATGCCTATTTAGGAGAAATATATTTGTACAGCATCCAAGAACACTGATATACGCTTAACTTCCAATCAGGTGAGTCAAGAGCATCAAAACCAGTGTCGGAGCACATTGTAGTATAGTCTTTTTTTCAACTTAGGGGTAACTTTGGATTCAGAAAGACCTGAATTTGAAAGCATGACTTCATTACTTGCTAGTTATGTATCTGAGCATTTTTTTTTAATGTCTCTAAGCCTTGGGGTATCATTATCTGTAAAATGGCAGTCACAGCAAGCTTGTTATTGTTACATTGATATGACAGTCTGATATGTTAATATCAGTGAAGCCCAGACCCCCGTGTTTGACAGGTCACTGCTGGCTCTTTTCCTGTTGTCCAGTGCTCCCTGACACCAGTCTGATGAGGTAATGGCATCAGGGGTATATTTTGGCAAAAGAAGGAGGAGAAAAAAGAGAGGCAGCCCTCAGATGCAGGGAAGTGACCTGCTGGTGCCAAGGGAGCATTGCCCACTGATGGAGTCCTCCCTCTCTTTCCAGCCCCTGAAAATGCACTGCAGGGACTGCGCCCTGGTGACGAGCTCCGGGCAGCTGCTGCGCAGCGGGCAAGGCGCCCAGATTGACCGGACTGAATGTGTCATTCGCATGAACGACGCCCCCACGCGTGGCTACGGGCGGGACGTGGGCAACCGCACCAGCCTGCGGGTCATCGCGCATTCCAGCATTCAGCGGATCCTCCGCAACCGCCACGACCTGCTCAACGTCAGCCAGGGCACCGTGTTCATCTTCTGGGGCCCCAGCAGCTACATGCGTCGCGACGGCAAGGGCCAGGTCTACAACAACCTGCAGCTGCTGAGCCAGGTGCTGCCCCGGCTGAAGGCCTTCATGATCACGCGCCACAAGATGCTGCAGTTCGACGAGCTCTTCAAGCGCGAGACCGGCAAAGACAGGTACGGAGGCGAGGGCGAGAGGTGGCACGGGGGACGGGCTAGGGCCAGGAAACGTCCTCCCTGGCTGGCCAATTCACCAAGAGCGAAGCTTTTTTCCCCCTTTTTTTAATGCTTATATCAAATAAGCTTCTGTTTCTTTAAATTTTTAATCATTTTTTTAATCGAAGTATACTTCATTTACAATGTTGTAGTTTCGGGTGTATAGCACAGCAATTCAGTTACATGTGTGCTCAGTCCTGTCTGACTCTTCACCACCCTGGGACTGTAGCACTGAGGCTCCGCTGTCCATGGAATTCTCCGGGCAAGAATACTGGAGTGGGGAGCCATTTCCTACTCCAGGGGATCTTCCTGACCCAGGGATTGAACCCACGCTCTCAAGTCTCCTGCCTTGGGAGGCAGATTCTTTACCACAGAGCCACCTGGGAAGCCCAATTCAATGTTGTGTATATATGTGTATATGTATATATATATATAGAGAGAGAGAACATATATATGTATGTATATATATGGAGAACATATATGTTTGTGTATATATATATGGAGAACAACTATATATAATTTTATATATATTATATGTATACCTATGTGTAATATAAACTCTTAGATTCTTTTCTGTTATAGGTTATTACAAGATATTTAATATAGTCCCTATGCTGTAGTGTAAGTCCTTATTGTTTATGTTTTATATATAGGAGTGGTTAGTTCCAAACTCCTAATTTATCTCTTTCCCTCACTACCCCTTTTGGTAACGGTAAGTTTTTATTCTAAATCTGTGAGTCTGTCTCTATTTTGCAAGTAAGTTTATTCATACAGTTTTTTTTTCCTAACATTCCACAAATATTATATGATATTTGTCTTTCTCTGACTGACTTTGCNTTATGTTTTATATATAGGAGTGGTTAGTTCCAAACTCCTAATTTATCTCTTTCCCTCACTACCCCTTTTGGTAACGGTAAGTTTTTATTCTAAATCTGTGAGTCTGTCTCTATTTTGCAAGTAAGTTTATTCATACAGTTTTTTTTCCTAACATTCCACAAATATTATATGATATTTGTCTTTCTCTGACTGACTTTGCTTAATATGACAAGCTCTATGTCCGCCCATGTTACTGCCAATGGAATTATTTATTCTTTCTAAAAGCTCTTGCTTAAGGCTTTTTGTTATGGGCCTGCTGCTAATGCTGTGGACAGAGTTCATCTGTAGGGTCCTCCTGGAGATTGGACTGTTTAAGCTGAATTTATAGGCAAAGTGAAGAGAGTATTTCTGTGGATAATTCAGGGCCATATCCCTACTTTGGAGAAAGAGGTGACACCGCTGCTGGCTTACATTGGTAGTGAGTGCAAGATAATAGGTTTCTTGCATTTTATTTCCTCATGTGAACACTAACCAAAAAGAAGTATGTAGGGTTGTTTTTCTCTTCGAAGGCAAATATTTAATCAGTCAAAACATATTTATTAGTGCCTGCTATTTCACTGCACCTGATATGGGAAATACATATAGCAAAAATAAGGCAGATGTAGAACCTGCCCTCCAGGAATATAGTCTTCTAGGATGGGCAGATATTCACCAAGTAGTGGCCAAAGTGCTAGGTCTTGTGAGGGATAGAAAATGGTCCTCTGACCTGTGGGACAGGGAGACAGGCTGTAGTCTAGGGCAAGGCTTACCAAACTGTTAGTTACAGATCCATGATGGGACACAAAATGCGTGCAGTGAGTCACTATAAGATTTTTTTAATATAATAGAAAGAATGGAATAGATGTAATAAAAGACAATTTCAGCATTCATTCCCCACAGTAAGTAAGGAAAAGTATTATTTCATGAAATAAAATTTGTTTCAGTTTTACACATAAAAATACACATATACAGAGACGTCTTTTTGATGTGATAAAATCATTCTAGAAGTAGATAGGGATGATGATGGCATAACTATGAATATACTAAAAAGCACTAAATTATGTGCTTTAGAAAACTATGAAATGAAAGCCATGTATAATACATGTGAGCATATACGCTCAATCACGATGTAAAATGTATTTCTTACTCTAAGTCCAAATCTTTTGAAAAGCACTGGTCTAGAAGATGAGGATCTGGTGGAAAGATTTTCTCCCAAAGATGTATTTAAGCAGAGGCCAAGGTCAATAAATATTTATCCAGGTAAAGAAGAACCTGAGAAGCAGAGAAAAAAGTGCCCTTATGGGTATGAGAAGGTGAGAAGTGAGAAGACTTGCAGGGGGTTGGAGAAGAGTCCCTATGACTGTAGGCAAGAGGGCTGGTGGTGGGGTGGCACGGTGGGCAGCTGGAGAGGAGGCAGAGATAAAGGGTGAGGAATCGGCTAAATCTCAGTGAAGAAAAGGACAGTTACAGGTATCGGAAGGAATAGTGCGGTGTACACAGTGAACAGTGCGGTGTCCAAATACACAGCTCTGGGTTGGAATTTTGACTCTGTCCCTCACTAGTTGCACAGTCTAGGACAAAATAGCTAACCTTTTAGTAACTTCACATGTGAGAAGCACACAGTGACTAGGCTTCATAGGACTGGTCTAATGACTAAATTTTACTCATTTCCTCAATTCTAAAAACATGTACTTTTATAATTAATACACATTTAATGATATAACTTACCCCTTTCCTAACAAAAACTTCTTGAGCCAACTTCTGGTAAATAAAGAATTTGTTGTTGTTCAGTCATTAAGTCATGTTCAGCTGTTTGTGACCCCATGGCCTGCAGCACACCGGGCTTCCCTGTCCTCCACTATCTCCCGGAGTTTGCTCAAGTTCATGTAGATTGAGTCAATGATGCTATCCAACCATCTCATCCTCTGCCGCCCTCTTTTCCTTTTGCCTTCAATCTTGCCCAGCATCAGGGTCTTTTCCAATGAGTCAGCTCTTCATATCAGGTGGCCAAAGTATTGGAGCTTCTGCTTCAGCATCAGTCTTTCTAACGAATGTTGCTGTTCAGTCACTCAGTCATGTCCGACTAATTGCGACCCCATGGACTGCAGCACACTAGGCCTCCCTGTCCTTCCAATGAATATTCAGGGTTAATTTCCTTTAGGATAGACTACTTTGATCTCCTTGCAGTCCAAGGGATTCTCAAGAGTCTTCTCTAGCACCACAGTTCAAAAGCATCAATTCTTCAGAGCTCAGCCTTTTTTTATGGTCCAACTGTCAAATCCATAGATGACTACTGGAAAAACCATAGCTTTGACTATATGGACCTTTGTTGGCAAAGTGATGTCTTTAATTTTTAATACATTGTCTAGGTTTGTCATAGCTTTCCTTCCAGGAAGCAAGTGTCTTCTAATTTCATGGCTGCACTCACCACCCTCAGTGATTTTGGAGCCCAAGAAATAAAGAATAGGAAGTACTAAATCCTTTGGGCTAGCTTAAGCAACTCATTATGGAGAACAGTCTTAAAGAAAGAATAGAGCTCACTATCCCCACATTCTTTGTTGGGAAGAGCTTTCTTTTTAAATCCTGGAAATCTTTGTGATCATTGGAGGGCTGGTCAAGCAAGAGTAAGTAGATTTCTGATGGAATGAGAAGAGCGGGACCCAGCTGCTGGCACAGTGGCCTCCTTCCATGGAGGTCCAGGTGACTAATTCCATGGTTAGCCCAGTCAGTAGATCACACAGGGGATCTTGTCATCATCACACACTGTCATGAGATCCAGTCATTCATTATCTTTTAAAAACCACAAATAAGACAGACTGTTGCTCATTTGTATGAGTTCTTTAGCCAAAAGAGCATTTTATAAGAGAAGGAGAATGAAGGAAGTTATTTACAGTTTTAATTTTTGTGTTTGGAAAATTCAAAATAAGTAAAAACACTCTTTTCAATAGAAAACACTTCTCTTTTGAGTTTAATAGTTGTTTGCTAGATTTAAGTATTCCTGAAACACTGCTGCAGTGTTAGCTATATCAAATAATTACGCATTGCTCTGGGTCTTCTTGGGGTTTCCCAGGTGGCGCTAGAGGTAAAGAACCTTCCTGCCAATGCTGGAGACACGCAAGAGACACACAAGACACACAGGTTCAATCCCGCGTCGGAGGATTGGGTTGGAGGATTCCCTGCAGGAGGGCATGGCAACGCACTCCAGAACTCTTGCCTGGAGAATCCCACGGACAGAAAAGCCTGGTGGGCTATAGACCATAGGGTTGCAAATAGTCAAACGTAACTGAAGCAACTTAGCCTGCACATATGCTGGATCTTCTTAAGGGATTAAGTTGATAACTTCGAGATTAGTCATTCCATCCTGATTCTCCTCAGACCTCTAGGAAACAATCTCACGTCATAACCCACTCACCAAATTCATTAAATTCTGACCAGTGAAAACCTTTTTTGCAGTACGCAAGAAGTAAGCGTTTTCCAGGTGGCTCAGTGGTTAAGAATCCACCTGCTAACGCAGGAGACACAGGTTTGATCCCTGATCTGGGAAGAAGAGCAGCTAAGCCTGCATGCCACAGTTACTGAGCCCGGGCTATAGAGCCTGGGAACTGAAACTACTGAGCCCACACGCAGGTCGCAACAACTGAGCCCATGCTCTGCAACGAAAGAAGTCATAGCAATGAGAAGCCCAAGCACCGCAATTAAAGAGTAGCCCCTGCTCTCTCCAGCTAGAGAAAAGCCTGTGCAGCAACAAAGACCCAGCAGAGCCAAAAATAAATAAGTAAATATTTTTAAAGTATACTTAAAAAGAAGAAGCTGATCTTGTACTGACTCAATATTCTTATGTGTCCATATTCTTAATCTGTAGTGTACCCCAAGCTGAAAGAACAAAGTCAGAAACAGCCCTTCAGGGCAAAGCTATTTCTGTAAACTAAAACACAAAACATTTAGTGTTTAACAGTATTGCCTGTATTATGCTTTTCTTCACGTGGAGTCGGACATGACTGAAGTGACAGCAGCAGCGGCAACACAGTAGCATGGATTAAAGATACACTTAGTATGGAATATCTGATTTTGCACATCTCATGATCTGGATATTCATTTCAGGCTAATATTTTGAAGAAATGGGATAATTTAGTAGATTCTGGTTTATGGAAGTTTCACCCTACTTAAAAGTAAAGAAAAAAGTGGCTCAGAAACAATCTGCAATTAAGAAGCATGACAAATGACATAGATGGCCAAGTGGTATTCTTTGATATTAGAAAGTAACTGTACTTGAAAATAACTTTATAATTGAATAAGGGTACATTAGGAAAATATGATTCAGAACCAATATTATAGTAATTAGATAAAAGAAGCATAAATGAAATAACTGCAGGAAGAATATTTCCATAGAGATTATAAATGAGATTCTGGTGGAGCAGAAAGGCCTTTAATTGTAATTTAGTGTGCACTGTAGAATTATCAGCTCAGTGTGTTACTTCATCATATAAAAGAATATCTGATCATTTTCCCTAATAAGCACATGACAGCTCTTCATATTCCTTCATTACAGATGATTAAGTGTAAAAACAGTAGATATTCCTTTGCTGGAAAAAGAGTTTGAATCGTTTTAGACAGACAGTGCAGGGCAGTTGCGTGTCTGTAGCATGTGATCTTCTCCAAAAGGCGATTATTTTGCAGGTCTGGGGAATTTAAGTGGCACTTTAAAGAAACCTTCATCTTGGTTTCTTTAGTCCTCCATTTTGTATTCTCCCCATTTTTACCCATTAAACCTTTTACTGTAGAGTCCCATCCTCCTGTATTTCAGACTATGGCTTGTGATTTCTACTACATCACACAAAAGAAAGCCAAAATTGTGGGGAAGTTTCTGCCACTGGGAAAAAGCCCTCTTGGTGTTTCCTACAACTTGAAATCATAGGGACACAGGTGTGATTCCTGGATCAGGAATCTGTGGATATCAATAAGCTGTCATTCTCTTCCAGGGCCCCACATTCTCCTGCTTGTTCACTGACCTAGTTTAAGTCTAGAACAATTGGCCATCTCAAGGTCACAGCCTTGGTGAAGATGAGGCATGGCACGGCCTTCCCTTCCCCTCCCCCATTCAGCTCTGCCACCCCCTCAAGTCCCAAAGCCCTTAGGAATACATAGTCCTGGTGAGACAGAAGTGGGATCATTAATACCTGGGTAGACTGGAGGTCCCAGAATTTTCTGATTACTTCCCTAACTACTGATGATGGATTCTACGTAAGAGCCAGTAGCCATGTTAGAAGGATATCAGTTTATTTGTGTGTGTTAGAAAGCACTGGGAGTAATGGCTGAATTATTTACTTCATTTGCTCCCACCTAGCAATCAAGAGAGGAGGAAGGGACCTTGATGTATCAACATACCAGACTTTATACTTCTTATGTTGTTGTCTCTCTTAGTCTTTGAAATTACAAATTTCTCAGGAAGATAGAGTTTCCCATGCCTGCTTTCTGGATAAGAAATCAAGGCTCAAAGAATAGTAGTAACCTGCCTCAGGTCATTCAGCTGGTGAATGATAGAAACTAGTAAGATACAAATCTGTTATTTCCATCTTGAGAATCTTTTAAATGGACTTCCTGGGATATTACTGGATCAGGATACAATATAACAGAAAATAAAAATGAGTAAAGGGATTAAGAAGCAGAAAGTTGAACCCGTGAGCTCAGGAATGACTAAATTACCCATTCCTGTATGGTATGTGATAAAAGACTTCTTAAAACACCTTTTTTGATTGTTATTCCTTATGTGAAATGGAGATAATGCAAACTGCTTAACAAAAACTCTTCCTCCTTAAAGAGGGGTACTGTGCAGTGCCAGTAGAAAAGCTTTTCTGCAGCTCCACTATTCATATTACATATGGTGCTATGGCTGGGCAAACTCAGGCAGTCTGACCTTGAGGATAAGGTTTTGAAACTGGCTAATGAGGCCTACCATAAGCACTGGGGAAAAAAATAAAAACAGCAATCCCTAAAGAATTGAAACTAATATCCACAGCAGCATAGCATGGTGGACCAAGTCATCCTCACAGGTCAACTAAGACCTTGACGGTATGTCTCCAGTTACCCTTAGAGTCAGCTTGTGGTTAGAGCTCAATGCAGATATTTGAATGGGTAAATGAATGAAAGTTGAAACCCATCAATGCAATCCTTATATTCTGTCAATTTTTGGTTCTTCTAATAAAAACTTTCATAGGGCTCTGAACTCTTTTGATGGAAAATAAAGCAAATATTCAATTAATCATAAGCATTCCTGTGTCCTCTTCCTCTGATCACTAGTCCCTTCCTAAATGAATGGACTTCTTTTAGACATTCAGTCAAGATTTGGGTGTCAGTTAGTCTAGTTAAAGGCAAGCTTCTACCCTACAACCATTTGATTGATCAATCGATCAATTGGTAGATAAAGACAACTGTATTTATTCATTTTAATAATCTCTTCATTATCCACCCTGCTTGGAGAAAAAAGAATGTTTATTGCTAGTCAAATATTCTAGTTAAAAAAGATTTGACACATGAGGGTTGTAGTCTTACAAGAAATTGAGTGGTGGGACTTCCCAGGTGATCCAGTGGTTAAAATCCACCTTCCAATACAGGGGATGTGGGTCCTATCCCTGGTTGTGAAATGAAGATCCCACAAACCATGGGGAAACCAAGCCCTCATGCCACAAGTAAGATCTAATGCAGCCAAATAAATAGATAAATAAATAATTTTTAAAAAGAAATTGGTAATAACTTGTACCTAAACATTGATCATGACTACGTAGAAGTCCCTTAAGAATACACCATAATGGAACATTGACATCATTTACCATCGTATCATGGAATATGGTGGTATTGGTAACATATTGCTATCTGGTAAAGTTCTGGCTGTTTATCAAATGGAGAGAGAGAGTGTGTGTGTATATCGTCATCCTTGTTCCAGATAAGATTTAAGATGGAAGGGGTATAATGATTACTTTACCAGCTTGCAGACTAAACTATTGTTCCTTCCAGGAAGATCTCCAACACTTGGCTCAGCACTGGCTGGTTCACAATGACAATAGCCCTGGAACTCTGTGACAGGATCAATGTTTATGGCATGGTGCCCCCAGACTTCTGCAGGTAGGATTTATTCTGCACACATAATTCATCAGCAGTGTTATGCAGTGTTTATAAATATCTGATTCCAAATATCAACCACGAGACATGTCTTACTGTCTTCTTAAAGCAATTAATTAACATATCCCAAGTCCTGGTTCTAGAAACAACAAACAGCATTTAATTATGTGATATAAAATATTGAAAGTTTTTTGTTTGTGCTTCTGTAGAATTAATCCATCTTGTGGGCTTCATTTATCCTCTGAATATTTATCAACCAAAAGTAATGCAATAATTGGTATAATATTAACGATGAACGGCATTAAGAAATATTAGTTTTATTCTCATTTGAAAGGAATGTGGTAATTTTTAATGAATTAAAAAGGACAATTTCTTTGACAGTAAGGCCTGTTTTCTAAAATTAAAATATTCCTCTGAGTCTCTTTCCCTTTCTACATCAGCAGCCTCAGTTTGTGCTTTTAAGACCAAAAGCACAGGCATAATTATTTTGATGTATCTCTTTGAAGGAAACAAACATACATCTCTGTTGCTGCCTTAAATTACCTCCTGGCATGTGCCCAGACAGAGTTTGGTATGTACTCAGAGATGCACTGAGAGATGTTCAGGGCCTGCTTAAATTCACCTGTAATCTAGAGGAGTGGTGCCAATAAATTCAGAAAGTTTCCTGGTTCTCAGGCATGCCTGCTGACCTGCACATGGACTCAGTTCTGATCTTCAAATGGTAAAACCTGGGGTAGGAGGGCATTCTCAACTTGTTCATTAAAATTTATACTCACTTATATCTTCATGTGGGGCTGGTGGCTCAGTGGTAAAGAACATGCAATTCATGAGACACAGGAGACACAAGTTCTATCCCTGGGTCAGGAAGATCCCTTGGGGGAGGACCGAGCAACCCACTCTGGTAGTCTTGCCTGGATAATCCCGTGGACAGAGGAACCTGGCAGGTTACAGTCCAGGGTCACAGATCAGACACGACCTAGCAATTGAGCAGGCATGCATGCATACCTTCATGTATTTTAAACCTAACAGCTTCTCAAAGGCCATGGATCTTTAGATAAAATCTACAGTTGGGAGGTTAGATGCAAGGATGATTAAGCATGATGAAGCAGACATCATGCCATTACCACTTTGCCACTTCCCTCCCATCCTTTTTAACCCAAAGACAACACAGCAGCAGTACTAACGTATATGTAACAGTCAGGTCACAGAGAAGGAAAGGCATGGATGGAACAGGCCTGTGACATTTTCTTGGACTCATGAATCCCCAGGGAAGACATAATGTAGTAAGGAAGGATATGGAGTCTGTACTCAGATGGCACAGGTTCAAAGCCCAGCCCCGCCACTTACTAAACTAGTGTGACCTTGAGCAGGTCACTCAATCTCTGTATCTCAGCTTCCTTGCCATTAGAAATGGATGTGATGATCATAATAGATGCTGCCTCATAGGTTTGTTGGGAAGATCTCCTGGAGGAGGGCATGGCAACCCACTCCAGTATTCTTGCCTGAAGAATCCCAGACAAGAATACTGGCATGGGCAGGAATACTTGACAGAGGAGCCTGGTGGGCTACAATCCATAGGGTTGCAAAGAGTCAGACACGACTAAAGAGACTTAGCACACAGGCATGCACATAGGGTGGTGGGTGAATTAAATAAGCAAATACACATAAGTGCTTGGAGCAGTGCCTAGTACATGACCAGAGTGAGCGTGGACCCTCACGCTGTTCCTCATCACTTCATGCACTGGCTTTGTTTCCCCCTTTAACAACCGCCATGCAAAAAAGTAGGTTGGACGGTGTTAAAAAAAACAAACTTCCTCCTCAAACCAACAGGCCAGTGGTGGCAGCCCCTTTGGGCATGCCAAGGGCCATCAATGCTGATGGTTAGCTGGCAGATATAATCCTATAATATTGCCATTAAGATGCCAGAAAGAAAGAGTATGAATAAACTGAAATGTTAATGACTTAAAGTGTTCAAGGAAATATTCCATTGATTATGGAAAACAAATGAAAGGCAAGTTACCCTGTCATTTCTCTTACTCAGAGTCAGCTCATCACCACCTGGGGCTCGTGGGATGGGGGCAATTTCTGGAGTGACACTAGCGAGGAGTCCAGATGCTGCCCATCTGCCCATGCACCAGGTGGCACTGCCACCCACTCAGAACTTCTGCCCCTCGGTCACCATCCCAGAGGTGCCATAGGTATTCTCGCAAGGTGCTTTTGGCAAAAATTCTTCAGGAGGATCCCTACCCCGAGCGTCCTTCTGGGGAAAGTGGAGAGGTCTGCTGGGTGTCTTCTGGTGCAGAGGGTTAGGCTGGAGATAGCATCCTCTTCAGTCCCAATGCCTGTTTAGAAAGGAAATGAAAGGAAAGACCAAGAGCAGCACAGACTAATCCCAAGTTCCTTTCCTCTTCATGCCCTGGACACCTGGGTTGAACCACCAGGCACCCAGGTCCCAAATGGTGGAGGGATGAGAAAACAATAATAAAAAGTGAATGGATCATGGTGAGGATTAAATAAAATCATGGATGTAGAATGTTTTACACAGTGCCTAACATAGGGAAGATTATTAATATCATTCATGTTATTAATACATTATACTGTAATAGATATAAACTATTAATAAATATTAATATTATCTTAAGGACTCAGGAGTTTCCCAGAAAGGTACAAGGAATTTGAGGGTGTTCAAAGAATAGGCCACAGCTCTTGCTTTCTAAAGGGTTACAATAAGCCTCATTTGCCAGGAAATCTAACACAGCAGAGCCACTTGTAGTTAAATGTCTCTTGCAAACAACATCTGCCACCAAAGAAAGAAAACGCAACTTATAAGTTAATTCTGCTACTGGCCTGACTATTCCCCGTTTTGTCCTGATTTTGAAAGAAGCTAAGAACTCTAAGGCTAGCAGAGTATGTGTATCATGAGTTCTAGGACTTACAAAAGTAAAATATCACAGGAAAGGTGAGATAGCAGACCTATGCTGGTTGAGCCCACCAGAATATAAATGCCTAGAGGGCAGAGACTTTTGTGTGTTGGGATCACTGTTGGAGCCGTGGTACACAGGACAGTAGATAGGTACCATCCTGGCCTGTAGCAGATGCTTCATACATACCGAGTGGATAATGGCCCGGCCCATTGTCTCTCATGCTGTAGTAAAAGGGTGTTTAATGGGTGAACATAAGCCATTTCTGCCTCTCAGAGCTGTGTGACCTTGAGAAAGTTATTGAACCTCACTGAGCTTTCATTACTTTGGGCAAGTTACTTTGACTGTCTACCTCAAGCCTTAGATTCTATGTCTGCATAATGACAGCAGTAGTACTTATCTCCAGGGTTTATGTGATAATCCCATGAGATAATAGATGAGGAAGGCATGGCACATCCTTGGTGTATGCTAAGCATGGATGAATCTACCAAGTGAAAGGATTCGCTCATCTGCACTTGTGGATACCCATGAGTACATTTTAAGCTGTTCAGTGAGTGCTAATCAGTCAGTGGGAAGGACCTGGCTCCTGGAAAGGGAAGGCATTGCGAGCATGTTCAGTTGTGCCCAACTCTTTACGACCCCATGGACTGTAGCCAGCCAGGCTCCTCTGTCCATGGGATTTTCCAAGCAAGAATACTGGAGTGGGTTGCCATTTCCTTCTCCAGGGGATCTCCAGACCCAGGGATCGAACCCATGTCTCTTGCGTTTCAGGTGGGTTCTTTACCAGTGAGCCACCAGGGAAGGCCCTCACACACTTCTAAAGAGAATCTGATCATCACTTTCTCCTTGCCAAGGAAACTGAGGCACAGAAAGACTAAAGATTGGACTAATTCTGCAGTCATTTCCATCAGCTTAGCATGGCAGTGACCCAAAGGGAATCAATGTCGCTTGCTGAATGCTGGGATATATAGGGAGGGGGTGGGGTAGGACAGGGAGTAGAGGCCTAAATTATATCCTACGGAACAGACAGCTGAGGAAACCCACGAGTGCCTGACTTCTAAGAAGTGTGCGTAGATTATCCCCTACAGGCCTAGAGCTGTCATTTTCTTCCAGTTCTCCTGCAGGTCTGGCCTTCTCACCCCTCCCCCCTAGAGGGGTCTGACTTACTTCCAGAGGAAGTAAATCCCAAGGACAGAGAAACCTGGTGGGCTATGTCCATGGAGTCATAAAGAGTCGGATACAACTGAACAACCCCATAATGCCTTCCCTTTCCAGCAGCCAGGCCCTCCCCACAGACCGATTGCCATTTATTGGCCAGAAAACTTCTAGTAGCCACTTCTAGTATTTCTGGCACATGGATTCCTTGGGGAGAATAATAACCCTATGTTCATATTTAAAACCACAAATGGAGGCAGTGAATGTGTAAATGACCATGTTGGCAGATGAAGGACATGTTATTCAAAACCTGGCAGTATCGAACACTGATTTAAAATCATGTGACTGGTGTGCAACCTTTTCCTCCTTAGTTTGGTGCCACTGTAGCCTTCTGACTGCTCTCTCCAACTCTGGTCTTTCTCTTTCCTCTAGATAACCATCAAATCTGACTCTGTCACCAAAACCCCCCAGTAGGTCCCCACAGTTTTTAGAACAGTGTTCACACTCCCTAGCTTAGCACACAAGCCCTCAGGACCTACCCCCTGCAGCCACTTTAGTCTCATCTCCTGGCTTCTTCAGTGAAGGCTCAGTGGGTAAAGAATCTGTCTGCAATGGAGGAGACTTGGATTCGATCTCTGGGTTGGGAAGATTCCCTAGAGAAGGAAATGGCACCCCATTCCAGTATTCTTGCCTGAAAACTCCCATGGACAGAGAAGCCTGGTGGGTTACAGCACATCCACAGGGTCACAAAGAGTCAGACACGATTGAGCAACTAAGCACACACACTTCTCTATTCACAGACTTATTTTAGCCACAGTGAGGAACTTAAGGAGGAGCTCACCTTGTGCACACCTGTCCCTTTGCCCTTATCTTGGAATGTTCATCCCCTCATTCTTAATCTAGCTGATTGCTACTAGTTTTTCTTTATAGTATTAATGGCTGATATTTTTCTACACATACCAAGTGCAGGCCCTATGCTTACTGTGAATACATGTGCCATTTCATTGAACCTTGATGATAATCCCAGGAGGTAAACATTATTATTATTGCCATTTTACATATGAAGCTTGAGGACATGAAACAGCTGCCAAAGTTGTGGGGCAGGAAAGTGATGGAGCTGCAACTTGAATTCAGGTCTCCAGGACTCAAAAGGCAAAACTCTTAACATCTCACTCCAGTGCTTCAGAGATCCTCCTCTTCCAAGCTTTCACTGACTTCCTGTCTGGGTCAGACCTCACCTAGTTCCCTCCTGGGGCCTCTGCCACCTCCTCCTCTGCTCACCTCACTAGGTGACACATTCACCTTCTTCATCAGCCTTAAAGGAAGGGGTCCTATCTCAAGCCACATTTGTATCTCCAGTTCTTGCCACTTTTTCTGGCACATAGTGTGTATTCAGTATTGATTAACTCAGTGAATAAATAAAAACCTTCCTTTCCCTGGCAGTGTTTAGGAGACTAATTCTTCTATATTTATTCCAAGATCAAAAGTGCCAGGTGAGTGAAGAGTATAATTAACCAGTGGCAAATTCAGATTTCAAGGATCCAAAGAAGTCACTGGTAGCCACCTGTATCCTTCTCAGCCAAGGCCAGCAAGGGTCCTCAGAGAGAGGGTCAGGCATGAGGCATCAGTCTATTCTGCCTCTATCACTCCAACTGCAGGCTCATCAGTGTTCAGAAAGCTGGAGAAAATTAATGTCATGTCTCACCAGAGACAGCCTCAAAATATATTATTATGTGGATGTGGACCTTTAAATCATGCCATATCCACATAGGAAGGCAAATCCATTCTCTCTAGATGGACTATAAATTGCAATGAAAAAGATCTGTTATCATTGCTTTCCAAACTAAGTTATGGTGAGTATTTTTAATCCCATTTTCCATTGTAAATTATTTGTGATAATAATGGGCCAAGCATTTAAATTCTACCTAGTAATCTTATTTCTGATCATACTTAACACATTACCAAGTTTACAACTCTCTGTTACCCATCATTTCTTGAGTATTAATTAGCAGAGTAATGACTCGGAGTGATCACTGTCATGGAACTAAATTAATATCTCATCCGTAATGTGAAGGACATCTCAAAGGTATCGTGAATATCAGAGAGTTGATTCTGCTAGAGTTATTAGCTAGTGAACATTAATAAAGCTGCCAGCGTAACAGGGCAAGTTCCTACTTGGCAACAGTCCACCCATGTAGATGCTTACAGAGGATGGGTATGGAATATAATGCATCCATGTGGTGACATTTTATGCAGTGAACTTAAAATCAATTGTTGTATTTTTCATAGATGTTTAACTTTTCCATAATTTCTTCTTTTATCTCTGTTATAATTTGACCAAATCTTACTGGTCACTGGGTCTTCTCATTACCTTCCTCTGTCCCATGGGTGCAATGGGTTGGTAGTGGATACAGGGTTCAAATGACTCACTTGTACCCTTTGATCCATGAAGGGTAGACAGCTACAGGCTCTCAGTGTTTCCTGTGCCCCAGAAACACAAGTATTATTCCACTGGCTTCTACCACTTCAAGTGTGCAGCAGTTTCCTTCCAAAAGAGGCTATAAGACAAGAAATGGAGGCAACAGAATAAAGGTGTCTCATGGGGCCTCACAGGCCTGGAGCTGTGTGAGAAGGCCTGTTAGGGGAACACTTTCTTCTGAATGCTCTGTAGTGTCCAGAGCAAGCCAATTTCAGAACCACCAGGACACTTGACAGATGTTGATTCAACTCTATTCTTCAAAGTTTGCTGATGACCTGCCAGTTCAGTTCAGTTCAGTCTCTCAGTTATGTCTGACTCTTTGCGACCCCATGAACTGCAGCACACCAGGCCTCCCTGCCCATCACCAACTCCCCGAGTGTACCCAAACCGATGTTCATTGAGTCCATGCCAACCAACCATCTCATCCTCCGTCGTCCCCTTCTCCTCCTGCCCTCAATCTTTCCCAGCATCAGGGTCTTTTCAAATGAGTCAGCTCTTCGCGTCAGGTGGCCAAAATATTGGAGTTTCAACTTCAACATCAGTCCTTCCAATGAACATCCAGGACTGATCTCCTTTAGGATGGATTGATTGGATCTCCTTTCTGTCCAAGGAACTCTTAAGAGTCTTCTCCAACACCACAGTTCAAAAGCAACAATTCTTTGGTGCTCAGCTTTCTTTATAGTCCAACTCTCACATCCATAGATGACTACTGGAAAAACCATAGCCTTGACTAGACAGACCTTTGTTGACAAAGTAATTTCTCTGCTTTTTAATATGCTGTCTGATGCTGCTACTAAGTCACTTCAGTCGTGTCCAACTCTGTGCGACCCCATAGACAACAATCCACCAGACTCCCTCTTCCCTGGGATTCTCCAGGCAAGAACACTGGAGTGGGTTGCCATTTCCTTCTCCAATGCATGAAATTGAAAAGTGAAAGTGAAGTAACTCTTTCCTTTCAAGGAGCAAGTGTCTTTTAATTTCATGGCTGCAATCACCATCTGCAGTGATTTTGGAGCCCAGAAAAATAAAGTCAGCCACAGTTTCCACTGTTTCCCCATCTATTTGCCATGAAGTGATGGGACCAGATGCCATGATCTTAGTTTTCTGAATATTGAGCTTTAAGCCATGTGGTACTATATATCATGCCAAGAATACAAGTATGTTTGAAGAGAGTGTCTGAGAGCTCTAAAGAGAGACAAAAGCACCATTCTTTCATCAGGATCTTTAGCCTTATAGATAATCCAGGCCAAATCCAGAGATCAGGGTCAATCTGGTCATACCCAGAAATGGAAGTATCCACCCTTACCCGTTAATGATAAGCTTTTCATAATTGCAAAGCTTAGCTTTAGAAGATTAAAAAAATGGCACATCACCAACTCCTGCTGCCAGTGATATCAGTGGCTAGAATTGAGTTTAGAAAATAAGCATGGTGACTACACCCATGAAATTAAAGGACACTTGCTCCTTGGAAGAAAATCTATGAAAAACCTAGACAGCATATTAAAAAGCAGAGATATTACTTTGCCAACAAAGGTCCATATAGTCAAAGCTATGGTTTTTCCAGTAGTCGTGAATGGATGTCAGAGTTGGACCATAAAGAAAGCTGAGCGCCGAAGAATTGATGCTTTTGAACTGTGGTGCTGAAGAAGACTCTTGAGAGTCCCTTGGACAGCAAGGAGATCAAACTAGTCAATCCTTAAGGAAATCAGTCCTGAGTATTCATTGGAAGGACTGATGCTAAAGCTGAAACTCCAATATTTTGGCCACCTGATGTGAAGAACTGACTCATTGGAAAAGACCCTGATGCTGGGAAAGATTGAAAGCAGGAGAAGGGGACAACAGAGGATGAGATGCTTGGATAGCCTCATCAACTTGATGGACATGAGTTTGAGCAAGCTCTGGGAGTTGGTGAAGGACAGGGAAGCCTGGGTTCTGCAGTCCATGAGGTCGCAAAGAGTGGAACACGACTAACCAACCAAACTGAACTGAAGCTCTGATTTGGCTAAATCAGCCATCTTCAACCTGGCTGCATGTTAGGCTCTCCTACATAACTTTATAACATTATTACCTTTTTAAAAGGGGCTTCCCCGGGGCTCAGTGCTAAATAACCCGCAGGCAATGCAGGAGATTCAGGAGATTCTGATTTGATCCCTGGGTTGTGAAGATGCCCTGGAGGAGGAAAGGACAACCCATTCCAGTTTTCTTACCTGGAAAATTCCATGGACAGAGGAGCTTGGCAGGCTACAATCCATAGGGTCACAAAAAAGACGAACACCACTGAGCACGAGCACCTCTTTTTTTTTTTAATATTTATTTATTTATGATTTGGTTGCGTTGGGTCCTACTTGTGGCATGTGAGGTCCTTGTTGAGTCATAAGAGATCTTTCATTGCAGCGTGCAGGCTCTCTAGTTGCTGTACGAGGGCTCAGTAGTTGCAGTGTACAGCCCAGTTTCTCCATGACATATCGGATCCCAGTTCACCCCCCACCCCCCGTCCAGGGATAGAACCCATAGCCCCTACATTGCAAGGCAGACTCCCAACCACTGGACCACCAGAAAAGTCCCACATTATTTTCTTTTGTGTGTGTGTGTGTTTCTACTTTTTTATTTTTTATTTATTTATTTTTATTTTTACTTCATTTTACTTTACAATACTGTATTGGTTTTGCCATACATTGACATGAATCCACCACGGGTGTACATGCATTCCCAAACATGAACCCCCGCTCCCTCCTCCCTCCCCATAACATCTCTCTGGGTCATCCCCGTGCACCAGCCCCAAGCATTATTTTCTTTTTAAATTTTTTTGTTTTGAAAAAGTTTTAGACATACAGAAAACACTGCAAAAATAGTACAAGAGAGTTGCTGTATATCCTTCATCCTGCTCCCCTAAAGTTAATATTCTGGTGCAGTTTTCAAAAGTAAGACATTAACGCTGGTACAGTACTCTCAACTAAACCTCAGGCTTTATTCAGATTTCACCATTTTTTTTCTACCGATGTTTTTGTCTCCTCCAGGACCCAATCCAGGCTCCCTTTACATTTGCTTATCTTGTGTCCTTAGTCTCCTCCAGTCTGTGACAGTGCCTAAGTCTTTCCATATCTTTCATGACTCCAACACATTTGAAGAATTCTGCTCATTACTGTAGGATATCCATTGCTATGGATTTGTGTGATAGTTTCTCACTGTTAGATTGAGGTTATGCCTTACTGAGAAGGATGCCACAGAAGCAGTTGCATCTCATAGCAAGGGGTACATGATGTCAAAATGTCTTACTACTGGTGATGTTAATCTTGGTCACTTGAGTATGGTGTCATCTGCTGGGTTTACTCATTGTCAATTTACTATTTTTTCCTTTTGTCATTAAATACCTGGGGGATGCTTTATGCAAATAATCTATTTCTCATCTTCCCCCCCTCCTCATATTCCATTCATTCATGCATCTTGCCTGCAGTAATTACTGCATTATTCTAATGTCGATTTTCTACTCCCTCATTTTTTTCTAGAGTATTAACTGGAATTATACTGCAAGGAAATGCTTTTTCTTCTCCCTCATTTATTTATTTGAACAGTAATTTATTAAAATCATCATGGACTCATAGATATTTATTCTATTTTATGGGACTTACAATTCAATATTGCCATTATTTATTTTGATACACAAAACCAAGTCACTTTTTAAAATACCTATGCCTGGGACCCTCTCCAAATCAATTAAACACGACTCTGTGGAGGTGGAGCACAGGCAGTGGTATTTCTTTAAAGCTCCTCCTATGCACTAAACATTAGTTCCTTTATCCTCCCCACCTGGTTTCTCTATAAAGAAAAAGAAAATTCCTTCTTCACATTATTCTGCAGGATTTTGTTCCCACACTGGCCCCTGGGGGGCTGATGACAGGCTGCAGCCACTTAGGGAACAAACTGGCTCTGTAATTACCATAGCCCTCCCACCCCCACACCTTCACTCCCTGAGCATCCCATGGCCCCGACCAGCAACTTGAATGCCAGAACCCTCCCTTCTACAACAGTAGCCTCCTGATGTGGAAATTCTGCTGATTCTTATTGTATTCATTTGGATCAGGTGGAGGGAAAAAACCTATAGCAGCTTATAGAAAGTCAGGTTTGAGAAAAAACTCGAGGAATTATAACCTGAAATTTTCTGAAGGAAGGGCTTTCTGAATGGCACAGTGGATGACAGCTAACAGCATGCTGACAATCTACAGGGAGATTGTTCCTGCAGTTGCTTCGACTCTGCCTTCTATAACAAATCCCATCAAGCACTTTTCTGCCATTTGGACAAAGTTTTAAAGTGTGGAGACAACCCCCACTTATTTGGACACCTTTTAAACCATAATAACCAAAGATGTAAATTTAATTCTCCCTTGAGGAAATCAGCAGGGAGCCAGATGTGTTTTCATTCAAGGAGATGGTCTTCCTGAGTAAGGAAATTGAACCTACAGCGTCCTTTAGCTGGTTTCCAATTTCCCTCTATTCCTAGGTGCCAAATCAATCTCGTGATATTTTTAGAAACCTGATTGTTTCTTTAGTCATACTGATGCCAATAATATGCTCAAAACTTAGCTGAATCAGATTTAAAACCTGATGCATGCTGGTTTAACACCGAGTCTACTATGGTGACCTGAATTTAGCATGGTTTCCCAAATTATGCCATATGAATCTAGGAAAGATATGTCTCGAAACTTTTTATTTCTTTTTTATTTTCTTCATACTGGTCAGTTCCAACTTGAATTTTTCCTGCCACACACTTTCTTTGTTGAACACAACTTCTAGTAAAATTTGAAGGGGATTCTAATTTCTAGGGCAATAAATAAGTGAAAGTGTTAGTCACTGAGTCAGGTCCAGCTCTGCAACTTACGGACTGTAGCCTGCCAAAGTTCTGTTCATGAAAATTTCCAGGCAAGAATACTGGAGTGGGTAGCCATTCCCATCTCCAGGGGATCTTCCTGACCCAGGGATCAAACCTAGGTCTCCTGCATTGCAGGCAGCTTCTTTACTGTCTGAGCCACCAGGGAAATAAATAAGTGAACTCTATAATAACTAGATAGGGCGGGATCTGATGTCTTAATATAAAACACAGAATTACTTCTGAGACAAGCATAATAGAGATGCAAAGTATTAACTCAGCATAGCATCCAACCCAGGATGAAGAATGTTCAAATGGTGCATGACAAAAATAAATCTCTCTTCCTGGAAGAACTTTAACCTCAGAGGAGAGGAAGCTCAAAGGTTTATTGCTGTCAGAGCCACAAACTCAACACCCCTCTTGATAAAAGACTTCGATCTCTGACCTCAGTGAAGTTGCTACTCTAAAAGCCATTTGTGTATTGATCTCTGAAGAAAGCAAATAGGTATCTAGCAGGATGAGCATCTCTGGGAAACCAAGTTACTGTACTTAGAGTCGAGTCGAGTGCTGGGGGGGGGGGGGTGGGGCCTAGGGCACCAGGTGCTGTAAGGTGCTTTGCAGGAAGCTGGGATGCCTTTTAAGAGAAGCCATAAGAGGGGCAAGAAAAGCTTAGTTTCTGCAGCAAGGCTGGTTGGTGAGTGCAGGTCAAAGTAGGAAGGGTAATCTACTGGGATATCATGACTGCTCTTGTCATGTAGACTTCAACGCAGAAGAGATGGAGTAGACTGGCCTAGAATGGAAGCTGGTCTGAGACCAGAGCTCTTAGAGGGTGAGATATTTTAGTAATCCAACATCAGGGCGCCAACCACCCCTCATGTTAATCCTGTTCACATTACCTTTAAGAAAGAGCCAGTATTTCTCCTCTGAGGCAGAATATAGAGACAGGGATATGGAGCACCTGCTAGGAATAAGGCAAAGGTCTACTCTCGTAAATAGACAAGAAGCAAGTAAACAACAATAGCATTTCAGAAACTGATTAATGCCATAAGGAAAATAAATCCAGGGACCTCCCTGGTGGTTCAGAGAAGACTCCATGTTCCCAGTACACGAGGCCTGGGTTCGATCCCTGGTCAGGGAACTAGATCCCACATACTGCAACTAAGAGTTAGTGTGCAGCTAAAGATCCCGCTAAGACCCAGCACAGCCAATAATAAATATTTTAAAAAACAAAAAGAAAGAAAATAAATCCAAGTGAGATGGAGAGAAGGGGGCAAGCACTGGTTAAGGGTTCTCTGAGGATGATACATCTGTGTCAATCCCCAGCAGTGAGGAGTTAACTGAGGGGGTGTACCAGCCAGGCGACTGCCCTCAAGAGCCATGAGCTCGGGGGAGGGACCAGCTTGGCAGAGTTGACCACCAGAGAGGCCAGTAAGGTAGGAGCATAGCAGACAAGGCTGAGTAGGTTAGGAGAGGCTCTGGAGTGAAGCTAGCTTACACCCTGTAGGCCATGCTCTTAGTATAGCTGGAAGCCTCTGGAGGGTTTGGAGAGGGGTGGGGGTGGGG
Organism: Redunca redunca; assembly: GCA_006410935.1. NCBI lineage: Eukaryota > Metazoa > Chordata > Mammalia > Artiodactyla > Bovidae > Redunca > Redunca redunca. The sequence continues at coordinate 113,694 of SJYQ01000153.1, read as the reverse complement.
AAGCAGAATGATCTGTTTTTGTTTTATAAATATTGTCATAACTGTTTGTGCTAAACAAACTGTATGGGACAAGAGTGGAAATCAGAACTAGAGTTGGGGTCTTAGGACTATGTAGTTTCTAAATCCTAAAAGCCTGAATGTCCTACTGCACATGTTTAATCTCACTGATCACGATGGTCACTGACTTTATTTCACAACCTCAGAACCTCTCTATGTGTATACTGCTTAAACATCAGAAAAGCCATTTGTTGAAATTCATTTAACTTGAAAGTGTAGTTTGTGCTTATTAAAGATAACATCTTACCTTAATCAGTGAAAGGAGATTTGTTTGTTTGTTTGTTTGTTTGTTTGAATCAGTTATTTCATTTTCCTCCTACAGGGATCCCAACCACCTTTCAGTACCTTATCACTATTATGAACCTTTTGGACCTGATGAATGTACAATGTACCTGTCCCATGAGCGAGGACGGAAGGGTAGTCATCACCGCTTTATCACAGAGAAACGAGTCTTTAAGAACTGGGCACGGACATTCAATATTCACTTTTTTCAACCAGACTGGAAACCAGAATCTCTTGCTATAAGTCATTCTGAGAATAAACCTGTGTTCTGAGGAATGTGTGTGGCCAGACGGAAATCCCAAGAACCCCACTGTGTCCAACATTGGGCCACTGAACTTCCTGAAACACCAGACATGAAGGAGGAACAAAACTGGTCGCAGGAACAGCTTCCTCCTCAAGAGGTACCATGTATAGATGCCTCTGAGGCATGACTACAAACTAGTGCAGTTGGTCTACAAGGGAAGATTCCAGAATTAATACATCCTAGTGAGTGTTGTCCCTGTCTAAAGGGGTTACCTTAGGAGCCAAATGCACATTTCAGCGATGCTGCCGTGGCAGAAAGTGTGTAGGATCTTTTTAAGTATTGCCTTCGAAACTGAGACATAAACAACTCAACCTTAGATGTGTCCCTTTGTAGAAATACCACCTCTAAAGTCATTTTTCTATCAAATTGTATCCTAACCTGAAGTATAACCTTTCTTATCTGTTGGACTCTGTATGTGTGATTTATAAAGAGTAGCCTTGAAAATATGGACATGATTTCTGAAGAGTACATCTTCACTTTCATAAGCAAATGCCCAATATTTATTTATTGAGAGTTTTTTAGTGTGCGCTAGGCCAGTATTTTTATAGATATGATTATGTGGTAATTTATCCCTCCTAATTATTTAATCCTGAATGATAATTGGAAAAGGCCCAGAACTGGGAGATGAACTACCATACTCACAGTGCTCATTGTTAGCAAGCAACAGTATATGGCTTGGAAACGTTGCATTGCATTTATTTTTTGAATCCTCAGGCTTCAAGAACAGCTATGATATTTTCCAACATGCAGAAATGCTCCAAATGACAATATTGAAAATCAAAAACTGTGTTGTTCAAACAAAAACCAGACCAACAACAGAAACTGAAAGACAGTTGGCTTGGGTAATAATTAATGTAGGACACTTCATTTAAGCCCTAGTTTCCTCTTTGGCAAAGTGATGTCACTGTACCAGAGGACAGTGACATCACTTAAGTTTCATGCCAGATCTGAAATTCTCTCAATGAGCATCTCGTTGTTCTACATAAGGACTTTATACTTGGAATGATGGGGCTCCTGCAGTCTCAGGAGCCTTATTTTAGGGGGCCTTTTATATCCCTTCCTAAGGGCTTCCCTGGTGGCTCATACAGTAAAGAATCTGCCTTCAATGCAGGAGACTCAGGTTCAGTCCCTGAGTTGGGAAGATCCCCTGGAGAAGGGAATGGCAACCCACTCCAGTATTCTTCCTGAAGAGTTTCATGGACAGAGGAGCCTGGTGGGCTACAGTTCACGTGGTCACAAAGAGTCAGACATGACTGAGCGACTAACAGTTTCATTTTATATCTCCCTACTACCTAGCTCCCCCTTGTGGTGAAAAAATACCTCCTCCCTGGACCCTGGAGGCAAAACTCCATCCCCTGATTCTCTGGTGCTTTTTGCACCAAGAGAGTAAGAGAGAATGTATGTGTATTGCGGCAGTAGGGGGAGGTGAGGACTTTCATACTATTCCCTATGAACGAGTGAGGCAGGAGGGAGAACTTTCATGCTGTTCTCTGACTACAAGAACAAGGAGCTATACCTCTGTGAATCTGTGAGAAGAGAACCCAAGGTTTTTCCATCACATGACTCATTTATCCTATGAACTGTTCAGATTCACTCACTGCAAATCTTATATTCACTGCCGTTCCCTGGTCTTCAGGAGTATAAAGGACTTATCTTATTCAAAGCCAAGATCAGCTAGTATGGAAGATTTCAATTATGCAAGTAATATTATTCAAAAATAGCCTTTTAAAAAATATATCAATGTTTTCTTTACTCATGGCTTAGGAAGAATTAATTTCTCTAATGCCAAATTTGAAGGCACCAGCAAATATTATGTATGTAGACTGACTTGTTTTACAAAACATGACCTGGTTTGTGATTAAAGAAGTTTTCTCACATTACCATCTTTTCCTTTTCCTTATGAAGTACTTAAATCCAGTTCTCTCGAACTAGTACTATTAATTATATGGAGTACTGTTACTGAGATGCAAACACAGTCCAGATACTCATTTAGCAAAAACAATATTGTTGGTATTATTGCGGTGTGGCTTGAGCTGTAAAAAGTCAATACAATTGAAATGTCTGTCCAAGACATATTGGAATGTGTTCTTTAAATTTTCTCAATTTTTTAAGGAGACAAAAGGAATTTTATTTCAGCACAATCTCTTCTACAGCACGGACTCTGAACAAACAATACTTTATGAACTTACTAAAAATCACAAGAACATAGGCCACATTTCCTGTCACTTGAAGAGATTATATTGCTCAGATGTAAATAGCTTCTTTAACAAGTCTTATTTTTATGAAAATTTGGAAAGGCATACTCGGGACATGCAAAAATGTAGCTATATCACTGAATCCAATAATAATCTCAAATGTCTGTTATCTTTAGGTTTTAGGGGTTTTGTTTTTGTTTTGTTTTTCAAGAATATATGATAGCTCCATCTTTTTTGAAACTTTCCCCTCTCAAATACTCAAAAGAGTGTAAATCAAAGGAATTCTGAAATTCCTGGCTTTGTTGGGAAATATTTTAAATCTACACGTGGCTAGGATATGTATGTGAATTTATATTTTTTAAAAATATGGTGTAAATATGTAAGAAATCATTATTGGTCAGTGGTTTTATTATAGCATTTAAAGAAAATACCTAGAATTCTGATAAGTTGTGCTATTGGACCTGGTTATGAGCAATTGAACTATCTTGCCAAATCATTTCATGACTATCATTTTTAACACAGTGCAACGCCATTAAAATCCGCTCTGATATAAAAAAAACTATAAACCATGTTTACAGACCTCAGTGATTTCAATATCCGATTATATTTGAAGCCTGAGTCATACTCGTTATGTTATATACCTTTTCCCTCTCTCCTCAGCTTTGTCATCAGCTTCCTCCTAGCTTTTAAGACTGAAGCAACTCAAAGCCATGGCTGGCCCATCCGTGGAGTCTGTTATTTCAACACAAGAACATTTGAATAGAGGCCATTACAATAGATAGCCTTTATGGGCAAGGATACAGGAATGCACAAACAAAATCAATCACTTCAAATGGCCCATAAAAAGAGGAATCTTGCATTTAATATTCTACAGTAAATATTCACCCAAGAAAACATACATTAAAAGAACATTAGGAGGTAAATATTCAGTGTGCTGCGTGGGGCCTTCGCTGTGTGATTTCTATTATGGTTAATGGGTGTTTGGTAACTAAGTCCCCGTGCTTCACTAACCCTGGGATGTGCTCCTAAGGGCCAGCCATAAAACCAGGGCCATGCAGGAACTTCCAGGGTCCGAAGATTTCAGACTTGGAGCTTCTCTCCAAAAAATAAATGAAAGCAAAACACAGAGTCCTGTACTTAAAAGGGAAATTTCTATGAGGTTCCTTGGAATCCTTAGGTTACTAGTGGATATGTGTATCGGATTCCAAACAAGACCACTCAAGACAGATTACCTTTGTTTTCTGAGGTTCTCTCTGTTACTGATTTATTTGAATTACATGAAAAGTGGAAGGTTATAACCTCATTTTGAAATAAAAACTCACCTCAAAATTAAAATTATTGATTTAGATGGTAAGTGTATTTAGAAGGGAGGAAAATGTTGAAATTCTATTAAGAATGAGAGTGGTTATTTAAACACATATGTACCTATTTAATAAGCCCAAATGTCTGCACTTAGGCAGGAGTGACCTCATTTCAGAAATATACCCTGGATTCCACTGGCTTGATGATTCAAATTGTTAAACAGACCTACTCAGAGAAGGGCCTGTGTTCCCACTCTCTGTGTTAGGGGGTGATGTTAACACTTATGTCTTTCTTGCCTCACCCAATCATGTCTTGCTTGCATCCTCACTGCTTCTCTTTTAAATCTCATTCTGTCTTTGCTGTCATTCTCTCCTGATGTCTTCTTTGTCTACAGTGTGCTCTTAAACCAGCAGTCTTTGGGGGCTTGTTAAGGTCTTCCTTATAAATTTTTCAACTGGAGACCTAACTGGGGAAGATTTGGGATGAATCCTGCCAGGGTAATGGCCATAGTAGGTGGGAGAGCTACGGGAACAGGTAGTTCAGAAGCATCGTCCTGGTTTCCCCAGGCTCAAGGGAGGAAAAAAGGGGAGGAATTTCAAAATTTGGATATTTTGTACTAAAATCCAGACAGCCCCAGGAAAGCCAGAACAGTGGGCTATCCTGTCAAAAGGCCACCTCAATGAGAACTACAATAGCAAGGTCTTTGGGGTAAAAGTGAACGAAGGTTGTAGCACTTGCCAGAAGATACTTTGGAATGGAAAAGATGAGAGAGTGTCTACACAGCTTATAAATCAATAGGAGTAACCCTTTTATTCCAGCTCCCTCATCCCCCCTTATTCAGGGTATTGAGCCACCATAGAAAAGAAAAAAGAAAAAATTGGTGGCAATCTTATTTGTTTTTACTCAGTGACCTAATATTATGTGCTACCTTGGATTGTCTTTTGTCTTTTTATGCGTGTGTCCTGTTAGTCTAATTAGATTGTAAGCTCTTTGAGAGCAGAAACTGCTTTCTTCTTTGTCTCTGTAGCCCCATGCCTAGCACAGTGCCTTGCATACAATAGGCGCTCAATAAAGGTCTGTTGTTGATGATGATGTCTTAACGTTGGCCCATTGGATTGGTAGCTGGGATGTATCCTTCCATGTAAGAAGTACAAGAGACAGAATAGGTAGTAAAATAGTTAAATTTTAAGTGGGTTTTTATAGGGTCAGTCCTTAAACCTATAACATTTTTAATCAACAGAGTTGACCTAGATTCAGTAGAATAATATTGCTGAATTCATTAGGTTCTCTATGCTGGCTGTTCTGAACTCACAGAATGAAGTTCAGCAAGCTTTGTTTTCTCACTGTTAGTGGGCTGCTCTTAGCACAAATTAAATTTAATATTGACAAATGCTATACCACATGCAAAAAAGGAAAAACATTTTGGGCTCTGACTTCTGTGATTCAACTACAAAAAGGAGGCTGAATGAGATGAGTATAGCCTGCCTTAAACTTGACAGCTTAATTAAGCCACTGAGAATCCAACTGATGGTTACCGGAGGTCTATAAAAATTAACTGTATATTTATCTTAAAAATAAAATATCCCCCCAACCTTTTGTTTCCATGAAACACATCTAGAATTGTTTCATCTCTATCAGAATATGAGGAGAAAGAACTCTTGAGAAAAGCTGTCCTCAGGTGGAGTATCCCAGGCTCCTGAGTCACCCCACCTGGCCAGTACCTGGCACCGGAAGACCACCTGGTTGCAGAGGGCAAAATGGCATAATGTCAGCAAAGGTGAGTAGCTGCTGGTTGGGACCTCTATAGGAACCATAACCATTACCTTTTGGAACATGTGAACACTCTGGAATTCCCCTCCTACATTGTCTGCTCTTCCATCTAATTATTTAATTGTGTGATCTCAATTTCAATTTTTAAACATAGAAAAAGGGCTGGAAGACACTATGTGAAACTGTGAAATGTGCTTATAGAATTATAGACTTACCCATATTTTCAGAAGTAATATAACTTCAAAATGTAATTTAATAAAATATTAAGAGGAATGTTATATCAGGATTTCAAACTGAATTCCAACAGGGATGTTAGTGAAAAGCTAGTACATGCCATGGCTAGCTACACATACAAGAAGGTCATTGCTCACTACATAAATCATCTCAAGAATTAGCATCTTTAGTTCTTTGCCATGTGACTAGTTCTTTCATTTCAAAACCAAATACAGGCAATCCATGACACTGAGTCAAATCTTTATAATTGTATTTCATCTACTATCTAACGAGTTCTTTGCACAACGTCATTTTTCTTATATTTATTATTTCACAATAATCCAATGATCCCATTGTGAAAATAAGCAAGCTGAGACTAGGACAGTTTGTGCATCCAGTCCCCAGAGTGATGAAGAGAGCAGACACACAGCTTGCCATGGACCGGGCACTTTTCTAAATGCTTTACATTTGTAAATGCATTTCATCCTCACAATGACCAAAATAAACAGATAATTTCTTTTAGAGCTCCCCTTTTACAGATGTGAAAACTGAGACATAGAGTACTTCAGTTAACTTTTCCAGGCTCGTGAAGCTAGTAAGAGGGAAAGTCAGGTAGACACCACAGGGTCTGTCTGGAATCTCTTTCTTCGGTCATCATATACTTCCTGGCAGAAGCTTAACCATAGCAATTTCTATGAGAATATTTGTCATGTACTATTATAACATACTCATAGTGTACAAAATATTTGAGATATACCAAATAATAAGTGATAAATCTATAAATTATGAAGCAAACATAAGGAAAATATTGCCATGACCCTTGAAGCTACCTGAGTGTTCCTTCTATCATCTTGGATTTTTGACTTTCCATTCTCTTGGTTTCTAAATACAATTATCAATACACATAGACATATCAACAAATAATACAGTTTTTATTTTATATATTAATAAATGTAAATCTGTTACAACATTGTGTCTAGTCTTTCAATCTTGCTTTTTACTCCAAGATTCATCCACTCTCTTGTAACTCTCATTTGTTCTCAAGATTGTATTGCCATTGTATAAATATACCATAATTTATTTCTATCCATTTTCATGTAGACATTTAAGTTTCCAGTTTGTTGCTTACTGCTTTTATGAACATTCTGGAAAGGTCTTTCAGTATATGTGTGCAAGAATTTTTGTGCAGAGTATATATCTAGGAATAAAATTGCTGGGCTATGGTATAAAATGGTTCACATGTGCACTATATGCCAGATTGTTTTCCAAAGTGGTTGAACACTTTATACTCCTAACAGTGGTTGTTCACATCCTTGCTAACACATGACTTGGTATTTTCAGACTATAAATGTTTGTCCATCTAGTACATGTAAATTATATCTCATTGTCATCTCAACTTGTGTTTTCTTGATTCCTTATGAGGTTTAGTTTTTTTTTTTTTTTCCTTCTCCACTAGTATTACCTCATCGATGAAATGGGGCTTCTCTGGTGGCTCAAATAGCAAAGAATCTGCCTGCAGTGTCAGAGACTCTGGTGAGGTCCCTGGGTCGGGAAGATCCCCTGGAGAAGAGAATGGCTACCCTCTCCAATATTTTTGCCTGGAGAATTCCACAGACAGAGGAGCCTGGCAGGCTGCAGTCCATGGGGTTGCAAAGAGTCGGACACAACTGAGCAACTAAGCAAAGCACAGCACATACTCCATATGAAGTCATTATAAAATATTGGCTATAGTCCCTGCGCTATACATTATGTCCTCATACCTGTTTATTTTACACCTAGTAGTCTGTACCTCTTAATCCCCTTCAACTACCTTGCCACTCCCACATCCCTCTCCCCACTGGTAACCACTAGTTTTTTTTCTGTATCTGTGAATCTGTTTCTGTTTCATTATATTTGTTTTATTTTTAGATTTCACATATAAGTGAAAAAAGAAAATGTTTGTGTTTCTTATTTCACTTATTTGTGACTTATTTCACTAAGAATATTTTTGACTTATTTCACTAAGAATAATACCCTCTAGGCCCACCCATATTGTTGCAAGTGGCATTATTTCATTCGTTACATGGCTAAGTAACATACCATTGTACTTACAGATACCACATCATCTTTATCCATTCATCTATTGATAGACAATTAGGTTGCTTCCATATCTTAGCTATTATAAACAATGCTGCTAAGAGCTTTGTTGTACAGATATTTTCTAATTAGTGTTTTCATTCTCTTTGAATAAATACCCAGAATTGGAATTGCTGGATCATATGGTAGTTCTATTTATAAGTTTTTGAGGAACTTCCATATTGTTTTCCATAGTGGCTGCACCAAGTTATATTTCCACTAACAGTGTACCAGGGTTCTCTTTTTTCCTCATCCTTGCCAACAATTTTTATTTCTTGTCTTTCTGATGATAGTCATTCTGACAAGTATGAGATCATATGTCATCGTGGTTTTGATTTGCATTTTGCTGATGCTTATTGATGTTAAGCATCTTTTGATGTGCTTGTTGGCCATACGTATGTCCTCTTTGGAAAAATGCCTTTTTGGGTCCTCGGCTCATTTTTTATTCAGGTTATTTTATTTTTCTTGATACTGAGCTGTATGAGTTCTTTACACATTTTGAATATTGACCACTTATCAAATGTATCATTTGCATATATCTTCCCCATTAAATAGAATGTTTTTTTGTTTTCTTGATAATTTTCTTCACTATGCAAAAGCATTTAAGTNTTTTGTTTTCTTGATAATTTTCTTCACTGTGCAAAAGCATTTAAGTTTGATTAGGTCACTTTTGTTTATTTTTGCTTTTATTTTCCTTATCTGAAGAGACAGATCCAAAAAACAATATTGCTAAGATCTATATCAAAGATTGTATGGACTCAAATTGGAAAGGAAGAAGTAAAACTGTCACTATTTGCAAGTGACATGATACCACACATAGAAAACCTCAGACTCCACCAAAAACCATTAGAACTAATAGATGAATTCAGTGAAGTCGCAGGATACAAGATTAATATGCATAAAATTGTTGCATTTCTATACATTAGTAATGAGCTATGAGAAAGAGAAATCAAGAAAATAATACCATTTACAATCTCATCAAAAAGAATAAAACACCTAGAAATAAATTTAATCAAGGAAGTGAAAGACCTACACTCTGAAAACTTTAAGACACTGATGAAGGAAATTGAAATGATACAAATAAATGAAACATTATCCTGTGTTCAGAGACTGGAAGAATTAATATGGTTAAAATGTCCTTATGACCCAAAGAAATCTACAGATTTAATGCAATCTCTATTAAAATACCCATGACATTTTTCACATGACTAGAACAAATAGTCATAAAGCTTATATGGAACCAAAAAAAGAGCCTGAATAGCCAAAGCAATCTTGAGAAAAAAGAACAAAGCTTGGGGTATCATGTTCCCTGACTTCAGACTATACTACAAAGTTACAATGATCAAAATAGTATGATATTGGCACAAAAAACAGACACCTAGACCAACGGAACAAAACAGAGAGCCGAGAAATTAAACCACACATGTATGGTCAATTCATCTACAACAAAGGAGGCAAGAATACACAGTGGGGAAAACACAGTCTCTTCAGTAAATGGCACTAGCAAAACTAAGCAGCTACACGTAAAACCTGAATTGGAACATTTTCTCCCACCATATACAAAAATAAAGTCAAATGGATTAAATACCTAAATGTAAGACAAGAAAACAAAACTCCTAGAAGAAAACATAGACAGTATTCTGGCCGATTCCTTTAATTGGACTGTCAAGTTTTTTCTTATTTATGGGAATTTTTATGAGAATAAGTCCTTTATTATTACAAGGTATGGCTTGCTTTTTCATGTCTTGAAGTAAAGTGAACTGAAAGTCACTCAGTCGTGTCTGACTCTTTGCGACCCCATGGACTATATGGGGTCCATGGAATTCTCCAGACCAGAATACTGGAGTGGGTAGCCTATCTCTTCTCCAGTACATCTTCCCGACCCAGGAATTAAACTGGAGTCTTCTGCATTGCAGGTGGATTCTTTACCAACTGAGCTATGTTTCATGTCTTAATGGTATATTTTGATGACTAAAAATTCTTAATTTAATTATTTTAATTCAAATTTATCAGTATTACATGCATACTCTGATTTGTGTATTATTTAAGAACACTTACCTAGACCAAGGTCATGAAGGTAATTGCTTATGTTTCCTTCTAGAAACTATTTTTTCTCTTCTTTCCATATTGTATTTATGACTCATCTCAGATTGATTTGGGTATATGATGTGAGGAAAGGGTCAAGTTCTTTTTTTTCCCCTTTACAGAAATCCAGCTGACACAGCACCATTTATTGTAAATGCCACTTCGTTGGTACTTTGTTGGTAAATCAGGTTACCATACATACTTTGGATTATTTCTTGACACTGAATTCTATACCATTTTGTACTCTTACCACGTTATCTTAAATATTATAATTTCATAAGCCTGATATCTAAAAAGTTTCCAGCTTATTCATCCTCATCAATATTCTTTAGCTGTTCTTGGCACTTTGTATTTCCACATACAATTTTAGAAACTGAGTATCATTTTCCATATTTAATAAAACCTACTGGGATTTATTTCTATTGAGATTATATTAATTCTATGGAGATTTTTGAGAGAAATGACATTTTAACAATAAAAAGTATTCAATTCTTGAGCACAATTTAAAGTTTTCTGTATAAAAGTCATCCACATCTTTTCTTATGGCTATTCCTGGAAATTTGACAGGTTTGTTTGGTGCTATTGTAAATGATATTGTTTGCAATTTAATTTTCTACTTATTTGTTATCATTATCTAGAATACAACTGATTTTTAAGTAGTTTTATCTCTTTATTTACTTTATTTGTCGCTGTGCTGGGTCTTTGGTGCTGCGTGTGGGTCCTCTCAAGCTGTGGTAGATTGTGGAGGCTGCCCCCAGGTGTGTGAGCAGGCTTCTCATTGCAGTGGCTTCTCTTGTTGCGGAGCATGAACCCTAGGGCACACGGGCTCAGTAGTTGCAGCTCGTGGGCTCTAGAGCACAGGTGCAGGATTGTGGCACACAGGCTTAGTTGCCCCACAGCACGTGGGATCTTCAACCAGGGATCAAACTCATGTCCCCTGCACTGGCAGACAGATTCTTTACCACTGAGCCACCAGGGAAGCCCCACAACCGATTTTTGTGTGTTGATCTTATATCCAGCATTAAAGCTAAATGAACTCAGTGATTTTAAGAGAATGTTTGTAAATTCTTTCAACTGTCTTCATGTACAATCATACTTTCGTGAATACTGACAGTTTTCTTTCCAATCTTATATATTTTTAAATTTACATATGATACTGAGTAAAACTTCTAGTCCAGTGTTGATTAGAAGTGATAACAGTGGTCATTTTTATTTTCTTCCCAACCTCAGAGAAAATGGTTTAATATTGTTTAAATAAAAAATAATGATGCTCATTGTAGGCTTTTGGTAGATATATACTTTATTTTTATTTTAGTGTTTTTGGATTGAAATAAATGCTTATTCTGCATCTATTAAGATGAGAACATAGGTTTTCTTCCTTATTCTATGATATGCTAAAGTACACTGATTTTCAAAAGTTCATAAAACTTAAATTACTGGAATAAACATTGTGATGTCATATCCTTACTGTATTTGAGTGCTAATATCTTGTCAAGAATTTTTACATCAGAGTTCATGAGATAGCTTGACCTGCAATTTTTCTTTTTTGTCCATGTTGGCTTTGTCAGGTTTTGCTGTAAAGGTTATGCTGGTGTCATTAATGAATTTGAAAGTGTTTGTTCTTTTTCTATTTTCTAGAAAAGTTTGTGTGATATTAATGTTATTTCTTCCATACGGTTTGGAAGAATTGAAGCCATTTGGAACTGTAATTTTTTGTGTGAAGACACTTTAAATTACAGATTTAATATTTTAATACATATGAAGTTATTCCAATTTTTCTATTGCTTATCATAGCAATTTGGTAAATTGTGGTTTTTAGTAAATTTGTCCATTTAATCTAAGGTGAATAAAGTTTTTCATAATATGCTTATTCTCTAATTTCTTTGGGACATCTGATATATCTCTTTTTATCATTGCAATTTGCCAGGGATTTCTTGTCTTTGTTGTAATATATTTGCTTAATATATCCTTGAATTGTTTATCTTTTTCTTCCTTCTCCTTTCTTCAGTTGAATTTCCTATGCTTGTTCTAGTTTCTTGAATAGGTTAGATTGTTTTTTCAACCATATGTCTTGTCTTGCCTAACATGTAAATTAGAGCTATAAAATTCTCTAAATTCTGCTTTAGGAGAATCTCACAAGTTTTATTATGTTGAATTTTCCTTCAGTCAGTTCAGTTCAGTCACTCAGTCGTGTCCAGTTGTTTGTGACCCTATGGACTGCAGCATGCCAGGCTTTCCTGTCTATCCAAACTCCTGGAGCTTGCTCGAACTCCTGTCCATAGAGTCAGTGATGCCATCCAGCCATCTCATCCTCTGTCGTCCCCTTCTCCTCCTGCCTTCAATCTTTCTAAGCATCAGGGTCTTTTCTAATGAGTCAGTTATTTGCACCAGGTGGCCAAAGTATTGGAGTTTCAGCATCAGTCCTTCCAATGAATATTCAGGACTGATTTCCTTTAGGTTTGACTGGTTTGATCTCCTGGCAGTCCAAGGGACTCTTAAGTCTTCCTCAGCACCACAATTCAAAAGCATCAATTCTTTGGCACTCAGGTTTCTTTATAGTCCAACTCTCACATCCATACATGACCACAGGAAAAACCATAGCCTTGACTAGACGGACCTTTGTTGGCAAAGTAATGTCTCTGCTTTTTAATATGCTAAGTTGATCATAGCTTTTCTCTCAAAGAGCAAGTGTCTTTTCATTTCATGGCTGGAGTCACCATCTGCAGTGATTTGGAGCCCAAGAAAATAAAGTCTCTCACTGTTTCCATTGCTTTCCCATCTATTTGCCATGAAGTGATGGGACCAGATGCCATGATCATAGTTTTCTGAATGTTGAGTTTGGAGCCAGCTCTTTCACTCTCCTCTTTCACTTTCATCAAGAGGTTCTTTAGTTCTTTTTTCACTTTCTGCCATAAGGGTGGTATCATCTGCATATCTGAGGTTATTGATATTTCTTCCAGCAATCTTGATTCTAGCTTGTGCTTGGCATTTCACATGATGTACTCTGCATATAAGTTAAATAATCAGGGTGACAATATACAGCATTTACGTATTCCTCTCCCAATTTGGAGTCAGTCCATTGTTCCATGTCCAGTTCTGTTGCTTCTTGATCTGCATAAAGATTTCTCAGAAGACAAGTAAGGTGGTCTGGTATTCCCATCCCTTGAAGAATTTTCCAGTTTGTTGTGATCCACACAGTCATAGGCTTTGGTGTAATCAATAAAGCAGAAGTAGATGTTTCTCTGGAATTCTCTTGCTTTTTTGATGATCCAACAGATCTTGGCAATTTGATCTCTGGTTCCTCTGCTTTTTCTAAATCCAGCTTGAACATCTGGAAGTTCACAGTTCATGTACTGTTGAATTTTTCTTATCATACAGTTAAAATATTTTCCAATTTTTATTATGATTTCTTCTTTAATACATGTCATTCATATGTGTGCTGTGCAATTTCCAAATACATAGGAATTATTTTGAAATGTTCTATTATTTTCTAAATCATTTCCACTGTGGTCAAAAGTAATACTCTTAATGATTTCAATTTTTATTTGAAATTTATTGAGAATTATTTTATGGTCCAGAATATTATTTATTTTGATCAGTGTCTCATGAACAAAAGCTGTATTCTGGTATGGTTGTATATAGTATTCTTTTTGTCAATTTAAGCCAAGTTCATTACAAGTGTGGTCTAAATCTTTTCATACTTATTAATTTTTTTCTCTACTGTTCAATAAGTTACTAAGAGAGATGTACTGAAATCTGTAACTATCATTGCAAATTTGTCTATTTCTTTTTCTAGCCTGTAAATTTTTCTTTATATATTTTAAAAATGTGTCATTAGGTA
>SJYQ01000153.1:65274-97673 GCA_006410935.1 Redunca redunca | reverse complement strand
TTATTTCCTTGCTTTATATACCTTTTTTGTATATCAGACATTTTCTATATGTTTCTATCTTTCTTAAATTACTTACTTTAAAAGTTACATGGGTAAAGATTTATCTATAGGTATTTAATATCAGATTTAAATCCTTGCAAACGTCTTTATCTCATCCTTGATTTTCTGGATGCATAATTCTGGGTTAAAAGTGATTTTTCTTTCACTTCTCTAAGGATACGGCCTCCTTATTTGTGCTGCTGTTGAAAAGTGTCACATTTTTCACTGCATTCTGTTGTATGGTTCTGACTGCTTATTCAGTCTTATTTCTGTCTTTGTGGTTGTGAAGTTTTACTATAACATGTCTAGATACAGATTTTCTTTCTGTCTTTTTTTTTTTNAGCTCCTTCCTACGTGTACTAATTTATGTCTTTTATCAATTCTGGGAAATGATTAGACATTTTCTCTTCACCTATTGCCTCTCCTGTATCTCCTCTGTTCTCCTTTTCTTTGGACTTAGATTAGGTACATAATAGATCTCCTATTTTATCCTCCATGCTCTAAATCATTCTTTCATATATTTCATCTCCTTGTCTTTATGTGCCACATCCTAGTTACGTTTTTCAATTCTAATCTCTGATTTGTTAATATTCCCTTACCTTGTATAATCTATTATTTAATCCAGTTCAACCCAGACCATCTGACCAATTCAGAGCAAAAAGTTTGGTCCAAATCCATATTTCTATTCATATATTTTTGGGGGGAATATTCCTTTGTAGACATCTCATCAATATGTATTTGTATAATCTATACAAATATCACAAAACACACAAGGAAATAAGTCAGCATAGAGGAGGTTTAACAGAAAAAAAAACAAGCAAGACTTTGAATATTTGAATTATTTATCAGAATCAACGTAGAAAATGTATATAGAATTTTTAAAATTTTAATTGCATTTTAAAACAGCAAGTTTTAAACTACAATTCCCAGTGACATCTTCCTATAATCCTGTATGCCAAATCATATCAACCTCAGGGGGAAAAACAATTAACCTAAATAAAGAACTTAACATTTATCTATGTTAAATTTAATCTTACTGGTGTCAGCCTGTCAAAACAATTTTAATTCTGTCATGTATTATACATTTAATCTCTTATTGTCTGTGCTAAGTATAAAACTGATAAGCATATTATTCAGGAGATGGTTTTCTAGGCAAGGTTTCCCTGTAGGGTGAGAGAAAGCTGCTAATTTGGATAGAACTGACCTGCCTGGTAGTTGTGACTTATATTTCACTACCTTTTTATAAAGATGCAGTAGAAGCCTTTAACAAACATGTTGCTAAAATACAGTGTCTGTATCATCCCCCTGACTAAACGTAAAAAGAAAATCAAGTTGGCATGCGGTGACTGCTGTGTTCCTTCTCTTAAGTTCTTGCTTCACAGAATTTTCAAAGCTCTTTTCTGTGACTCTTAGCTGATTTACAGCGTAACCCTTCCCTGCAGTGTTCTGCTCTGGTTTTCAGTTTCCTCTTTTCCTTGTGTCACAGCCATATCCTTCCACTTCTTGAACCCATATGTCTGCCGTAGTCCTCCCCTGGAATTCAGAAGAGATTTGAGGATCTGGCTTGCATTTTTAATAAGGAACAGAATGAAACAAGACATTGAGAAGGGTTACCTTGATCTGCTTTATGCCTTACCATTTCACTATCACTTCTTATTCTTATTTGAGGTAGAAATAAGGTATGGATTTGACAGGTACCAAATGGGTCTGTCCAGCTAATCCCTCCACGAGACTAGAGTTTTCTGTTCTGGATCAAATAAGAGGTACAGAAGGGGAGTCAACTCCAGCCAGGCTCACCTACAGGGTAAAGAAGATAGTAGACATTTCCCTGGCAAAAGACATGCTTCCACAATGTGCCAGATTGGAACTTCAGTCAGAAGACTTTGGATTCCTAGTGAGTATTTTCAAAACAGACAGTATTGTCAATAGCAACAGGTATCATTGAGGAGGCAGGACCAAAGCTAAAAGTAAGTAGAGAGAAGTAAGCATGGACAAAAAGGAAGAACTCTACACGTAGCCTGTAAATGAAACTAGAAACAGATTACAGTAAAATTACTGCCGACCTTGAATTCCAAGTTGAAGGTGAAACTTGGTGATGTCAGCCACGTACCACTGAAGTATAAGCATGTCAGTTATATGAGTAAAGCAATGTTTTATGGGGTTCAAGGAATGTTTAAAATGTTTTCTGCAGCTAAGAATTATTTTTAAAAGAAAAACATAAAAATAACTTTAAGTATCAGTGTTTCCATTGCTACAAGATTACTTTTTGTTTTCAATGTACTTGTGAGTGGCTCTAATGTAAGGAGAAATGAATCTTAATTGACTTATTTTAGTAAAAATAAACCTGTATTCTTAATATTAGGTAGTCTTTCATTTTAGATTAACCATCACCATGTTATGCCAAATGTGTGTGTCTGTGTGTATACGGTTTATTCTATGTGTGTGTCTGACCATCTATAACAGCCTTCTTCAAGCAAATGTCAAAACTATTGGGCTGATTTTAAAAAGTGAAATAATGCCATCTGCAGCAACATTAATGGGCCTAGTGGTTACCATACTAAGAAAGAGAAAGACAAATAACATGTGGAATCTAAAATATGATATAAATGAATTTATTTACAAAACAGAAATAGACATAGAAAACAAACTTATGGTTACCAAAGGAGAAAGGAGCAGGGAGGGATAAACTTGAGTTTGGGCTTAGCATATACACACTACTATATAAGCAACAAGGACCTATTGTATAACACAAGGAACTCTATTTAATATTTTGTAATAACCTATAATGGAAAAAATATGAAAAAGAATGAATAGCATCACTTTGCTGTATATCTGAAACTGATACAACATTGTAAATCAACTATGCTTCAATAAAAACAAACTGTTGGGCTGATTCTGGTGAGTGAAATAAAGAAGTGACATAGCTGAGAGCAGAAAAGGGGGTCCTCAGTTCTCCAACCTGAATCAACTCCAAAAGGACAATCATTGCAAGCAAAGAGGGGGCAGTGGCTGTATACCCTCCTGGAGCAAAAGACTTGCAAGCCAGGACTATTCCCAAGCTCACCCTCTACTCTCTTCCCAGCTGCATGCCTCTCTACCACTCTGCTAAACCTCCATTTTCTATAAGCTGGGGTCCTTCTTATTGTTTCTATTATATGGTGTTATAGTAAGAATTAAATAAGAATATATGAAAGGCTCCTGTCCATAATGTCTCAGTACCAGCATGGCTGGGAGCTGCTCGAAACTGATCTAAAAGAAATGGACATGTATTTCTGTAGACACCCATGAGGCCAAAGCTGTGATGGCCTCCCCCACAGTAGAATACCTCCCTGCTGACTGAGTGCTTCCCACTCAATGCTTTTCCCTCTCCTGCCCATCTCCCTGGCTGCTGGTCTTTTAAGGCTCATATCACATGTTGCCTCTGATGGAGCGTTTCCTGATCTCACCATATCTCTCCTCCCTCTGTATTCTGCATAGATGTCTCTTCTAGTGCTGGTTAAATGTCTCGCTTCCCACAGTAGAGCCTCCTCATGTTCAGGACTACCTGGAACTCATCTCCGTATCTCCAGCACCTATCATGATGTTTGGGTCCAGGCAGAGGTGCTCGGGAAAGGGAGGGAGAAAAGGTAAGAGAAATGATTTCAATCAACAAGAAGAGGTTTCTGGTCTCCCGCTCATAGTGGCTGGTGAACATGCACACACGTAACGCAGAGGCAAGACACTCGGACCCGAGGTTCTATGGGGTAAGAAGAAGAGGAATTCTGACCAGAGGGTTCCGGGAGGTCTCCAGAGCCTGTCTGATGAGTCAGAAATGTCTCTGTTCTGTCTGCTTTACTGCAAAGTAGTTCAACCATTTGATGGGATAGACGCATATAATGAGTTACAGAACCGTTGGCTCATTTTCCCTCAACAGGTAGTTTCCTCCCTTTGAAAAGTAAAGCTCACAGGAATTATTTGATCTTTGTTTGAAGCTAATTAAATATTAAAGGATGTTTTCCTCCTTTACACAAGCCAACAGACTAGATAGTTCTTTTCAGGTAAGGAGATAAAGGAGCCCAGCGTTTAATGTTAGCTCCTCTCCTGTCTCCCTGCTCCCTGCGTCCCTGTTTATGCTCATTTAACTCTTGTCTGAACCACTGCCACGGCCTCCCAGGCTTGCCTGTCTCCTGTTCACTCTACCAGGGCAAGATGATTCTCAGAAAGGACTTATTTTGCTCTGAACTTCGTTTCAAATTCTGACTAGCTGCCACATTTAGTCCTCATTCCGTAGCCTGGATTCAGAACCGCCGCCTGCCTTATTTGCTCTCGGTTCCTCCCGCACAGCACAGCCATGGAGACCTGAGCTCTGGCCATGTCAGCTGACTTAACATGGCTCCAGGCTTCACCCAGGCTGCTCCTTGCCCCTCGGGTGCTAACCCTCCTCCTGTGTCCCCATCTGTTGACAAGCCTTCCCCCACCACAACTCTATCACCTGTCTCCACACCGCCTTCAAGGCTTTTAGAGTCAGCACCTGCCCTTGGCAGCCCAGCTTCCATTTCCTTACCTTTCAGGCGAAGATTCCCTGTATTTTCTTTGGAAAGTCAATTTCTTCACCATTAACCATGTGGTTAGCTCTATACACAGCACCAGGGGAAGGCCCTGGCTGGCTCTGACTGGCTTAAACCAGATACTGGCATATCTTGTCCCCCAGACACAAGAGTTGATTCAGGCATGGGAACACGACCCCATGCACGGATACGACTCTTCCCCCCAGCTCATAGGACTTTTGAGTTTGAGACTGATAAGTCCATGTTTTGCTACCACAAGAAGAATCCCCCTGGGAATGAAGCCATCACAGGGGAACCTGCTATGAGCAACAGATGTTAGAATGTTGTTGAGCACTGGATCAAGCTGAGCCTGAAGACAATCTCTCCTGTACATTCAGTTTTATAAGTAAATTCTGTTTTTATTTTAGCATGTTTGTATTGGGTTTTTTGTAAATTTCAAAAAGTTTATATTCAACCTATGCTCTTAATTCATGACAACTTCTAGAAATTCTCCTGGAGTTCCTCTCATCTGGCTCTCCATCCCCAACTGAAAATAAACAAGACAGAATAAAGACATTTCTAACTCACCAGATAGACTTACATAAAGATTAGATGGGCACCAGGGTACAGTAAAGTACACAGTCAGTACAAGGATGTTTGCAATAATTCTACCACCCTGTAGGACATTTTCCTTGGCTGGGGCTCTCCACACTCTCATGAAACTTGGAAATGTACATATAGCCAGATATTTTTTGGAAACGATCAACAAAACTATAATACAATGTAATAGAAAATTAATAGGTGTTTTATATGAAGAAACAATCAGCAGTATTTTGTAAAACTTTTCTTTTGATTCTATAGATTCACACACATGTATGCACATTAGATCACAGTGTGAAATTATTTCTTGGTGCAAAGTATTTTTTGAGAACCATTGATCTGGCTCCCACCTGAGACAATTCTATAATACAGAGTACAAAAAAAGCAGACAAATAATAGTGTATGACATTAGAGAGGGTACTTGTTCTATAAAACTTTTTTAGTCACATAGATACATACACATATTTATGTAGTCACAATATGGTATGTATTTCTTACTGTGGGTGGTAGCCCTAAAGTTTGAAGCACACTGATTTGTTTTCTAACTGAGGCCAGAAATATTACAAAGCAGTACAATTATCTGAGCTGCAGCAGCAATGAGAAGGGAGGGAAAGAAGGATAGTCCATGATCACCTCACAATCACCTCAGCACTGAGACCTATGTAGGTGGAATATACATTTCTAGAATGGGCTTCTGGGCAATTGTTGACAGCATGTCTGCAGTCACTCAGACAGTAAAGAATCATCCTGCAATGCTGGGGATGTGGGTTCCATTCCTCAGTCGGGAAAATCCATGGAGAAGGGAATGACTACCCACTCTAGTGTTCTTGCCTGAAGAATTCCATGGACAAAGAAGCCTGGCAGGCTATAGTCTTTGGGGTCACAAAGTCAGACATGACTGAGTGACTAACACACTTTGTCTGAAAGACAGCTCAGAGGGCCGAGCTGACAACAGGGCTGTCCAAGACAGGGGTGTGTATCTGTCTAGCCTATTGCCATGTTCAAACTATTCAAGTTCAGTTCAGCTCAGTTCAGTTGCTCAGTCCTGTCCGATTCCTTGCAACCCCATGGACTGCAGCACCCAAGGCTTCCCTGTCCTTCACTATCTCCCAGAGTTTGCTCAAACTCCAGTACATCAAGTCCGTGATGCCATCCAACCATCTCATACTCTGCCACCCCCTTCTCCTCCTGCCTTCAGTCTTGCCCAGCATCAGGGTCTTTTCCAACAAGTCAGTTCTTCACATCAGGTAGCCAAAGTATTTGAATTTCAGCATCAGTATCAGTCTTTCCCATGAAGATTCAAGACTAATTTCCTTTAGGATTGACTGGTTTGATCTCCTTGTAGTCCAAGGGACTCTCAAGACTCTTCTCCAATACCACAGTTCAAAAGCATCAATTCTTCAGTGCTCAGCTTTCTTTATATTCCAACTGTCACATCCATACATAACTACTGGAAAAACCATAGCTTTGACTAGATGTACCTTTGTTGGCAAAGTAATGTCTCTGCTTTTTAATATGCTGTCTAGGTTGGTCATAGCTTTTCTTCCAAGGAGCAAGCATCTTTTAATTTCATGGCTGCAGTCACCATCTTCAGTGATTATAGAGCCCCCGAAAATAAAGTCTCTCACTGTTTCTGTTGTTTCCCCATCTATTTGCCATGAAGTGACAGGACCAGATGCTACGATCTTCGTTTTTTGAATGCTGAGTTTAAAGCCAGCTTTTCCACTCTCCTCTTTCACTTTCATCAAGAGGTTCTTTAGTTCTTCTTCACTTTCTGCCATAATGCTGGTGTTATCTGAGTATCTGAGGTTATTGATATTTCTCCTGGCAATCTTGATTCTAGCTTGTGCTTCATCCAGCCCGGCATTTCACAATATGTATTCTGCATATAAGTTAAATAAGCAGGGTGACAATATACAGCCTTGACGTACTCCTTTCCCAAATTGGAACCAGTCCATTGTTCCATGTATACTTGTCGACCTGCATACAGATTTCTCAAGAGGCAGGTAAAGTGGCTGAAATTCCCATCTCTTTAGAAATTTTCCACAGTTTGTTGTGATCCACACAGTCAAAGGCGTTAGCATAGTCAGTAAAGCAGAAGTAGATGTTTTTCTGGAACTCTCTTGCTTTTTTGATGATCCAACGGATGTTGACAATTTGATCTCTGGTTCCTCTGCATTTTAAAGTCCAGCTTGAACATCTGGAAATTCTTGGTTGTTCATGTACTGCTGAAGCCCAGCTTGGAAAATTTTGAGCGTTACTTTGCTAGTATGTGAGATTAGTGCAATTGTGCGGTAGTTTGGCATTGCCTTTCGTTGGGACTGGAATGAAAACTGACCTTTTCCAGTTCTGTGGCCATTGCTGAGTTTTCCAAATTTGCTGGTATACTGAGCTCAGCACTTTCACAGCATCATGTTTTAGAATTTCAGATAGCTCAACTGGAACTCCATCACCTCCACTAGCTTTGTTCGTAGTGATGCTTCCTAAGGCCCGCTTGACTTTGCATTCCAGGATGTCTGGCTGTAGGTGAGTGATCACACCACCTGGTTATTTGGGTCATGAAGATCCTTTCTGTATAGTTCTTCTGTGTGTTCTTGCCATCTCTTCTTATATCTTCATACATATGTTGGGTTCATACAATTTCTGTCCTTTATTGTGCCCATCTTTGCATGAAATGTTCCCTTGGTATCTTTAATTTTCTTGAAGAGATCTCTAGTCTTTCCCATCCTATTGTTATCCATTTCTTTTGCATTGATCACTGAGGAAGGCTTTCTCATCTTTCCTTGCTATTCTTTGGAACTCTGCATTCAAATGGGTATATTCCTTTTCTACTTTACCTTTAGCTTCTCTTCTTTTCTCAGCTATTTGTAAGGGCTCCTCAGACAACCATTTTGCCTTTTTGCATTTTTTCTTGGGGATGGTCTTGATCACTGCCTCCTGTACAATGTCATGAACCTCAGTCCATAGTGTTTTAGGCACTCTATCTATCAGATCTAATCCTTTGAATCTATTTGTCAGTTCCACTGTATAGTCATAAGGGATTTGAGTAAGGTCATGCCTGAATGGTCTAGTGGTTTTCCCTACTTTCTACCATTTAAGTCTGAATTTGACAATAAGGAGTTCATGATTTGTGCCACAGTCAGTTCCCAATCTTGTTTTTGCTGACTGTATATTGCTTCTCAATCTTGGCTGTAAAGAATATAATCAATCTGATTTTGGTATTGACCATCTGGTAATATCCATGTATAGAGTTGTCTATTGTGTTGTTGGAAGAGGGTGTTTGCTATGACCAGTGTGTTCTCTTGGCAAAACTCTGTTGCCCTGCTTCATTTTGTACTCCAAAGCCAAATTTGCCTTCTACTCCCGGTATATCTTGAATTCCTACTTTTGCATTCCAGTCCCCTACCATGAAGAGGACATCTTTCTTGGGGTGTTAGTTCTAGAAGGTCTTGTAGGTCTTCATAGATCCGTTCAACTCCAGCTTCTTCAGCATTAGTCTTTGGGGCACAGACTTGAATTACTGTGATAATGAATGGCTTGCCTTGGAAATGAACAGAGATCATTCTGTTGTTTTTGAGATTGCACCCAAGTACTGCATTTTGGATTCATCTGTTGACTGTGAGGGCTCCATTTCTTCTAAGGGATTCTTGACCACAGTAGTAGATATAATGGTCATCTGAGTTGAATTCACCCATTCCCATCTATTTTAGTTCACTGATTTCTAAAATGTCGATGTTCACTCTTGCTATCTCTTGTTTGACCACTTCCAATTTACCTTGATTCATGGACCTATGCAGGTTCCTATGCAATATTGTTCCTCACAGCATCAGGCTTTACTTCCATTACCAGTCACATCCACAACTGGGTATTGTTTTCATTTTGGTTCTGTCCCTTCATTCTTTCAGGAGTTATTTCTCCACTCTTCTCCAGTAGCATATTGGGCATATACCATCCTGGGGAGTTCATCTTTCAGTGTCATTATCTTTTCACCTTCTCTTACTGTTCATGGGGTTCTCAAGGCAAGAATAGTGAAGAGGTTTGCTAGTCCCTTCTCCAGTGGACCACATTTTGTCTACTATGACCCGTCCATCTCGGGTGGCCCTACACAGCATATTCATAGTTACTTTGCAACTCTTCAAGGGACTGAAGTAAAAGCCAGGTACACACATGACCTACCCCTTTGCTGAAAAAGAGATCTGGCTTTGTCCCTGGGATTGCAAGTCCATGCATGGGGTCACAAAGAGTCGGATCAGACGGAGTGACTAAACAACAAGACACATGAGCCAGGTGACTTAGAGAATGGTTTAACATTTTTGAACTGCTTGCTACCTTTAGCTTTTGGTCTGAAGAAACCCCAGAGGGTTGCTCTGCAAGGAACTTGACCTTGGGAATCAAAATTACAGACACATCCTATTGGAATTTGTAGCTGCTTGAGTATCTATAGAACAATGATAACAAAGGCCAGGTGTCTCTTAAAAAGCAGGTAATTTGCTTTTTAAAAATATGTTTGCTCTTCTCATGTCTAAATTATTCATCTCTTGTCTTCTATATTTAGTTTTAGTTTGTTTCGTTCTCTAAATGTTTAGCACTTAGAGAATGTTGTATTTCTTTGACTAGTTTTAGCTTTATTTTAACCTTCTCTTAAAATAAATTTTTCAGCTACCTGGCTTACTCTTTATATTCCACTTAATTCACTCCTCCATTATTTTCACTTTAAAACATGTTTCATTTCCTTTTTCCACTTTAACTTCACAGTTATTAATATCTCCTTAAAATTCTAAGCCTCTGATTTTAACATCTAAAATTTTAAATTATTTTATCTCATTTTCCCCAGTTATACTTAGTAGTTTCTGAGCTTCAGGTTTTGTTTCTTAACATGTTTAATGTATAATGTTTATTCCTTTCATTTGGTTTCTCTTATTTCAGCCTCAAGTTTTCTCCTTCACTTTTGGTTTTATTGGCTTATAAGTGTATTTTCTTATTTGTAATTTTAATTATTCTGTTCCTTGTATAATGTGCATTTATCAGGCTGACAAGCAACAAAAATGCAAAGCTGACTCTTAACCACCACACTATTCAGCCTTATTAATCTTTGAGCACTTTCATAACCAACCAAACAAGAGTATTTCCTGCATCAGTCTTCCTCTAACTTGCTTTATTCTCTTTTGATCCATTTCTTTCCTTGGCAGGGTTACAAGAAATCTTGTTGCTTAAATCTTTTTCACTTCCTGTACTCATTAAAAGGGGCAAGGAGATGCTGTTTAGAGCCAGAGGAATCCAGAGTTTTTAAAACAGGGTCAATGAGACCCTCACTGAATGGCTTCTACATTTCTGAAAGGTCCTGTGC
Organism: Redunca redunca; assembly: GCA_006410935.1. Taxonomy (NCBI): domain Eukaryota; kingdom Metazoa; phylum Chordata; class Mammalia; order Artiodactyla; family Bovidae; genus Redunca; species Redunca redunca. Next base: position 87,161 of record SJYQ01000153.1, on the reverse strand, counting down.
AAGAGATATAGGGAAAGTTGTCCAGAGGAGGTGCCCTGCCAGCAGCACCCCATGATGGAGATAGATGCCCAAGGAGGTATACTGGAAGAAATGCCCTCCATAGGTGTGCCACTGCAGAGCAGCAGGACGCAGGTTCCCCCTCATAAGGAGGTGCTTTGCTGGCAATCCTCCACTATGAAGCTGACCACAGGAAGGTGCTCTGTGCTGCCAACTGCCGGGTGCTGCAGAAAACACATGTTCACTGGTGAATGCATGTACACACACACAGAGACTGCAGAAGACATATGGGAGGAATACACCAGGAAGAGAAGCTCCTTCTTCTTGCCATGCCTCCCCAGCACCCTCTACTGACAAAATGATAGTAACATCATGTTCACTACATGGGGACATTCTTAAAGGGTTCAGTTGAGATTGTGAATTGATCACTGGAACAGTACAGTTCTTGGGCTACTCAGCTCTTGCATCCACTCTTCCACACATGTGAGCCCTGTACAACGACGTAAGTCTATATTTCTATCTAACAAGATGTTGCTGTTCTTCCAAATGAAGACATTCTCAACCTTCACCAAAATAAAGAAATGCACAGCCCCAGCTGTTGCTGTATGAGCTGCTGGCTACATTAATTACCCTCAAATTTCATCACAGTCTCACGGAATATCTTCTAAGATTTTCTTTATGGGACAATTTTGAAGTCTTTGTTGAATTTGTTACAATATTGCTTCTGTTTTATGTTTTGGTTTTTTGGCCACGAGGCATGTGGGATCTTAGCTCCCCGACCAGGGATGGAACCCACACCCCCTGCTTTGGAAGGTGAAAGGCCAACCACCGGACTTCCAGGGACATTGTTATTGAATATTTTCTTACCTAAAGATTATAGTGTAAGGTTAAACCCCACCAACGTGAATAAAATTCGGGGGAAAGAGGGAGAAAAGGGAGAAGAAATGGCATACACACATGTAACAGGCAAAGAGAAAATACAGAAAGCCATCACATTTCAGTAGTTGTCCATAGGCCATAGTTCACAACTATGGCTTCCTACCTTTCTCTTTGTTGCGAATTTCCCTTGGTCTCAGCCAGAAGTTGGTCAGTTTATTAACTGGAGGAGTGACCCAAACTTTCATTCAGAAGAGTGAGTCCTCAGTCACCCTGCCTTTTGATGATTGTAATGGGTTTCCACTAACCTTTGCTATTGGTCACAGAGCTAGTAAGGGGCAGCTTAGAAAATCCTCCTTGCCTTCTCTGTGTTGCAGCCACTCAGTTTCCCTTTGGTAACTGGGATTAATCACTCCAGCTAGTAGAATAACTCCTTATTTTTGGCATGTTGGCTCAGTGATATAAAGAGCCCCAAATCGCCAGGTGGCAATCCTCTCTTCACAACCAATGGAACTACCATTGCGTCTCCTGATGAAAGCACTCCTCTCTTCGCAGCTAAGACCACCACATCAGCAAAGCTCAAAGTTGCCAGGATGGGAAGCAAAGATTCTATATTGTTAGATGTAATAGTGAAAGGAGTTGCCCCATTTCTACTCTTGCTCCCAGATCTATGCATTCTGGCTGTGGGGGAAATAATGCTGTCCAATGGTCTCTGGTTTGAAGCCAATACCATTCCTTGTGAAACATAACTCCCTTTTTTCAGAGTGCTGTGTCCTGTGGGTTATGTGGTGCATGCAAACTAAGTGTGTATGGGTTATGTGGTAAGTTTGATTAATTTCATGGGCATAAACTCACTGCTGTACTTCCTCTGCTGTGAAATCAGTTCCTTAATCAGACTCAGTACTCTGCAGAATGCCCTGATGGTGGATAAAGATTTCTGTGAGTTCATAGATGGTGACGCTGGCAAAAAGTTTAAGAGCAGGAAATACAAATCCATGGGTTCCCCAGTGGCTCAGCGGTAAAGAATCCACCTGCAATGCAGACTTGCGGGAGACCTGGATCAATCCCTGAGTTGAGAAGATCCTCTGGAGTAAGAATGGCAATCCGCTCCAGGATACTTGTATACTTGCCTGGGAAGTCCCATGGACATAGGAGCCGGGTAGACTACAGCCCATGGGGTCGCAAAGAGTCGGACACAACTGAGTGACTAAACAATACAAATCCATACCCAGAAGGTGTGTCTTTTTTTCAGTGCAAATGCATTTGTGCCCATTTTATGATGGTCAGTATAATCAACCTACCACCCGTCAGCTGACTGGCCTGGCCCCCTGGGGATCAGAGGCACCAACTCAGTTAGTGGCTGTTTATTTACTTTTTTATTTTTATTTTTTAAATTATTTTTGGCTGCTCTGGGTCTGTGTTGCTGTGTGCAGGCTTGCTCTACTTGCAGTGAGCTGAGGCTACACTCTCCTGGTAGTGTGCGGGCTTCTCGTTGCGGTAGCTTTTCTTGCTCTGAAGTAGCAGAGCAAGGGCTCTAGGGTGCCCCAGCTGCAGTAGTTGTGTGACTTAGCTGCCCTGTAGCATATAGGATCTTAGTTCCCCAATCAGGGATCGAACCCACCATGTCCCCTGCATTGGCAGGCAGATTCTTAATAACAGGACCACCAGGGAAGTAAGTCCCAGTGGCTGAGTTTTAATGAAAGTTCCTGCTCCTGGTAGATTAGGCTCTCAGCAGAAGCATTCGCCAGATCAGCCTTGGTAAAGAGAAATCCAGCCTGTTGAGCCCCTGCATGGTGTCTGTCCTCCACCATAACCAGTATTCTTCATGGCCCCAGTGGCAAGCACTGGCATGGCTGGCAAAAGAGGCTAACTGACATCCACAGAGCACGTCATTTAACCCACTTGATTATGAGGCGCCTCCATGTAGTAAATGTTATGGTGAACACTTATATGGGCCACAGATACCTTCATTATTTGTGCCCATCTAGAGAGGATTCATCTATTTGGCTTCCTTGGTGGCTCAGAGGATAAAGCGTCTGCCTGCAATGCAGGAGACCCGGGTTCGATCCCTGGGTTGGGAAGATCCCCTGGAGAAGGAAATGGCAAGCCACTCCAGTATTCTTGCCTGGAGAATCCCATGGACAGAGGAGCCTGGTGGGCTACAGTCCACGGGATCGCAAAGAGTCGGACACGACTGAGCGACTTCACACGCACACAAAGAGGATTCAGGGTATTAAATAAAAAAAAGAAAATAGAGAAATAAGAGCCAGGAAATGAGATGATAATGAAAGATATTAAGTTCAGTTTGGGGTATGCTAAGTTTGAGATTCCTGTAGGGCTTACAGGTAGAAAAGGGTGGTTCTGGAACTCGAGAGATCCTGGGATATACAAATTTGGCTGCCTGTGATGTAGAGGTAATAGCAGAAGCCACAGTTGGTGATGAAAATAATCAGGGATAGTGTTAAATTTGAATAATTTAAGGACAGAACTTGGCAGAACATCTGGGGTGCACTGCCAAAGAGAAGCACTGAAAAGGAGAGGCCAAAAAAAAAAAGGAGAGGCCAAGTGAAGAAAACCTGGGGAGACAGCAGTCCCAAGAAGGCAGAGGAGAAAGTGTCCCCCAAAGCAGGAGTAATCAACAACTGTTACATATTATGGAGAGAGAGAAAAAAAGACACAGGCAGTACAATTCCATCGGATTTGGCAAACAGGAAATCACGGATATCAGTAAAGAAAATAGTTTCAGGGGAGTTGTGTGAACAGAAGACAGATTCACAAAAAGGTTCACAAATGGATACAAGGCAAAGTAGCCAAATTAGATAATGCTGCTCACTCATTCAATTATAAGCTACAGAATGAGGTAGAAAAGAGCTCTATATAGCATTTCTATATTAGAATTTAAAAGAGGACAGAATTTTGAGGAGTCTTTCAGATGAGAAAGCTTGAACATCTTACAAAATGCAAGAAAAAACTCTTCTATGCAAAAGGAGGTTGCGGGGCCAAAAGAAAGGCGAGTTTATGAGTAAGCAATATCCTACAAGAAAGTTGGGATCAATAATTCAATCTCTTAAGATCAAAGTGGTGGGGTAGGGATGGAAGGGGAGAAAAAGAGAGGTGAATTTGTAGAAGGTAGAAAAGGAAGTTGAGCTAGTTATCTTCCCTCAATTTGACTTTCAGATTACAAAGCAAAATCTTCTGATGACAGGAAAGTTTGAGTTGAACAGAGCTGAAGAAAAATTACAATTTTAAAAGAGCAATAATGACAAATGGAGAGGGAAAACAAGAGAGATATCTAATCGCTCAAATTTCATTTCCTTCTTGAAGCCTTCTCTGTCTGTTCCCCTGAGAATAAATACATTATGAATAACGTACTTCTTTAGCAATTAAAGTTAGAAGTTTCTTTTTAAACCCCCTATTCTACAGCTCTTACATGGCACTTGTCATTTTTTGTTATAGTTATTCATCTTTTCACATGTGCTTCAAGAATTAACTTGTAATTCTTTACAAAAAAGGAATGCTGTTTCTTTGTATGTCTCCTAGCATCTAAATACTAAAGTGGGTACATATTAACCCAGTGTTTTAGTAACCATCCCTGTAGGACAAACCATCCTGAACACACTGACATAAAAACAATTTTTTCTAATTACTATCTCTCAAGGTTCTGAGAGTCAGTGAGTGGCTTGGGGACCTCTCCTGGGGTTGCAGTAGGAAAAGTCTGGGGCAGTCTCCCAAGTGCCTGGAAGTTGATGTTGGCAATTTGTTGGGACCCTGCCAGGGTAATGGCCAGAACACACATACAGGGCTTCTCCAAGTGGCTTGGGCTTCCTCAGGGGATGGTGGCTGGGTTCCAAGAGAAAGTGTCCTGAGAAAGAGAGCCAGGGGATGCTGTATCCCCTTTCATGGCCTAGCCTTGAAGTCACACAGTATTATTCTGCCACATCCTATTTATTAGTATTAACTCATTAAGGCCAGTCTATATTCAGATGAGAGAATTTAGACTCCACTGCTTTTTATTTACTTATTTATATTTATTTTTGGCTGTGCTGGGTCTGTGTGCAGAGCTTGGGCTCTAGAGCATGTGAGCTTCAGTAGTTGGGCCTCATGTGCTGAACAGTTGAAGCTCGAGGGCTCTAGAACGTAGGATCAGTAGCTGTGGTGCATGGGCTTAGTTGCCCCAAGGCATGTAGAAATTTCGAAGACCAGAGATCGAAACTATGTCCCTTGCATTGGCAAGAGGATTCTTTTTTTTTAATATTGTGACAAAGCTAGGCTGCTATTTTTCCCAACCTGTGACTGAAGTTCTTGACCCACCTTGCCTCAAGCCCAGACTCCCTTGGACTGTCTGAGAATAAATGCCTGCATCTTTTCTACGTCAATTTTCCCAGCACACTCCATGTCATTGTTAAGAAAAATGACAAGAGGCACTGAGCTTCGCCTTCCTGTCCGAACTTTGCCTTCCTGTCCGAACTTGAGCCCAGTCCTTCCTAGGACCAGCAGGAGGATTCTTAATCACTGAACCACCAAGAAGTCCCTAGACTCCACTTCTTGATGATAGGAGTATCAAAGAATATGCATACATGACATATAGTAAGTGTTAATTAGATGCTCATTTAAGCATTCAAGGGCTTCCCTGCTGGCTCAGATGGTAAAGGATCTGCCTGCAAGGCAGGAGATCAGGGTTTGATCCCTCGGTTAGGAAGATCCCTTGGTTAGGAAGATCCCTTGAGGAAGAGAATGGCTAACCACTCTAGTACTCTTGCCTGGAGAATTCATTGTATAGAGGAGCCTGGCAGGCTACAGTCCATGGGGGTCACGAAGAGTTGGACAGGACTGAGCGACTAACACTGTCACACTTTCTAAACATTAAAATATGAGAATGAGAGTGGTGTAGTCTTAAAAGTCTAAATAGGAGTTAAAAATAATGCTAAAAGGTCAATTCACCGATAAAATACTCTCTGTTCTACAAATGACTATTCACAATCATTTTACAATCTCCTTTTTAGGAGATAAAACTGAGCTGTTTAGTAGAAGGTGTAGATCAGTGCTTCTCCTACTTACATGTGTGCGTGTATGTATTACCCGGGGATCAGGTAAAACGCAGACTCTGCTACAGTAGGTCCAGAGTACGGTCTGACATTCTGCATTTCTAGGGAGCTCCAGAGTGATGCTGTAGCCACAGATCACCTACTCAATAGCAGATTAGTAGAAAAGTAGTAGCAAAGGTGGCTGCCTGGCTCCTGTGATCCAGAGGTCCCTGTGTGTTTACAGGACCTTGACTCTCCAGCTAGGTGAACCCTTGATGCCAACGATGTTAATCAGTTCTTTCCCAAGACTATTAGAACTAGAAATAAAGAAAGGGAGTAACTTTTTTCTCTTTTGTGGTAAAGCATAGTTCGTGGGGCTCGGGAGTCACCAGCCATGTGAGAAAACCAGAAAGGAAACAGGCTGAGAAGAGACTCCAGGAACATGGCAGTCCTTGATGAGGCTCACAGCAGACCCCCTTCTCACACGCTTGTGAGATAGATAGCCTTATATCCCTCCAGCAAATACCCTTTCAGCCTATATTTGTTCTAGTTGGTTTTCCCTCATTTGAAACTTTAAAAAATTATAAACTGGGTGTGGGGAGAAGAGGGGGTCTTCTCCTGGAAATGCAGTAGCCACTGTGATGGAGGAGTAAAAAGGACTTCAGATGGAGTTATTACCTGGACATTAGGAGCTGGGGTGAGGCTAGACTATCCAGTAAAGATGCTAAAGATACATTTCCAACAGAGTGGACAAGCTACAGAGACAGAAGATAACAAAAAACTAAGGCTGAGGGAAGACGGAGAAAAGCCTCAACCTCTCTAAAATGGGCGGGGTGGCGGGGGCAGGGAGTGAAAAGGCAGGCAAGAGAGCCTGTGGATTGAAATCGTTGAATAGCATTGAAAGTGAAAAGGAACTGTTACCTCACGATGACATCTGCTGAAAACCGAAGTGAACGGGACAGCCCAGAACACCAAGGCTAATGGATCTTTAAAAAATGATACCTGGCCTGAGTAGAGATTGAAAATAAGAGCAAGGTAGAGCCCTGCACAGCAAAGAGCAAAATGTTGAATTTCTCATATATGCCAAGGGGCTTTACATTTATGATCATATTAAATGACCCCTAAGAAAGTGATCTACGTTGTTCTGGCCAGCTGTCCCTGAGATCCTAGAACAGGCAGAGCTGGCACTTCCATTATCAGTAGAGGGTCATATATGAGCTGCACCCAGTAAACGCTGACTGGGTACATACCTCAGATGAATCTGAAAGCCATCTGAAGTCTCTGAGGCTGCAAGAAGCACAAGGGAAACAAAAATGACAGTGACCACCTTTCCAAGTTTCAGTTCAGTTCAGTTCAGTTCAGTCACTCAGTCATGTCCGACTCTTTGCGACCCCATGAATCGCAGCACGCCAGGCCTCCCTGTCCATCACCAACTCCCGGAGTTCACTTAAACTCACGTCCATCGAGTTGGTGATGCCATCCAGCCATCTCATCCTATATCATCCCCTTCTCTTCCTGCCCCCAATTCCTCCCAACATCAGAGTCTTTTCCAATGAGTCAAATCTTCACAGGAGGTGGCAAAAGTACTGGAGTTTCAGCTGTAGCATCATTCCTTCCAAAGAATACTCAGGGCTGATATCCTTTAGAATGGACTGGTTGGATCTCCTTGCAGTTCAAGGGACTCTCAAGAGTCTTCTCCAACACCACAGTTCAAAAGTATCAATTCTTCAGCACTCAGTTTTCTTCACAGTCCAACTCACATCACATCCATACATGACCACTGGAAAAACAGTAGCCTTGACTAGACAGACCTTTGTTGGCAAAGTAATGTCTCTGCTTTTCAATATGCTATCTAGGTTGGTCGTAACTTTTCTTCCAAAGAGTAAGTGTCTTTTAATTTTATGGATGCAATCACCATCTGCAGTGATTTTGGAGCCCCCAAAAATAAAGCCTGACACTGTTTCCCCATCTATTTCCCATGAAGTGATGGGACCAGATGCCATGATCTTCGTTTTCTGAATGTTGAGCTTTAAGCCAANCAACTTTTTCGCTCTCCTCTTTCACTTTCTTCAAGAGGCTTTTTAGCTCCTCTTCACTTTCTGCCATAAGGGTGGTGTCATCTGCATATCTGAGGTGATTGATATTTCTCCCGGCAGTCTTGATTCCAGCTTGTGCTTCTTCCAGCCCAGCGTTTCTCACTATGTACTCTGTGTTTAAGTTAAATAAGCATGGTGACAATATAAAGCCTTGATGTACTCCTTTTCCTGTTTCAAACCAGTCTGCTGTTCCATGTCCAGTTCTAACTGTTGCTTCCTGACCTGCATATAGGTCTCTCAAGAGGCAGCTCAGGTGGTCTGGGTTTCCCATCTCTTTCAGAATTGTCCACAGTTTATTGTGATCCACACAGTCAAAGGCTTTGGCATAGTCAATGAAGCAGAAATAGATGTTTTTCTGGAACTCTCTTGCTTTTTTGATGATCCAGCAGATGTTGGCAATTTGATCTCTGGTTCCTCTGCCTTTTCTAAAACCAGCTTGAACATCAGGAAGTTCACGGTTCATGTATTGCTGAAGCCTGTCTTGGAGAATTTTGAGCATTACTTGACTAGCGTGTGAGATGAGTGCAATTGTGTGGTAGTTTGAGCATTCTTTGGCATTGCCTTTCTTTGGGATTGGAATGAAAACTGACCTTTTCCAGTCTTGTGGCCACTGCTGAGTTTTCCAATTTGCTGGCATATTGAGTGCAGCACTTTCACAGCATCATCTCTCAGGATTTGAAACAGCTCAACTGGAATTCCATCACCTCCACTAGCTTTGTTTGTAGTGATGCTTCCTAAGGCCCACCTGACTTCACATTCCAGGATGTCTGTCTCTAGGTGAGTGATCACACTATCGTGATTATCTTTGTCATGAAGATCTTTTTTGTACAGTTCTTCTGTGTATTCTTGCCACCTCTTAATATCTTCTGCTTCTGTTAGGTCCCTAGTCCTACCATTTCTGTCCTTTATTGAGCCCATCTTTGCATGAAATGTTCCTTTGGTATCTCTAATTTTCTTGAAGAGATCTCTAGTCTTTCCCATTCTGTTCTTTTCCTCTACTTCTTTGCACTGATCACTGAGGAAGGCTTTCTTATCTCTTCTTGCTATTCTTTGGAACTCTGCATTCAGAGGCTGATATCTTTCCTTTTTTCCTTTGTTTTTCACTTCTCTTCTTTTCCCAGCTTTGAATTTTTAATAATGGGTTTCTTGATCACACCTTCATGTATAACAATCCAATTAAAGGGTGTACTCAGCTAAATTGCATCAAATGTTTTACATCACACGTTCAAAACAGTAGCAAAGGGAAAAAAGATACTGGCTAAGGGGTATTGTCCCAAGTGGCACTTGTGGTAAAGAACCCGCCTGCCAATGCAGGAGACATAAGAGATGCTGGCTCAATTCCTGGGTAGGAAATGGCAACCAACTCCAGTATTCTTGCCTCGAGAATTCCATGGACAGGGGAGCCTGGTGGTCTCCAGTCCATGGAGTCATAAAGAATTGAACACGATTGAAGCAACTTAGCACATATTGTCTACGAACTGAAAGACTTTCACATTTATGTAGCAGGTACACATGCAGGTATATGCACTCAGGCAGGAAATGTGACAACGAAGTAATGGAACTGATTCCATAAAGTAAAATGGAGACTGATCTCATTTTATTGTTATACCTTGTGGTATATTTATAAAATATTTATTTCATAAGTTTAAACAGTATCTGCTATAGATGAATTTAATTTTCGTAAACTCAATGAAAAAAAATTTCTATTCTAATGTAACATTTATTGTGAAGATTCCAGAAACACACAAGTCAAAATTTCAAATTACGATTCCCACAGTAACAGTAACTCTGCTGTACAACATACATAATGGAAGAAATGTTATCAACATATACTATAGTGGAAAATACTCACTAAGCAGAAACAAGCTGAGTTATGCTTGTTATGGGAATCATCATTTTCAACTAGCTTAGGATATACAAAAATGGAAACTATAAATGAATGATTTTTTGTACTTAATTCCAATTTTCCTTGATCCAATTTAATCAGCTTTGCATCCAAACTACATTTCTCCTTCATAAACTGCAAATGAATGTCTTTCATAATTTTAAAATCCACATCATTTGGTTTCTTTTTATCATGCAGGCTGCCTTTGAACAGTATCATTTTATCCTATCCCTCCCCAGAAAGGTCAGGACATGTCTGCTGGGATCCATTTATATAGTATCCTTGTCCCCCTGAAGGGCACTGTAGGGGAGGAGAGAAAAAATACCAAAGAGAACAGCAATAAGACTGAGTAGCTTAGGAAGGTAAATAGTACAACAGAAAAAGGGACCTGGCACCATTAACTTCCCCCTTGGTATCTTCCTAACCAGAAATACGAAAAATAACACCACCAAATATTTACAGTATCCAAAGGGTTTAGTCATATCATTAGCTCATCTGATCCTCACTACAACCCTGTGAGAAAGGCAAAAGGAAAACACCTTTCAGTTGCTCAGTTCTTTGTGACTCAAGGAGAATATGTTTAAGGCTGTGTTTTTATGTTATCATTTAAAGTCTGGGCCATTTAATTACACTTATGATATTACCCACTTAACATATGCAGAGGATTTACTTATTACTGAAGGCAGAATATGCTTTATGTAAAAAGATTATGGTTATGAGCTAAGCATTTAACATATTTCAAACTTTTTGCTTTAACTGTATTCTGACAATTCAATAATGAAACAGAAAGAAACAAATGCCCTTTGAAATTTGTCTGGAATACAATTAATCTTGTATATTATATCCAGTATTACTTTTCCCAATTTGGTTTTAACTAAGAAGGGTACCTTCTTTAATCTCTGAAGAGGAACTCTTTTCCTTTCCAGCAGTCTTTACCATCAGGATATGTTTCATTATATTCAAACTAAATTACTTTGGCTCAAGAACAATTATATTTCCTTTACTAATCCAAGTAGCTTACCCCTTCCAACCACAGTGTCCATGACCTTGTGTAAGTATTTAGAGGATGACACAGTCAACCTTTGTCTCATAGGACTATTAAAATCCAGCTATTTGAATTTAAGTTTGCTTTTCCTCCTTTCTATGTACAAAAAGATGCTTTTCCATGTAATCAGATAAAATTTTTCCTTCTTCGTTTACCTAGTGCACCAATAAAAAGATCAATTAAAATGAAGATTCAGAGCTTGCAAAAAGCTTCAATACCATTTGTTCTAACCTGAGCGATAACACAGTTAATCCTTTGCCTGTGAAAAGAAGGATCATTTTGCATATAATTAAAAGGTAATATTTTAAGTGCTACGAGGAAAACAGAATCTAAGGAATATTAACTTTAAGAGGTCTTATTGTAGAGGAAGAGTTGTCTTCTGAATGTTTCCTATAATTACAAAACATATCTTAATAGTGATTTTAAGATTAACACAAAGTTTCTGGATAAAACATAAAATACAAAAACGTATCCCAGGGACACGAATACTCAACTTTCAGGATTTCTTTCTCCCCCTCATATGTGAGGAAACAATGTCTGGGCCTGACAGCAAAGCACAATCTCAATACCATTTCCAGTTACGAGACAGATAGAAGATGGCCAGCAAGATGAAAAAGTCAGTCATGGGGATATGAGCTCTTGCATCTCATCAGAGACCAGACAAGAGGTTTACTGTCTTACACTATGCATCAGTCACAAACAAGGACATGGCTACAAGCACAGATCTTTCCTGCAGTCTATACACTTTATGGGACTGTCCAGAAAAAGTGCAGACCCAGCCAGTGGGCAGCAAGTAAAAAAGCAGTATCTTTTTCAGTGAGGAAACTGAAGAGGAGGTGATCAATTCTAAAGGATCACAGAATGCTTAGAAACGAAAAATGATGGGATTTGTTTCTCTTGAGCAGTCAATATGTGACATTTCCAAAGATCTTAAATTTTCCAGATAAACTAACAGTAAATAAAGCCCTGGAGACTGTCAGTACCACAGATTAAAAAACTAATTTTTCATATTTATTTCCAATTTTAGCTGTAGAATTCCAGGATTAGCTGATAAATAAAATATTAACACATGAAAGTATTAGTTACTTGGTCATGTCTGACCCTTAGCAAACGCATGAACTATAGCCCGTCAGATTCCTCTGTCCATGGAATGCTCCAGGCAAGAATGCTGGAGTGAGTTGCCATTCCGTTCTCCAGGGGATCTTCCCAACCCAGGGATTGAACCTGGGTCTCCTGCATGGCAAGCAAATTCTTTACCATCTGAGCCACCAGGGAAGTCCATATTAACACATCAAAGAAAGAACCAAAAGAAAATCTGTGGAACAAAGTAGTCTAATTATAGAAAAATATTAAATAAATTAATGCACATTCATAAAATGGATGGTACACAGCCATTCACAATGTGTCCTTGAAGAATGTCCACAGAGAGGCAAAGGACTGACAACATACTGCAAAATGACAACTGACAAAATGACAAAATGTTCTATATGATTTTGGGAAAAAACATGAAAAAGACTAGGAGAATATACATAAAAAGAGAATTTAATGTCTTCACATTTTTTTCTTTTCCAAATGAAAGGGGATTAAACGGGAAATTCTTATTTTCAGAAACAGTCAGTGAGAATATTGTGATCTCTTTATCCTACTATTTTAATAACATACAAAATGAAAAACTGAAATATATTTAGTGCCATTTAGTGCTTGCATTAACAACAATTTTTCTTTAAGTTATAAAACCAATAGTTCATTCAAATTTACAGTTTGCTTATACTTTCTGCCAAGTCACACAAGAACAATGTATTTTTGAAAATCTATTGACATGAACTTATATTCAATGTTGTAGCCTTTCATGCAGTCTTCATACATCACCACATTTAGAAAATGAACTTCATATGCTTGATTCCGTAAGTTTTGAAGAAAACCATGATAATGAGTGCCCACAATCCCAGAATAAAACCCCCGGGAGGATGCCAATCCTTCATCTTTGGTTTCTGCAAAACAAGAATGACATTATAAATTTAACAATAGATAAAGACCGATAGAAAATGGGTAATTTCCAGAGTGTGCATTTAAGGGGTAGTAATGTAGATTAACGGCACCCCACTCCAGTACTCTTGCCTGGAAAATCCCATGGGCGGAGGAGCCTGGTGGGCTGCAGTCCATGGGGTTGCTAAGAGTCGGACACGACTGAGCGACTTTACTTTTACTTTTCACTTTCATGCACTGGAGAAGGAAACAGCAACCCACTCCAGTGTTCTTGCCTGGAGAATCCCAGGGATGGGGGAGCCTGGTGGGCTGCCATCTCTGGGGTCGCACAGAGTCGGACACGACTGAAGCGACTTAGCAGCAGCAGCAATGTAGATTAAATTAAATGTACTGTTAGCCTTCCCTATCTGTAGGTTCCACACATACAAACATGTCCTGTATGTTTCTTTGTGCAGCATAGAAAGGCAGATCAGTCTTCCCCATTTACTTGTCATTTCACCAGCTACATTATGATCCTGAAATTGAAGGTCTGTGACTACTGTCTCTTTATGAGTTATGTTAATACTTCCTGGATTATGAGCCAAGATTGTGAGGATAGTTATGAGAATCCTATTCTAGGATGGATTAAAGTGAAAAACTGTAACCTGAACTTTGCTTTCATTACCATGTAAACTAGACTTCAGAAAGGCTTTTAGTGGTTTCCACATTTTATATTTTGTTTTTTTCCTCTACATAACCAGGATACCTAATGCTCTTCACTCAATCTTCAAATTATCACATGGAAAAATAAAAAAGAAAGGAAAGAAAGAAGGAAGGAAGGAAGAGAGAGAAGGAGGGAAAAAACTAACACAAGTCAAATCTACCAGAAATCAGTAAGGACCATGCCATTAATTCACTGCCATGATTCTTATAAATTTATGTTTATTATACATGCTTTAAAATATCTAATAATTACCTAATGTATTCAAGATTATAAACTCACTGAAAATATTCCAAAGGATATTTTGATAGAAAGAAATTCTATTTTCTTTTAATTTTATAAATGGAGAAGTTTATGCAAATGCCTGATTTTCAATTAGGTGATCCTTTTCATTTTTTTTTACAAAGGAAATGAATTACTATATTGAAGTTGCAGTTATCAAAATTTTAAAAAACCAAATTTTGATAAAGTAACATGTAATTTTAAATTAAAATGTTTTAGATAATAATTTCAAAGTCATGCTGAGAATAAATAATACTACAAGAAATTTGTAATAACTGTAATGTGATATAAAAAATCAATGATTTTTTTTCCCTTTTGATGAGAACTCTTAGAATTTACTCTATAAATTCCATATACAATATAAAGCAGTGTTAATTACTTTAATCCTACTGCTTACAACACATCTAGTATTTTTTTTAATTAATTTCTCTTAATTACAGGATAATTACTTTACAAAACTGTGATGGTTTCTGTCATACATCAACATGTATAATAAGCTCAGTGGTTCTCAAACCATTTCAGATGGTTTGTAAGCTCTTGGGACATTGTGCAACACTGAAAAATCTTAATTTAATTTCAGTAGAAAATCTATAGTAATTAAGATAAAACATAGTTATAATAAAGGTAGGTATATAAGCATCATAAGCATGTGACATAAAAATACAAGTGAGTGAACTAAATAAACATGATTAACTACTGCTCAGTTTTTGTCCTGTTTATTCTCTAATAGTCAAACATTGGTAACTCTTGCCAAATGGATGAACAAGGTTAAGATCAACAATTATTTTTCCACAACTGGGAAATGATTATCTAGTAAAGAGATATTAACTCAAAAAAAAAAACCATTATTAGTAGAAGCACACCTTTATACAGTAGTCAGAAGATGCTCCCTGAGAATCCACTTTAAAGAGTATTGACTTGGTTGAGGAGATATGATTCAGATTTTCCCCAGTAACTAGGAATCTGATTTATATAGTATTTGAAAATACACACACACACAGAGGTTACTAGGTTATTACATTTAAAAAGTTAAATAAATATTGTCAAAATATGGCATCAAACTATGCACTGTAGAAGAACAGGTTATAATATAGACAACTGTTCTATAAATTAATTTAATGAATTTCAGAATGCTGGACTGGAAGAAACACAAACTGGAATCAAGATTGCTGGGAGAAATATCAATCACCACAGATATGCAGATAACACCACCCTTATAGCAGAAAGTGAAGAGGAACTAGTGAAAAAGGAGAGCGAAAAAGTTGGCTTAAAGCTCAACATTCAGGAAACGAAGATCAAGGTATCCGGTCCCATCACTTCATGGGAAATAAATGGGGAAACAGTGGAAACAGTGTCAGACTTTATTTTATTGGGCTCCAAAATCACTGCAGATGGTGACTGCAGCCATGAAATTAAAAGACACTTACTCCTTGGAAGAAAAGTTATGAACAACCTAGATAGCATATTCAAAAGCAGAGACATTACTTTGCCAACAAAGGTCCGTCTAGTCAAAGCTATGGTTTTTCCTGTGGTCATGTATGGATGTGAGTTGGACTATGAAGAAGGCTGAATGCCGAAGAATTGATGCATTTGAACTGTGGTGTTGGAGAAGACTCTTGAGAGTCCCTTGGACTGCGGGGAGATCCAACCAGCCCATTCTGAAGGAGATCAGCCCTGGGATTTCTTTGGAAGGAATGATGCTGAAGCTGAAACTCCAGTACTTTGGCCACCTCATGCGAAGAGTTGACTCATTGGAAAAGACTCTGATGCTGGGAGGGATTGGGGGCAGGAGGAGAAGGGGACGACAGAGGATGAGATGGCTGGATGGCATCATTGACTCGATGGATGTGAGTCTGAGTGAACTCCGGGAGTTGGTGATGGACAGGGAGGCCTGGCGTGCTGCGATTCTTGGGGTCGCAAAGAGTCGGACATAACTGAGCTACTGAACTGAACTGAACTGAACTGAATGAATTTCAGTGCTAAATGTTCAGGAGATGTGAACCTTCAAGAGTTCAAGAGCATCTGAAACTTTCAGTGGTGTTTAAATCAACTCATGTAAGAAAATGCTGAACATTATTTAGGCACTATGATTCATTACAGATTACTGAAATAAATAATCAGGTAGTTAACAGCAAATCTTACTTCTGCACCTGTAGGAATTCTAGTTACTTTTCAATGAGATGGACTGCCCGAAGTTGTGATTTTACCATTACATCTTAAACTCAGAAGGCAGAAACAGTTGACAGAAATAAGACAATTGTAGCTTCCCAGGTGGCGCTTGTGGTAAAGAGCCTGCCTGCCAATGCAAGAGTAAGAGACTTGGGTTCAATCCTTGAGCTGGGAAGATTCCCTGGAGAAGGGAATGGCAACCCACTCCAGTATTCTTGAAGAATCCCATGGACAGAGGAGCCTGGTGGGCTACAGTCCATGGGTTGCAAAGAATCAGACACGACTGAAGTGACTCAGCATGTAACTTCTTTAGAAGTAACTAGCATTTCTCCAATCGCACCCCACTCCAGTACTCTTGCCTGGAAAATCCCATGGATGGAGGAGTCTCGTGGGCTGCAGTCCATGGGGTCGCGAAGAGTCGGACATGACTGAGCGACTTCCCTTTCACTTTTCACTTTCATGCATTGGAGAAGGAAATGGCAACCCACTCCACTGTTCTTGCCTGGAGAACCCCAGGGTCGGTGGAGCCTGGTGGGCTTCCGTCTATGGGGTCGTACAGAGTTGGACACGACTGAAGCGACTTAGCAGCAGCAGCAGCAGCATTTCTCCAAAGATTGGTCCTGATCTGTTATTTTTAAAACTCTTTCAGAGAATTCTGGAGGCACTGCTTCCTGATCCTTCAACTAAATATGTCCCACATTTAGACCACTGATGCCCAGGAGAGGACAAGAGGAGAAAGCAAAGTGCTAGAACTGTGGCTTGCCAATGGCAAACTCTGAAGGCAATAATGGAAGACCAAGAAATGTATGTTATTACTCCAGAAGTATTATGGAATGGTGTATTTTTTCATATTACAACACTGTACAAGCTAACAAAAGTAGCAAATCTCAGCCTTTCAAAACTACTATTTGCAGTTGCTCTATTTTTTACTGTATATTCATTACATATATTTGACTAACAAAAAAATGGAAAATGAATTATTAATTAAATACATTTTGAACTCAGCTTAGCATGACATCTATGAAGAATCCTGCTAGTGAAGCTGCTCCCATCTTCTCAGGAAAGGCACATAAAAAGGCACAGAAAGAGATAGCAGCACTCTACTAAAATTAACTTAACTTCTGATGAGAAACCTCGGACAGTTTCACTATCTGTAAATCTGGAAACCAGGTCTAGAAACAAATTAATGGTGGCCCAGTGTTCTGAATACTACACAGGATGCAAAAGATGGCTATGCTCTGTGAAATAGGTAATTCTGTCAGCTGAGAAAGGGATTTTAGCTCTCTCCCTTTTTCTGCCTGCTGTTTAAGAGAAACAGTGTTGCCATAGAAGGTGACTTTATGAGGCAGCCAGAGTAGTGCAGCTCTTCCCCAACCAATTAACGGCATACTTCTTTCTACATCTATTTAAATATAATCCCCAGTAAAGAGCATATCAGAAGGTAGCGGGCACTGGCAAAGGTTTACTGCATCCAAGAAGGCTCAACATCCAAACAAAAATCTCTGCAAAGAAGGGAAGATACAGGAAAAATCCTTTCAATAATATATGTTAAGAAACAATGTTTTTTCCACATACTTCATCTTTTTAAAGCATCCAAAACCCAGGCACACCCAGCACAGCAGCACGACCCCAGTTTAGTGCAAAACCACATCTGATGACTGGCCACCAGTCACTGGGAAACGTTGAACAACTATTCTTCAGATACAGATCTGAAAGGATCCAAATATAAGCAGACGGTGGGAAACCATCCACATGCTCTGTTGGGAGATACTGACAGCATTCTAAGAAAAAGGCAAAAACCAAGGTGAGGGCCATGAGTAAAAACACTCCAACATATGAAGAAGAAATTTCCCGAAGACACAAAGAACATATCTCTGAACAGATTTCATAAAGAAAAGAATAATTTTAGAAACATTTTATTTGACATGGATTTGAATAAAAATGCACAAGAAGCCAAAACCAAATGAATAGCATGAAGATAAAATAATATAAGATACAGGGACAAAAGGCTGACGTAAAAAGGGAGCTGGAAGATAGTGTCCTAAGCACCTCTCTGAGTCCTTTATTCACTGAATTGTGGTAGACTAATCACAGAAAAAAAAGGTCCTAATTCCCCATACTTCCTTCCCAGTGTCCATAAATTTTGAATATATTGCTTTATGGCAGTTCTCATCAAGAGGTATACTCTACGTCCTTCTTCCATGCCTTGTGACTTCTTTTTGCCAATGGAAAGGAACATAAGCAACAGTATCCTAATTCCATGCTAGCCTCAAGAGCCTTTCTTTGCCTGTTTCCGCTCTCTCTTAAACCTCTGCTACCACCATGAGAAACAAACCTAGGCAAGGCTTCTGGAGGTAAAAAAGACATCAGATGGAGACGAACTCAAGTTCTCCAGACAGCAGCCAGCGATCTACCAGATGCAGAATTGCCTAGCCAAGACAAGGCTGACCAGAGACTCGAGAGGGTGCCCAGCCAAGAACAGAACTGCTTAGCTGAACTCTGCCTGAATCCCTACCCTGAAGACTTAGGAATCAAATAGACAGCTGAAGTTTTAAGCCACTAACTTTTGGCTTATTATTCATCCAAAGCTATGAAATACACCCAATGAGATGACCATTAATATAGAAGGAAAAATCCTGATCCTTTATTTTCATAAGAAAATACAGTTCTCATCTACATACTTTTCAAGTTTTGGCAACAATGGTATATATAAAACCAGCATGAAGGGTGGCTAATCAGCTCCTTGTGGATCATGAACTTGGTCGAGGTGAGAAAGGCCTATCAAGATAATCCCCTTGATGCATTCTAGAACAAGAAATTCAGCCCCATTTCACTCATGTGAACTAAATTTCACTAAGTAAGGACTGCAGCAAACACCTGTTTCCCATGAACAGTATGTATAGCAGACTCTGTAGAAGTCATGCTACAGTGTCTTCTAGAGGTAAATTTTGTGAATGTTCTTTGCCCCATACCCCTCACTTTAAGGGAGCGGCAGTTATGCTCACTTTTAGCTCTTTCTTGTAGTTTTCCCGGGAAGAGATTGACTCCACTTGTCACCATGCTGGGAACTGCTCCCAAGGAAATAAAGTGGGGGAATCTAGAGACTAACTCACCTCATGTCTCTCTAACCTTCCTCCTCCCAACTATGTGAGCTACTCTAGCTCAAGTCTTGTTCCTTTCCTTCTGAAGTTAGTCAGCAATTCATATTCATTGGATAATGCCCCCACCCAACCCTCTGCTAGAGAAATGTTCATTTCTCCCAGAATCTTGATGTATCTTGCTGCTGCTGCTAAGTCACTTCAGTCGTGTCCGACTCTGTGCAACCCCATAGACGGCAGCCCACCAGGCTCCCCCATCCCTGGGATTCTCTAGGCAAGAATACTGGAGTGGGTTGCCATTTACTTCTCCAATGCCTGAAAGTGAAAAGTGAAAGTGAAGTCGCTCAGTCGTGTCCAACTCTTAGCGACCCCATGGACTACAGCCTACCAGGCTCCTCCATCCATGGGATTTTCCAGGCAAGAGTACTGGAGTGGGGTGCCATCTGCAAAGCAATTAATTTAATCTAAGATAATTAAAGATGATTTGTTTTTAACTATAATTTTGCTTCCAACAGAAAATTGACCACTGTTCTACCTTAACCATAATTTTAGTTTTTTTCTGACGCAAATATCCACTATTCAGTTCAGTTCAGTTCAGTCGCTCAGTCATGTCCGACTCTTTGTGACCTCATGAATTGCAGCACGCCAGGCCTCCCTATCCATCACCAACTCCCGAAGTTCACTCAGACTCACGTCCATCGAGTCAATGATGCTATCCAGCCAGCTCATCCTCTGTCGTCCCCTTCTCCTCCTGCCCCCAATCCCTCCCAGCATCAGAGTCTTTTCCAATGAGTCAGCTCTTCGCATGAGGCGGCCAAAGTACTGGAGTTTCAGCTTCAGCATCATTCCTTCCAAAGAAATCCCAGGGTTGATCTCCAGAATGGACTAGTTGGATCTCCTTGCAGTCCGAGGGACTCTCAAGAGTCTTCTCCAACACCACAGTTCAAACGCATCAATTCTTCGGCGCTCAGCCTTCTTCACAGTCCAACTCTCACAACCATACATGACTACTGGAAAAACCATGGCCTTGACTAGATGGACCTTAGTCGACAAAGTAATATCTCTGCTTTTGAATATGCTATCTAGGTTGGTCATAACTTTTCTTCCAAGGAGTAAGTGGAATTTTCAGCCAATCCAGATGTCAGTTCAAGGAAGAAATAATTTTCATATTTACAGATTTTACAATTAGCTATCAACAAACTATACAAAATCAGCTCTTAGAATTACTGAGAACAAAGAGTTCAGATCTGAGATAAATATAAAAAAATACCCATCCAATGTGCCAGTGAAAATGAGTTGAAAAACAGAATAGAAACAAATTTCATCCATAATAGCACTAAAAAACATAAAATATCTGGGAATATCCACAGCATGAGGATAAAAATCTCATTTTTTAATGTCATTTTATAAATTTATAAAATCTCATTTTATAAATTCATCTCATATGGTAAAAATCTATATTACTGTATAGAGGGGTAAACAGTCCTGAATATCAAAGAGGATATGATAAAGCTAATCTGTAATATTTTTCTGATACAAAATACAAAAGATCAATGAAACAGAATAGAAAGTAGTCAATCAGCTCACTATCCAACAATTTGGATATTATATTGGATATTATAAAAGAACTATAACAAATCAACGAGCAAGTAAACATTCTTACTGGTCCTCTAACAATGGGTTAACATATGGAAAAGAAATCAATTTTGTTTCTAAACCAAAACTACAAACCAAAATATACTTCACATGATTAAGAATTAGATGTAAACATATGACATGTAAAAAAAAAAATGTTTTCAATTACTTTTGTAAACTGGCACCCAGGGGTCTATCATAATGGTAGCTATGTTAACGGTACCAGTAGAGAGCAGTTACAAAGGATTTCATTGTGAAGAGCATGCGTCAAAGGGACTGCAAGCTAAGGGGACTGTCAGTGGGTGGCTACTCAGGAAGGACGTCTTGGATGAGCTGGCCCTTGAACAAGGTGTCATATGTAAGTTGATGGACAGGAGGAGATAACACCCAAGCAGTGACACAAGGAACAAAATCATGGTGATGGTAAAAGCCAGGCACTGGGAAGAGTGATGCCCCAGGCATACTACGCTAGCAGGGGGAAGGTGACAGACAGAAAGAAATCTGCATCTGCTTTGTTCAGTGCCAACCCACAGGACTCTGGCACTTGGAAAATCCTGATGAAAGAAAGGATGCAGCTTGAAAGTAGCAAGCATTAGGGCCTGGAGGGTCACTCTGTGAATAACCAGTTGCATTCTGGGATCTGAAACAATGCAATGCCTCTGAGAGCTTAGCCAGCAACCACCCACAGGTGAATATGGTAAAAAGAGATAAAATGTCAGACAATCTGCACAGTAAACAGATTTATAAGTTTAAAAGCAATAAATGGAAATAAAAAGGTGGAGAGATTTTTAAAAGAACTTTTTGAAAAAATCGGTATTTTATGAAGTGTATAAATAAACCTAAGAGGCAAATAAATGAGAAAACATGACAGAAAGGGGGATAAATTCAGTACTTTGAGATCTGCCAAAAATGAGTAAGAAAAGACACATGGATTTATGAGCAAATGTTATAGGGAAATGAAATTTTTCACAATAATTACAAATGGCTAATAAAAACCTGAAAAATATAATTTTTGATCATAAAAGCAAGTTAAAATGTTAATTATTTCTTCCTTGTTTCAAAACTGAATTAGTAAATGTTAATACGGATGGTCA
>SJYQ01000153.1:18391-64580 GCA_006410935.1 Redunca redunca | reverse complement strand
GTTAAATAAGCAGGGTGACAATATACAGCCTTGACATACTCCTTTTCCTATTTGGAACCAGTCTGTTGTTCCATGTCCAGTTCTAACTGTTGCTTCCTGACCTGCATATAGGTTTCCCAAGAGGAGGCTCAAGTGGTCTGGTATTTCCATCTCTTTCAGAATTTTCCACAGTTTATTGTGATCCACACAGTCAAAGGCTTTGGCATAGTCAATAAAGCAGAAATAGATATTTTTCTGGAACTCTCTTGCTTTTTCCATGATCCAGAGGATGTTGGCAATTTGATCTCTGGTTCCTCTGCCTTTTCTAAAACCAGTTCGAACATCTGGAATTTCACGGTTCGCGTATTGCTGAAGCCTGGCTTGGAGAATTTTGAGCATTACTTTACTAGCATGTGAGATGAATGCAATTGTGCGGTAGTTTGAGCATTCTTTGGCATTGCCTTTCTTTGGGATTGGAATGAAAACTGACCTTTTCCAGTCCTATAGCCACTGCTGATCTGGATCTGCCTAAAACAACTTAAAAGCAATCCTTAAAGGAATCAAATTGATCCTAGAACAAAATCCAACACTCATTACATGAATAAAACAAAAATCCAAAATGTAACAGCCAACAACAACAACAACAAAAATAAAACAGCTAGCATCCAATCTTTTAAAAGGACATGGGAAGGAGGAAACTATCACCCAAAGCCAAGAGAAAAATTATCAGGTGAAATAGACCCATATATGAAAAAGATGATGTATTTAGTAGACAGGGCTCTTAAGACAGCTATTATAAATTGCATATAAAGAAAAACATGATCATATGAGAAAAGAGAATATATAAATAAGATCTATTATAGGATTTCTAGAGATGAAAAATATATATAAGATGAAAGCTACATTGGATGAAATTAAGAGTAGATTAGACACTTTAGCAGAGAACTAAGATAGCAAGAGAAGTTACTCAAATGAAGCACAGAAAGAAAAAGAGAAGGGAAAAGAATACACAGAGCCTAAGTTATACCTATCGTGGCATAATATTAAGCAGGAACACATTCATGCAATTAGAGTCCTAAATAGAGACAAAAATATGTTAAACAAATAATGACTGAAATTTTATCAAATTTCATAAAAACTATAAACCACCAAATCCACAAAGCCCAACACCAAGAAACACAGAGAAAGCCACAAAAAGGAACATCATAATCAAAATTCTGAAAAACAGTGGTACGACTTCTTTGGTGGTCCAGTGGTTAAGAATCCATCTGCAAATGCAGTGGATACAGGTTCAATCCCTGGTCTGGGAAGATTTCATGAGCCACGGGGCAACTAGGCCCATGTGTCACAACTACTAAAGCCTGCACACTCTAGAGCCCATGTGCCACAACTTCTGAACCCCTGCACCCACAGCAAACGTTCTGCAAGAGAAGCCATCACAGTGAGAAACCTGTGCACAAAGAAGCAACCAGAGAAAGCCCAAGCGTAGCGCTGAAGACCCTTACAGCCAAAGTAACAGATACACAAAATTCTTAAAAAAACAAAAGGAAAACAATGATAGTAAGAACACCTTAAAAGCAGTCATGTAAAAAGAGATTTGTTCTTACAGAGAGGGGTTTAACAAACTACAGCAGATGAGTTAGTCACATGATTATACAAATAAAGTTTATGAGAACACAGCCATGGTCATTCTTTTACTTACTGTCTATTGCTGCTTTCACATTACACCAAAGTTCAGTAGTTGCAACAAAGATCAAATGCCTAAACTATTTACTATCTGGTCCTTTAAGAAAAAGTGTACTGACCCCTGCTACAGTGGAACAAAGATAAGCATAATTGAAGATGTGCTGTCAGCAACCTTGGAATCCAGAAGAAAATGGAAAGGCATCTTTAAAGTACTGAAACAAAATAACTGTTACCTAGATTCTAGGGAAAATATGCCAAGTGAAAAAAAAGTCTTTCAAGGATGAACATGAAATAAAATTTCAGTAAAACAAAAGCTTTGAGAATTCAACAGACATTTACTGCAGCAGACCTATATATAACAATACAAAGTTCAGTTCAGTTCAGTTGCTCAGTTGTGTCCGACTCTTTGCGACCCCATGAATCGCAGCACACCAGGCCTCCCTGTCTATCACCAACTCCTGGAGTTCACCCAGACTCATGTCCATCGAGTCAGTGATGCCATCCAGCCATCTCATCCTCTGTCGTCCCCTTCTCCTGCCCCCAACCCCTCCCAGCATCAGAGTCTTTTCCAATGAGTCAACTCTTCACATGACGTGGCCAAGGTACTGAAGTTTCAGCTTTAGCATCATTCCTTCCAAAGAAATCCCAGGGTTGATCTCCTTCAGAATGGACTGGTTGGATTTTCTTGCAGTCCAAGGGACCCTCAAGAGTCTTCTCCAACACCACAGTTCAAAAGCATCAATTCTTTGGTGCTCAGCTTTCTTCACAGTCCAACTCTCACATCCATACATGACCACTGGAAAAACCATAGCCTTGACTAGACGGACCTTTGTTGGCAGAGTAATGTCTCTGCTTTTCAATATGCTATCTAGGTTGGTCATAGCCTTCCTTCCAAGGAGTAAGCGTCTTTTAATTTCATGGCTGCAGTCACCATCTGCAGTGATTTTGGAGCTCCCCCAAAATAAAGTCTGACACTGTTTCCACTGTTTCCCCATCTATTTCCCATGAAGTGATGGGGCCAGATGCCATGATCTTCGTTAGCAATATACAAAGTGGTATACCAAATACCTATACTACAAGGTATATCTACAGCAGACCTATAATACAAGAAATGTTAAGAGAAGTTCTTCAGGCAGAATGAAAATTATACCAGAGGGAAATACAGACTTCCACAAATGAAAGAGGAGAGATCAAAATGGTAAACTGGTAAACAAATATATAAAAATAATTTCTTCATTCAAAAATTTCCTTAAAAGATAATTGACTGTTTAAAGTAAAAATGATAATATATTGTGTGGCTCATAAAGATGTAGAATCAAAACATATAACAACAACAGCACAAAGAATGGAAGGGAGAAACTGAGAACATATCATTATAAAGTTCTTATGCTGTACATAAAATAATATACTATTTAAAGTTCGTGTTTAGTAACTCAGTCGTGTCTGGCTCTTTGCGACCCCACAGACTGTACCCCACCAGGCTCCTCTGTCTATGGGATTATCCAGGCAAGAATATTGGAGTGGGTTGCCACTTCATTCTCCAGACCCAGGAAGCGAACTGGGGTCTCCTGCATTGCAGGCGGATTCTTTCACAGCTGAGCTACCAGGGAAGCCTCAGTAAGAAGACTACCAGGGAAGTCAACTATTTAAAGTAGACTGTGTTAAATTAAAGATGCATATTATAAATCCTAGACTAACAACATGAATAAAGTGGATTCACTTAATAAACCAAAAGGAGTTAAAATGGCATCCTACAAACTCAACAGAAAACAGAAAAAGAAAAGGAACTGAAAACAGATGGAGCAAATATAAAACAAACAGCATTTACAGCAGATCTAACTCCTGCTAGCCTGGTAGCCTATCAGGCTCCTCCCTCCATGGGATTTTCCAGGCGAGAGTGCTGCAGTGGATTGCCATTTCCTTCTGCAGGGGATCTTCCTGACCCAGGAATTGAACCCGGGTCTCCCGCACTGTGGGCTGATGCTTTACCGTCTGAGCCACCAGGGAAGCTTGATCTAAATCCAACCAGATTTAAATCCCATTTAACACTGATAATTACATTAAGTGAAAGGATCTTATTTAAGGGATGAGATCTGATATAGAGTGCCTGGATGGAGGTTCATGACACTGTACAGGAGACAGGGATCAAGACCATCCCCATGGAAAAGAAAAGCAAAATGGCTGTCTGAGGAGGCCTTACAAATAGCTATGAAAAGAAGAGAACTGAAAAGCAAAGGAGAAAAGGAAAGATATAACCATCTGAATGCAGAATTCCAAAGAATAGCAAAGAGAGATAAGAAAGCCTTCCTCAGTGATCAATGCAAAGAAATAGAGGCAACAGAATAGGAAAGACTAGAGATCTCTTCAAGAAAATTAAGAGATACCAAAGGAACATTTCATGCAAATATGGGCTCGATAAAGGACAGAAATGGTATGGACCTAACAGAAGCAGAAGATATTAATAAGAGGTGGCAAGAATACACAGAAGAACTATACAAAAAGGATCTTCTCGACAAAGATAATCACGATGGTGTGATCACTCACCTAGAGCCAGACATCCTGGAATGTGAAGTCAAGTGGGCCTTAGAAAACATCACTATGAACAAAGCTAGTAGAGGTGATCGAATTCCAGTTGAGCTATTTCAAATCCTGAAAAATGATGCTGTGAAAGTGCTGCATTCAATACCAGCAAATTTGGAAAACTCAGCAGTGGCCATGGGACTGGAAACGGTCAGTTTTCATTCCAATCCCAAAGAAAGGCATTGCCAAAGAATGCTCAAACTATCGCACAGTTGCATTCATCTCACATGCTAGTAAAGTAATGCTCAAAATTCTCCAAGCCAGGCTTCAGCAATACACAATCCATGAACTTCCAGATGTTCAAGCTGGTTTTAGAAAAGGCAGAGGAACCAGAGATCAAACCAGAGGTCAATATCTGCTGGATCATCAAAAAAGCAAGAGAGTTCCAGAAAAACATCTATTTCTGCTTTATTGACTATGCCAAAGCCTTTGACTGTGTGGATCACAAAAAACTGTGGAAAATTCTGAAAGAGATGGGAATACCAGACCACCTGACCTGCCTCTTGGGAAACCTACATGCAGGTCAGGAAGCAACAGTTAGAACTGGACGTGGAACAACAGACTGGTTCCTAATAGGAAAAGGAGTACATCAAGGCTGTATATTGTCACCCTGCTTATTTAACTTATACGCAGAGTACATCATGAGAAACGCTGGGTTGGAACAAGCACAAGCTGGAATAGATTGCTGGGAGAAATATCAATAACCTCAGATATGCAGATGACATCACCCTTATGGCAGAAAGTGAAGAGGAACTAAAAAGCCTCTTGAGGAAAGTCAAAGTGGAGAGTGAAAAAGTTGGCTTAAAGCTCAACATTCAAAAAACTAAGATCATGGCATCTGGTCCCATCACTTCATGGCAAATAGATGGGGAAACAGTGGAAACAGTGTGAGACTTTATTTTTGGGGGCTCCGAAATCACTGCAGATGGTGACTGCAGCCATGAAATTAAAAGACACTTACTCCTTGGAAGAAAAGTTATGAGCAACCTAGATAGCATATTCAAAAGCAGAGACATTACTTTGCCGACTAAGGTCCATCTAGTCAAGGCTATGGTTTTCCCAGTGGTGATATATGGATGTGAAAGTTGGACAGTGAAGAAGGCTGAGCACCAAAGAATTGATGCTTTTGAACTGGGGTGTTGGAGAAGACTCTTGAACGTTCCTTGGACTGCAAGCAGATCCAACCAGTCCATTCTGAAGGAGATCAGCCCTGGGATTTCTTTGGAGGGAATGATGCTGAAGCTGAAACTCCAGTACTTTGGCCACCTCATGCAAAAAGAGTTGACTCATTGGAAAAGACTATGATGCTGGGAGGGATTGGGAGCAGGAGGAGAAGGGGACGACAGAGGATGAGATGGCTGGATGGCATCACTGACTTGATGGATGTGAGTCTGAGTGAACTCCAGGAGTTGGTGATGGACAGGGAGGCCTAGTGTGCTGCGATTCATGGGGTCGAAAAGAGTCGGACATGACTGAGCGACTGAACTGAAGTGAACTGTTTAGTCGCTCAGTCCTGTCCAACTCTTTGTGACCACATGGACTATAGTCTGCCAGGCTCCTCTGCCCATAGAATTCTCCAAGCAAGAATACTGGAGTGGGTTGCCATTCTCCACCCCAGGGGATCTTTCTGACCCGTGGATTGAACCCAGGTCTCCACCATTGCAGGTAAATTCTTAACCACATGAGCCAGAAAGGCTCTTAGTATTCCAATTAAAAGGCCGAGATTGCCAAGTTGAAGAAAAATATAAAACTCAATGATACTCTACCTATAAGAAACCTACTTTAAATTCAAAACACAGATAAGTTAAAAGTGAAATGAAAATCTCTTTTTCCAAATGGAAAAGAAACCTGGGCAGGCCATATTAACATAAGAACAAATTAGAATTCAGAACAGCGGTCCCAACCTTTTTGGCACCAGGTACTGGTTTTGTGGAAGACAGGCTTCCCACAGACCTGAGATGGGGGATGGTTGCAGGATGATTCAAGCACATTACCTTTATTGTGCACTTTATTTCTAATCTAATGCTGTCACTAATTTGACAGGAAGTACTGCTCCACAGCCTAGAGGATGGGGACCCCTGCTTTAGAACATCGAATACTACAGGGATTAAAAAAAGAACTTCTCATACTAATACAGAGAAGGCAATGGCACCCCACTCCAGTACTCCTGCCTGGAAAATCCCACGGAAGGAAGAGCCTGGTGGGGCTGCAGTCCATGGGGTCGCTGAGGGTCAGACAGAACTGAGCGACTTCACTTTCACTTTTCACATTCATGCACTGGAGAAGGAAACAGCAACCCACTCCAGTGTTCTTGCCTAGAGAATCCCAGGGACGGGGGAGCCTGGTGAGCTGCCATCTATGGGGTCGCACAGAGTCAGACACTGAAGTGACTTAGCAGCAGCAGCATACTAATACAGGGACTGATTCACCAAAAAGGTATACCAATTCTAAATGTTTTATGTACTTAAAGTTTCAAAAACACATATCAAAAACTGATAGAACTGAAAGGAAAAATTATAACTGTGTATTTCAGTGCAATCTCAGAATTAGTAAAAAAAAAAAATAAGTAAGAATATGGAAAATCTGAACATTATCAACCAATTTGTTGTAGTTGATATATTTATTTCACTTTACCCAGTGATATTATAATGGAAATGCTATATTAGAGCACGTGGACATTCACCATGATGGACCAGTTTCTGGTCTCTTAACACAAGTCTCAAATAATTTTTAAGGCCTGATGTCACAGAATATTCCACAAAGTGGAATTAAACTAGAAATCAGTAACAGAAGAGAGAATTTAGAAAAATCTTCAAATACTTAGAAATTAAACAATATATTTCTAAATAACCCAAGAAGAAATTACAAGGGATATGAGAAAATATTTTGAATTTAATGAAAATATATTTGTCAACTGAAAAGAATGCAAAGCTGAAAAACTGATGTTTTATTTGGCAGTCTTACTGAAGACTTGAGTCCAGGATACAGCCTCTCAGATAGCTCTGAGGGCCTGTTGCAAAGAGGTAAGTGACAAGTCAGGATATACAGGAGTTTCTCTGGGGGGCAGGAAAGAAAAGGAAAGAAAAAAAAAAAACACCCAGGTATCCAACATCAAACAATTACTGCTACTATATTTTTAAAACCAGACATCTCAAGTTAATAAATTTATCACTTTTCTATGTATGGGAAGATGCAAGAGTCTGGACTTATTGAAATTATTCCCTTGATTTGCATCTTAGCAATCTACTGCCAGTATTCCAATTTTCTCCATTCTGAGTTCCTTACCCTCAGGGTGCATTGTCAGGGGTGGCTGCAGTTGCTGATGGCTTGATGGTGGGCAGCCTGTTTACTGAAAAGGCAGGTGACACTCTTTATTCATATACTTCAAAATGTGTGGGATGTACATAAATCATGCTTACAGAGATATGTATAGTTTTATACAATTGTATTAGAAAAGAAGAAATATCTGAAATCAGTAATTTATGAAAAAGATTCCACCTGGAGAAATCTGAAAAAAAAGAGCAAATAAAACCCAAACTAAGCACAAAAAAGAAAAATAAAAAATGAAACTCAATAAAAGACAAAAAAAAGGGGGAGGGTGGAGAAAAATATCAACAACCAAAAACTGCTTCTTTGAAGTTCAATAAAATTAATAAACTTCTGAAAAAACTGGTTTAAAGGGGAAAAAAAAAAAGAAGAAAGAGAGAATATCACCACAGATAATACAGACATTCAAAAAATAATAAGAGGATACAAAAATAACTTTATGGCAATAAATTTGACAAGCTATGCCTTGACAGATACAAATTACCATCTTATCCAATTTTAAGCCAGAGAATTAAAAGACACATAACTTCGGTAGAGTTCACAAAAATTTCCATATCCCTAACTGATATGGAAAGAAGAGAATCAAGCAAGAGGAAAGGGATTTCCAGTCAGCCTGTAAAACAAGAGATCTGTGTTGATAAGAATGCATTAGGGAAGAACCCAGAATAGTCGAGCATAAACTGTAAATAATAATGGTTAACACTTAAATATTTACTATACACCATGCATTAAAGAATTTTAAATGTGTCAGTGCATTGCCTTCAAGGTAGATAATATCATTACCCTGCTTAACAAATGAGGAAAATTAACAATTATTACAAAACTACCACCACTACGCATAATCATGATTATCATTTATGGAGTACTGACCAAGTTCCACTCCTTTATAAGACCTTCACATATATTATCTTATTTAATCCTTACAACAGCACTGTGATACAATTATATAATTAGTGTCTTATTTCAAACATGAGAAAACTATATTGAGTAACTTGACTAGTCACAAGCTAGAAACTTTAGTAAGTGGTTTTGCTAGGCGTGAAACATGGTTTAGTTTGATTTCAAACTCAGTGCTCTTAACCATTACATAATACTCCTAAATTGCAGAATTACTCTGGGAATAGGTTGAGACTTCTCCTCCTCCAGGCAACTCCCTATCTCACGAATATTATGGGGCAACAAAATAAGCTTTCTTTGGAAAGTAAGATATGACAAACCTAGAAAGCCAGTTAAAAAAACAGAGACCACTTTGCTAACTAAGGTCTATGCAGTCAAAGCTAGGGTTGTTCCAGTAGTCATGTATGGATGTGAGAGTTGGACCATAAAGAAGGCTGAGCACCGAAGAATTGATGCTTTTGAACTGTGGTGCTGGAGAAGATGCTTGAGAGTCCCTTGGACTGCAAAGAGATCAAACCAGTCAATCCTAAAGGAAATCAACCCTGAATATTTATTGGAAGAACTGACACTGAAGCTGAAGGTCCAATACTTTGGCCACGTGAAGAGCCTACTTTTGGAAAAGACACTGATGCTGGGAAAGATTTAAGGCAAAAAGAGAAGGGGGAGGCAGAGGATGAGATGCTTAGATAGCATGACCAACTCAATGGACATTATTTGAGCAAACTCCAGGAGATAGTGGAGGACGGAGGAACCTGGCACGCTGCAGTCCATCGGGTCACACGACTCAAAACAACAAAATAAAGCATAAGACTAATGAGCTATAGAGCACATATTGGAGATAGCTGGTGTTAAGATTCAGGGGTAGAAGCAGGGAAGAAAGGTTGTTTTAATAGCAAGAGAAGAGGCTACCACAAGAGAAGACTCTACACATGGACATCACCAGATGGTCAACACCAAAATCAGACTGATTATATTCTTTGCAGTCAAAGATGGAGAAGCACTATACAGTCACCAAAAAAAAAAGACCAGGAGCTGACTGTGGCTCAGATCATGAACTCCTTACTGCCAAATTCAGACTTAAACTGAAGAAAGTAGAGAAAACCACTAGACCATTCAGGTATGACCTAAATCAAATCCCTTATGATTATACAGTGGAAGTGAGAAATAGATTTAAGGGACTAGATCTGATAGACAGAGTGCCTGATGAACTACAGATGGAGGTTCGTGACACTGTACAGGAGACAGGGATCAAGACCATCCCCATAGAAAAGAAATGCAAAAAAGCAAAATGGCTATCTGACGAGGCCTTACAAATAGCTGTGAAAAGAAGAGAAGTGAAAAGCAAAGGAGAAAAGGAAAAATATAAGCATCTGAATGCAGAGTTCCAAAGAATAGCAAGGAGAGATAAAAGAGCATTCCTCAGAGATCAATGCAAAGAAATAGAGGAAAAACAACAGAATGGGAAAGACTAGAGATCTCTTCAAGAAAATTAGAGATACTAAGGGAACATTTCATGCAAAGATGGGCTCGATAAAGGACAGAAATGGTATGGACCTGACAGAAGCAGAAGATATTAAGAAGAGGTGGCAAGAATACACAGGAGAACTATACAAAAAAGAGCTTCACGACCCAGATAATCACGATGGTGTGATCACTCACCTAGAGCCAGACATCCTGGAATGTGAAGTCAACTGGGCCTTAGAGCACATCACTACGAACAAAGCTAGTGGAGGTGATGGGATTCCAGTGGAGCCATTTCAAATCCTGAAAGATGATGCTGTGAAAGTGCTGCACTCAATACCAGCAAATGTGGAAAACTCAGCAGTGGCCACAGGACTGAGGAAAGTCAGTTTTCATTCCAATCCCAAAGAAAGGCAATGGCAAAGAATGCTCAAACTACCACACAATTGCACTCATCTCACACACTAGTAAAGTAATGCTCAAAATTCTCCAAGACAGGCTTCAGCATTACATGAATCGTGAACTTCCAGATGTTCAAGCTGGTTTTAGAAAAGGCAGAGGAACCAGAGATCAAATTGCCAACATCCGCTGGATCATCGAAAAAACAAGAGAGTTCCAGAAAAACATCTATTTCTGCTTTATTGACTATGCCAAAGCCTTTGACTATGTGGATCACAATAAACTGTGGAAAATTCTGAAAGAGACAGGAATACCACACCACCTGACCTACCTCTTGTGAAACCTATATGCAGGTCAGGAAGCAACAGTTAGAACTGGACATGGAACAACAGACTGGTTCCAAATAGGAAAAAGAATACGTCAAGGCTGTATATTGTCACCCTGCTTATTTAACTTATATGCAGAGTACATCATGAGAAATGCTGGGCTGAAAGAAGCACCAGCTGGAATCAAGATTGCTGGGAGAAATATCAACAACCTCAGATATGCAGATGACACCACCCTTATGGCAGAAAGTGAAGAGGAACTAAAAAGCCTCTTGATCAAAGTGAAGGAGGAGAGTGAAAAAGTTGGCTTAAAGCTCAACGTTCAGAAAACACAGATCATGGCATCTGGTCCCATCACTTCATGGCAAATAGATGGGGAAACAGCGGGAACAGTGTCAGACTGTATTTTGGGGGGCTCCAAAATCACTGCAGATGGTGATTGCAGCCATGAAATTAAAAGACGCTTACTCCTTGGCAAGAAGGTTATGACAAACCTAGACAGTATATTGAAAAGCAGAGACATTACTTTGCTGACTAAGGTCCGTCTAGTCAAGGCTATGGTTTTCCCAGTGGTCATATATGGATGTGAAAGTTGGACTGTGAAGAAAGCTGAGCGCCAAAGAATTGATGCTTTTGAACTGTGGTGTTGGAGAAGACTCTTGAGGGTCCCTTGGACTGCAAGGAGATCCAACCAGTCCATCCTAAAGGAGATCAGCCCTGGGATTTCTTTGGAAGAACTGATGCTAAAGCTGAAACTCCAGTACTTTGGCCACCTCATGTGAAGAGTTGATTCATTGGAAAAGACCCTGATGCTGGGAGGGATTCGGGGCAGGAGGAAAAGGGGACGACAGAGGATGAGATGGCTGGATGGCATCACTGACTCGATGGACATGAGTCTGAGTGAACTCCGGGAGTTGGTGATGGACAGGGAGGCCTGGCGTGCTGTGATTCATGGGGTTGCAAAGAGTCAGAAACGACTGAGAGACTGAACTGAACTGAAGAGCTCAAATGGGTATTAGGCACGTGTCCCAAGACGCTGGCTCTTCTGAGTACCGCTCTCCTAGCTATTCAATCAAGCAGCAAACACAGCACACAAAGAACACACCTATAAATGTTTCAGTCTCCACTTTATACTGGCACTTGGAGGCAGGCACAACTGCCTGGAGTGGAGATGTTTTTGTAACCATTGCAAATTTGATAATTTAAAGCAAGAAACAGTCCCCTACAACATATTCTCTAATTTATGTTTCCATATACAAACGATTACCTTAAAAACTACTAGGTTTTACTCTTTTTTTGTAATCCATGTAGCAAAGGATATTTAAGTGTATACTAATACTGGCAATATAAAGATAATATCCCATCATTTTCTGCATATTTAATGTGTATAGTGTATATATCTATTCCCTACACATGAAAAATGTAAAACAGATTTTCCTAACAGTTTGACAAATGCTTTCAAAATTCAGACTTTTTTTATTTTAAAGGTAAGAATCCTTTTGTACTATACTTTTTGTCTTATATTTTCTCGATTTATCATCAATTATAAGTTCAACATATATTTCCTGAAGGCCTACTGTGTACAAGTCCTTAAGCTAAGGCACTTGTAAGTATGGTTATTCTTTCTTGTAAAAGTAGTAATGTATATTAACATCAGCTCAGTTCAATTCAGTTGCTGAGCCATGTTCGACTCTTTGCGACCCCATGGACTCAAGCACACCAGGCTTCCCTGTCCATCACCAATTTCTGGAGCTTGCTCAAACTCAAGTCCATCGAGTCGGTGATGCCATCCAACCATCTCATCTTCTGTCATCCTCTTCTCCTCCTGCCTTCAATCTTGCCCAGAATCAGGGTCTTTTCCAATAAGTCAGTTCTTCACATCAGGTTGCCAAAGTCCTGGCGCTTCAGCTTCAGCATCAGTCCTTCCAATGAATATTCAGGACTGATTTCCTTCAGGATGAACTCGTTTGATCCTCTTGCACTCCAAGGGACCCTCAAGAGTCTTCTCCAACACCACAGTTCAAAAGCATCAATTCTTCGGTGCTCAGTTTTGTTTTTTTTTTTTCGGCATTCAGTATATTAACATAGGTTCCTTTGTATTTATATTTGTAGGCCATAAAAAAAAGACAATTTCATTTATGTTTATAAAGTAGACAAATCCTTATTTCCTAAACAAAATCAAGACATATATTGTAGTTGAATAAGGGCTTCCCTGGTAAAGAAGGGCTCAGTGGTAAAGAATCCACCTGCCAATGCAGGAGATGTGGGTTTTATCTGTGGGTCAGGAAAATCCACTCCAGTATTCTTGCCTGGGAAATCCCATGGACAGAGGAGCCTAGTGGGCTACAGACCTCGCAAAGAGTTGGAAACAACTTAACAACTAAGCAACAACAACAACAGTAGTTGTATAAATTAGTCATGTTCATAAATACTGATGATTCTGAGAAGCTATTTCAAGGTTTTAGAGCAGGAGTCTTTTTTCATTTCTCTATAAAGGGCCAGAGAGTAAGTATTTAGGCTTTGAAGCCCACAGAATCTCTCTTCCAACTATTCAACTCTGCCTCAAAGTACATTAGCTGTAGACAATATGCAAATGAATGGGTTTGGCTGTGTCCCAATAAAACTTATTTACAAAAACAGGTACCATGCTTGTTTGACCCATGAGCCATGGTTTGCCAACCCACGCTGTAGAGAATGCTGTTGAAAGGACTGAGAACTACTTTGCTACCCCAAGCTATGCCATTTGGGTATACTGTCTGGAACTGAAAGCACCTGAGAAACAGCAGATGCAGGAAGACTTCTCTGACTCTACCTTTCTACCTAAAAGCAGATCATAACATTTCCTATGATAAAGGAACTATCTCTGTGCCAGTAAGGGAAGAACATTCTCATTACTGGAATCTGGGTATGAATCTATACAAACCAATCTACTAAAATAACCCTTATCCTCCATTAGTTTCCCATATATGTTTTCCTAGTCACTTTCCCACAGTTCTGCCCCTTGCCCAAGCCCCTCTGTCTCATCACTCCTCCACAAATTTACTGTTTCTTAAAGTATATAAGCTCTCAATTGTAACTGCTTCTTTGAGTCTTTATTTTCTTTATGAAAACTGCTATCTGTACAGAAAAATATTAAATAAAATTTCTATGCTTTTCTCCTGTTAATTTCTCTTATGTCAGTTTAATTCTCAAGCCTAAGAGAAGAGAGGAATTTTCCTCCCTTGTCTAGTGATTTTCTTTTAGTCTGTGTTTTTCCATTATTTATATTGGTAAAATAATGTGCAAGAATAAAGCATGTCCTCAAGAGAGGATAAAATGGTGTTTCAAATCTGATACCGTCACAATACATATTAGTTTATTAAGATGATTTCAAGTCCCAGAGGAAAAAAATATAATTTTTGCTTAAGCATTTCACTAACTTATACCATGAAACTCTTTTTAACCCATTAACTACTAATATCTTGTAAAACTAGTGTTTCAGGAACATATTATATGTGAACTCAGAATTAAGCAAATTTAAATCTCATGGCTACAAGTATAAATATGACTTTAAATTGTATACAGAAATGTGATATATATATATATAAGAAATGGGTTGTTAAAGAATTGCCTGCAATGCAGAAGACCCTGGTTGGATTCCTGGGTGGGGAAGATCCCTTAGAGAAGAGATAGGCTATCCACTCCAATATTCTTGGGTTTCCCTTGTCACTCAGTTGGTAAAGAATCCACCTGCAACACAGGAGACCTGGGTACGATCCCTGGATAGGGAAGATCCTCTGGAGAAAGGAAAGGCTACCCACTCCAGTGTTCTGGCCTGGAGAATTCCATAGACTGTGTAGTCCATGGGGTTGCAAAGAGATGGACAAAACTGAGCAACTTTCATTTTGAGCTTCCCTGATAGCTCAGTTGGTAAAGAAGCCACACATCTTTTACAGAAAAAATGAAACAGGTGCAAACTCCCAAAATTTCTCATTACTTATGTATACCATCTAGTTGTATTCTCATTAAATGAATTTTTCTACATGTGCACTCAGTTTCACCAGTCAGATACATGGATCAACAGTTTCTTCATTCAGTCAAACTTAATGGATACAAGGAAAGGTGTAGTTTTGGCCTGTTCCTCTCATTTGTTAGTAACTAAGTGATTCCTATCATTTCTTTAACACATTCTCTGCTTCAATAAAATAAGCATGCTCTTAAATACATTCTCCTAAATACAGAAGAGGGGAGGTGGAAAGGGAAAGGAAGAAGAGAAGAGAGTCAACATCTGTAAACCACCAACATTTGTTCAGTGTCAAGAATGTGCCAAGTGCTCCGCACACATTATCTTGTAACAATTCTTCATTGAAAGTTTTAACCCCATTTTATAGATAAGAACTAGAGTAAAAGAGATACGTAAATCATCCAAAGTAACACAAGTATTAATTAGCCTACTTAGTTTGAACTTAGTCCTGCTCATTTAAAAGACCATGGTCTTTCCATGACACTGCAATGTCTTCCTTGAAACAGAATCTTCTTGGAAAGTTGAGAAGAAAAGTAGTACCTTTTCAAATATCTGATGATGGCTGGCAGATGCAACCTGGACTAGACTTGTTTTATGTAGCCTTCAGTGTGAGAACTAAAATGAAGGAGTAGAAAGCGTAAGAGATTGTTCCCAATTGGATATAATAAAATTTTCCAACAAGCAGTTCAAAGAAAGAAAAGGTTGCTCTGAGGAGTATGAGAGGACTTTTCTATGACTGAGTGGACAACATTTTGGTGAGATGCCATCTAAGAGAAGCAAGGATTGCATAGATTTTTAAGAATCTAGAAGATTTTTTAACATTAAGATAACATGAATCTAAGAAAGCAGTGCAAAATCAGCATACTCTTATATTACCTTTTAATTTCAAACACTGAGGAAAAGTTTCTCACTCTGTTAAGAAAAATGTCAACAACTTAATTCAAAAATTCCCAAATTCCAAAAAGTTCATCTAAATTAATTTTATTCTCTACCAAAAAAGACAAAAAAACAAAGACAAAATCCTCAATAATACACCAATAATAAATAATGCTTGTTTCCAATTATACAACTATTTCTAAATGGGTAAACAGTTGAGGGAAAAAAATCAAAACTTACTATAATGGGTTTTTGTTACTTTTCTTCAATGCAGGAGACCCAGGTTAGATCCCTGGGTCAGAAAGATCCTTTGGAGAAGGAAATGGCAACCCACTCCAGTATTTTTGTCTAGAGAACTCCAAGGACAGAGGAGCCTGGCGGGCTACAGGCCATGGGATTGCAAAGAGTGCGGCACAACTGAGTGACTAACACTTAAAGGAAAAGTTAAATTCCAACTCCATGTTTTTAGGCAGAGTTTTTGTAACTTCTATAATGTTATTCTTCCAAAACAATCATTACAATGCTTGTAAGTGTTCTTCGGCATTCGAAATATATAGTTTGAAGTACAAATCAGGAAGCCTACCTTTGTGCTTAAAAGAAGCCATAATTCAGAGAAATAGTTAATTTCAGTCAATTAATTTTTTGAATATCATTTGCTTGTACCTAAAAATTAGAAATTAAATTACTTTTACAATAAACTTTCTAAAGTTTGACACAGTATTTTTAACAAAAGCAGTCACATTTAGTCATGATAGTCATTATAGAAATGTTTGACATATTTGCAAACAAAAGCAAATCTTATAATTATTTTTCCCATACTCTGCTTGTAACAATCTTTCCAAGGACAAAGGCCTTATAAATGGCTTAATCAATGTTCTGAAACAGTCTTTTTCTATTTCTACTTTAGCTGAATGCTAAGGATTATAGTTTTTATAGTTACTATTTTATTTTTGTCAGAAACAGTTGAGATGTACCAGCAAAGAAGTAAAGTAAGTGTGAAATTCTTAAAAATTGATTGCTAAAATGTCAGTTAAATCTATCATAAACTTTAACAATTTTAGGTATAACAGATATAGTTATTTAGCCAAACAAAATATGTAAAATATATAATTAGTGCCTAATATATCCTTTTATAATTATTACATCTCTCTCTAGCAATTTTATAGACTTAATAACACTATCTAAAAGTAAGTATGTTTATTCTACAAAATTAAATCTCTATGGGCACATTTTAAACTAGAAATGTCTTAGTTAACCAAAATTAAGGGCTTCCCTGGTGGTGCAAAGGATAAAGCATCTGCCTGCAATGTGGGAGACCTAGGTTCGATCCCTGGGTCGGGAAGATCCCCTGGAGAAGGAAATGGCAACCCACTCCAGTATTCTTGCCTGGAGAATCCCATGGTTGGAGGAGCTTGGTGGGCTAGAGTCCACAAGTCGCAAAGAGACACGACTGAGCGACTTCACTTTCACTTTCTTTCACTTTAACCAAAATCAGGTAAAATGGATACTATTCTGTTTTCACAAGGTATTAACAACCTTGGTAAATAAAAAAAGATACACAAATAAAATTAAAAAACTGAGTATGTTGATCAGGCACTGGTAAATACATCTGAATGCAGACCACAGTAAAAATAATCTTTGAAAGAAACCTGTGCCTATACAAATGTTATCAGAAAGTAAAACTGAAATATACTACACTAATTACTCACCAAATATGATTAGCACAATGAAATAAAAGTTAATCTTGAATGTTACAAATCTGTAACTAAATTATTGATTCCCTTAATATAAAATATGACTTTTCTGACAAGAATATATCCATTGTAAAGTGAATGATAATCTCAACTCTTATTGGGAAGCACATTAAGGTAATTTCAGGTCAATTTAGATGACAAATTAAATAACTCCTAGTCGCACTATTTCGATCTGTTGCTGGTCAGTAACTACTGCCAAGTACACAGCATTAAGCTGAAGGGCACTGTATTTTTAGATGTCTGTATCCAAACAGCCAGTTTCTAAGAAGAGATCCTCTTGGGTTTCATATTCTCCCTTTGTCATGGCACTTCTAGTACTGCCTTTGGTGGATCCTTGAGTTCACATGCTGTCAAGTTTATCAGGATAGTCACATGACTTCTACTGATAAAATCAAAAATGTATTTTTTTAAACTAAAATGTTAATTTACCTTCAGTTCAGTTCAGTTCAGTTGCTCAGACGTGTCAGACTCTTTGTAACCCCATGAATCGCAGCACGCCACGCCTCCCTGTCCATCACCATCTCCCGGAGTTCACTCAAACTCACGTCCATTGAGTCGGTGATGCCATCCAACCATCTCATCCTCTGTCATCCCCTTTTCCTCCTGCCCCCAATCCCTCCCAGCATCAGAGTCTTTTCCAATGAGTCAACTCTTCACATGAGGTGGCCAAAGTACTAGAGTTTCAGCTTTAGCATCATTCTTTCCAAAGAACACCCAGGGATGATCTCCTTTAGGATGGACTGGCTGGATCTCCTTGCAGTCCAAGGGACCCTCAAGAGTCTTCAACACCACAATTCAAAAGCATCAATTCTTCGGCGTTCAGCTTTCTTCACAGTCCAACTCTCTCATCCATACATGACCACTGGAAAAACCATAGCCTTGACCAGATGGACCTTTGTTGGCAAAGCAATGTCTCTGCTTTTCAATATGCTATCTAGGTTGGTCATAACTTTTCTTCCAAGGAGTAACCGTCTTTTAATTTCATGGCTGCAGTCACCATCTGCAGTGATTTTGGAGCCCCCAAAAATAAACTCTGCCATTGTTTCCCCATCGATTTCCCATGAAGTGATGGGACCAGACGCCATGATCTTCGTTTTCTGAATGTTGAGGTTTAAGCCAACTTTTTCACTCTCGTCTTTCACTCTCATCAGGAAGATTTTTAGTTCCTCTTCACTTTCTGCTATAAGGGTGGTGTCATCTGCATATCTGAGGTGACTGATATTTCTCCCAGCAATCTTGATTCCAGCTTGTGTTTCTTCCAACCCAGAGTTTCTCATGATATAATCTGCATATCAGTTAAATAAGCAAGGTGACAATATACAGCCTTGACGTACTCCTTTTCCTATTTGGAACCAGTCTGTTGTTCCATGTCCAGTTCTAACTGTTGTTTCCTGACCTTATTGTACTGCAAATTAAAATATTCCTACTAGATGCATACGATACAATGAGCATGAGTGATCTGGTTGTTAATGTACTTTTTCTTCCTTATGTACATATTTCTATTGAAAAAATAGATACAAATACCCAGCTAGGGAACTAGCCAAGGAGCACATCACTTTTCCATTTCCTGGAGGTGGAAAATGGCCCATCTCCTCGCTTCCAGTATTTCTGCCTGAGGGCCCAACAATCCTCCACCAAAGCACACTTATGCCCCTAATACCCTGGTTTACACATTGTTAAGACAAACACTGTCAGAAAATCTAAGAATATACCATAAGTTTTGTGATACATTTTGATACAATGGAATACAGAAAACAGAGACATTCTTCATTTGGCACACTTACAAAATTACAATGAATTTTAAGACATTGAAAGCTGCCATTATGATTATCTTACAGTATCTATTATTATAATAAAATCAAAACCCATTATAAAATACATTTAACAAGTCTTTACTATTCATACAAAATATTCTAAAAGAAAAAATTATAATATATTTTCTATGAAGAATCAAAAACTCTTCTGAAAGCCTTTTGTCTTAGTAGTTAAGATAATAAAGCTGTAATGCAAAGGAAGTAAGGTTAATTACTACCAAGATCTTAATATTCAAAACGATACAAAGGGTCAAATGACTAACATTCATTAGGGATGTTTATTTTCTAAATGTGATGAACTCTAAATTACTTACTTGTGAAAGAAATGTGTATTTGTCTACTTGATTTAATTGCTGATTGTTTAATTTAGTTGTGTATAGCTAATTCTCAAGCACAGGCAGTGGGATTTCTGTGAAGACCTATAAGATCTTTTAGAACTAACACCCCAAAAAAATCTCCTTTTCATTAGAGGGGACTGGAATGCAAAAGTAGGAGGTCAAGAAACACCTGGAGTAACAGGCAAACTTGGCCTTGGAATACAGAATGAAGAAGGGCAAAAACTAATAGTTTTGCCAAGAAAATGCACTGGTCATAGCAAACACCCTCTTCCAACAACACAAGAGAAGACTCTACACATGGAATTCACCAGATGGTCAACACCGAAATCAGATTGATTATATTCTATGCAGCAAAAGATGGAAAAGCTCTATACAGTCAACAAAAACAAGACCAAGAGCTGACTGTGGCTCAGATCATGAACTCCTTATTACCAAATTCAGACTGAAATTGAAGAAAACAGGGAAAACTGCTAGACCATTCAGGTATGACCTAAATCAAATCCCTTATGATTATACAGTGGAAGTGAGAAATAGATTTAAGGGCCTAATTCTGATAGATAGAATGCCTGATGAACTATGGAATGAGGTTCGTGACATTGTACAGGAGACAGGGATCAAGACCATCCCCGTGGAAAAGAAATTCAAAAAGCAAAATGGCTGTCTGGGGAAGCCTTACAAATAGCTGTGAAAAGAAGAGAAGTGAAAAGCCAAGGAGAAAAGGAAAGATATAAGCATCTGAACGTGGAGTTCCAAAGAATAGCAAGAAGAGATAAGGAAGCCTTCTTCAGCGATCAATGCAAAGAAATAGAGGAAGACAACAGAATGGGAAAGACTAGAGATCTCTTCAAGAAAATTAGAGATGCCAAAGGAACATTTCATGCAAAGATGGGCTCGATAAACGACAGAAATGGTATGGACCTGACAGAAGCAGAAGATATTAAGAAGAGGTGGCAAGAATACACAGAAGAACTGTACAAAATGGATCTTCACGACCTGGATAATCTCAATGGTATGATTACTCATCTAGAGCCAGACATCCTAGAATGTGAAGTCAAGTGAGCCTTGGAAAGCATCACAACGAACAAAGCTAGTGGAGCTGATGGAATTCCAGTAGAACTATTTCAAATCCTGAAAGATGATGCTGTGAAAGTGCTGCACTCAATATGCCAGCAAATGTGGAAAACTCAGCAGTGGCCACAGGACTGGAAAAGGTCAGTTTTTATTCCAATCCCAGAGAAAGGCAATGCCAAGGAATACTCAAACTACCGCACAATTGCACTCATCTCACACACTAGTAAAGTAATGCTCAAAATTCTCCAAGCCAGGCTTCAGCAATACGTGAACCGTGAACTTCCTGATGTTCAAGCTGGTTTTAGAAAAGGCAGAGGAACCAGAGATCAAATTGCCAACATCCTGTGAATCATCGAAAAAGCAAGAGAGTTCCAGAAAAACATCTATTTCTGCTTTATTGACTATGCCAAAGCCTTTGACTGTATGGATCACAAGAAACTGGAAAATTCTGAAAGAGATGGGAGTACCAGACCACCTGACCTGCCTCTTGAGAAATCTGTATGCAGGTCAGGAAGCAACAGTTAGAACTGGACATGGAACAACAGACTGGTTTGAAACAGGAAAAGGATTACATCAAGGCTGCATATTGTCACCCTGCTTATTTAACTTCTATGCAGAGTACATCATGAAAAACACTGGACTGGAAGAAACACAAGCTGGAATCAAGATTGCCGGGAGAAATATCAATCACCTCAGATATGCAGATGACACCACCCTTATGGCAGAAAGTGAAGAGGAACTAAAAAGCCTCTTGATGAAAGTGAAAGAGGAGAGCGAAAAAGTCGGCTTAAAGCTCAACATTCAGAAAACGAAGATTATGGCATCCGGTCCCATCACTTCATGGGAAATAGATGGGGAAACAGTGGAAACAGTGTCAGACTTTATTTTTTGGGGCTCCAAAATCACTGCAGATGGTGACGGCAGCCATGAAATTAAAAGACGCTTACTCCTTGGAAGAAAAGTTATGAGCAACCTAGATAGCATATTCATTAGCAGTGACATTACTCTGCCGTCTAAGGTCCATCTAGTCAAGGCTATGGTTCTTCCAGTGGTCATGTATGGATGTGAGAGTTGGACTGTGAAGAAGGCTGAGCACCAAAGAATTGATGCTTTTGAACTGTGGTGTTGGAGAAGACTCTTGAGGGTCCCTTGGACTGCAAGGAGATCCAACCAGTCCATTCTGAAGGAGACCAGTCCTGGGTGTTCTTTGGAAGGAATGATGCTAAAGCTGAAACTCCAGTACTTTGGCCACCTCATGCAAAGAGTTGACTGATTGGAAAAGACTTTGATGCTGGGATGGATTGGGGGCAGGAGAAGAAGGGGACGACCAAGGACGAGATGGCTGGATGGCATCACTGACTCAGTGGACGTGAGTCTGAGTGAACTCTGGGAGTTGGTGATGGACAGGGAGGCCTGGAGTGCTGCGATTCATGGGGTCACAAAGAGTCGGACACAACTGAACGACTGAAGTGAACTGAACTGATAGCTAATTCTCAAGTATTCAATGTCCACTCATGCAAGATGGAGATCATTCAAGATCATTGACACATTTTTCTTAACAACTTTGAACAAACCACTATCTATCCATCTGCCTTCAGTGGTGAAGAAGAGAGAAAGAATTAGTACAGGCAAACAGGAAATAAATTCTATCACAAATGTCCTTTTTACAATCAACTTTATGGAAGATGTTTTTGAAAATCACATTATAAATGGTTGTTATCTT
Organism: Redunca redunca; assembly: GCA_006410935.1. Classification (NCBI taxonomy): domain Eukaryota; kingdom Metazoa; phylum Chordata; class Mammalia; order Artiodactyla; family Bovidae; genus Redunca; species Redunca redunca. The sequence continues at coordinate 42,346 of SJYQ01000153.1, read as the reverse complement.
ATCAGGGTAGCTCACAAAAGTCTATAAAATCCTTAATGTTGCTAAACTTTCTGAACTAAATATAGATCCTCAGATTAGGTGATAATGTAGTAGAAACTTTTCTAGTGAGTCAACTATAGGTACAGTTTTACATGAGCAAAGTTAATCTTAAGCGCATTCTCCTGCCACTCACAACCCACATCCCCTCAGATCTCTACCTTATCTAAAGTTGTCATTTGGGAGCCAAGGACAACTGGGATGGAGAAGGAAAGCAGGAACAGAATTATAAGGAGGGTGACTCTCTTTAGGCCAGTTTGTAAATAAATGGATACTAATGCGCTGAATATTGAATGAACTCTGTTGATATTCAGTTCTTTCAAAATATGGTCCTAATTAAACAAAATATCAATTATATCTGTCGATACCTTATTCATTACATTTCCTGGGGACAAAGTTCATTTATAAGAACTCACAAGGTTGGCCAGAGGAACTATAACTATGTTAAGATAAAGGATTTTAAGTTCAAACAGACCTATATCCAAATTCTGGCTTTGCCACTTACAAGATGAAAGATCTTAGGCAAGTTACTAAACCATTTTGAACCTCAGTTTAATCTATGCATAAAATGGGAAAGACAACTTTTTCAATGATAATTATTATCTGATGACAATGATTACAATTAACTGTGAAACATGATGTTTTACACTGGTTTGCAGGTGCCCCCTGAATATGGAAAGGAGTAAATGGACCTGAGATACATTTAAGGGACAGAACAAACAGCAACTAAAAACTAATTATATATGAATACTGTGAGGGGAAGAGAATATGAAAGGGAAGAAGAGGAGGGAGGGATGAAGTGAGGAGAGACAGAAAAAAAAAGCCCAAGAGTCTGAGCCAATATTACTGTAATACAGTGGCATTAAGATATAAAACCTAATAGAACCATTTAAGAAAGGGGTGAATTCAGTTTTAGACAATGTGTTGGAGATCCACGTGGAGCTACCTTACAGGCAATAAGATGTTGTTTTGTAACTCAAGAGGAAGACAAAGATATTTGGGGGTTACTTGCATATAAGCAATATTTGAAAACCATTATGGTACACTGAACAGTAGGAAGTGGGGGTCCAGCAGGAATTTGTAATAGGGACAGCATCCTAGAGATAGGTCTAGGAAGATAACAGCCAAAGATTTTCAAAGGAAATGATCACAGAGATTGAAGGAAAACCAGTACACAGTGATGGTTGGTCCAAAAGCAAAGAAAAAAGGTTTCAGAGACCTAAATATCACAAATGAGTTTTTTAAAAAAATTAGGATGATGTGAAAGCTAGGACATTTTAGCACATTTTGCAAGAACAGGTGCAGACCATTTGCTAGAGTACAAACTAGAATAAAGTAGATTGTGGAAAAAATAAGGCAGCGAAGAAATAAAGAGTGGCAGTTGACTTTTTTATTATGGTAAAATATACACAAAACTTGCCATTTTAACCATTTTTAAGAATAGAATTCAGTGGCATTAAGTACATTCACACAATTGTGCAACCATCACCACCATCCATCTCCAGAACTTTTTCATCCTCCAGAACTGAAACTCTATTACCCATTAAACAATAATTCCACAGCCCCTCCTCCCTCAGTTCCTAGAAATCACTGTTCTATTTTCTGTGTCTATTCTTGGTATTCTGTGACCATTCCTGGTACCTCATGTAAATGGAATCATATAGTATTTGTACACCTGTGTTTAACATGTCACTTAGTATAAAATCTTCTAGGTTCAGTATGTTTCAGAATTTCCTTCCTTTTCAAGGCTAAATAATACACCATTTTATATATATGACATATTTTGTTTATCCATTTATTTGTCAATGGACATTTGGGTTGTTTCTACCTTCTGGCTATTATGAACAACGCTGCTACAGACATTGAGTTACAAAATCTGTTCAAATCCCTGCTTTTAATTCTCTGGCGTTTGTAGTCACAAGTAGAATTGCTGGATAATATAATAAGTGCTTTTTTTTTTTTTGAGGAACCACTGTACTGTTTTCTATGGTGGCTGTATCATTTTACATCTCCACTAACAGTATACAAGGGTTCCAACTTCCCCACATCCTCTCTAGCACTCATCCTTTTCTGGCTTTTTGATAATAGCCATCGTAATGGGTATGAAGAGGTTATCTCACTGTAGTTCTGGTTTGCATTTCCCTATTGACTGATGTCTATTCTTTGCTCATTTTTAAAATGCATTGTTTGTTTCTCTATTGTTGAGTTTGGTTACAGCAGGATTGAGGATGACTTTTTTTAAGGACTAAAAAACATCTAAATCAGGAATGGAAAATGTAAAGAAAAGAGAGAAAGGCATGATAGATGGAACGATGTAAGCAAGGTTTTCTATGGTATAATTCACATACTTCTTCCTTTCAGATGGACAAAAAAGATAAAGGCTTGTGACAATACAAATAAATTTGAAAGTATGGGAAGGTACACTGACGGTGTTTTCATCTAATTTTCTCAAGACTTAGGAGGCTAAGTCATAAGCTGAACAGGAAAGCAGATAGAAATGGGGAAGAGTCATAGACACTATAGCAAATATTTATAACATCTGCAATTGAAAATTGGTAAGAAGCCTAATTAGATTTATTCAGCAGCATTTAACCCAGATGAAACTGTCAGTATCTTCACTGTTGCTTCTGTTATTGTCACTGGCATCATCATCATCATCATCATCATCATCATCATCATCATATTTCCAATGCATAACTTGCAAAAGAAAGATTAAGAGACTTGTCAAAGACTAGATAGCTATTAAATGGTGGAGACTGGATTCAGTCCCAGTCTACCTTATTATATTATGCTGTGACCTAAGAAATGCTAAGGAACTTTACAGTTTTAAACATAAATCTTTCTGTTTTATTTTAATTCTTCTGAATAAAATCCTAGAGGTGGAGTGGAATTACTATTACTGGTTATAAATACACACACACTAACACACTACTTTCCAAAAAGGCTGTATTAACTTATATTCCCATTAGCAATTTAAGAGCATGCTCATCTCACTGCCTCTTCACCAATACTAACTATTCTCATTTTTAAAATCTTTTCAATTTTGGTGAACTGGTTTCTGTTTGTTTTTATTCTGGAATACTTAACAGATTAATGAGGCTTAAACTTTTCATTCCTAATATAGAAATTTAATATATCAAGAACTATATGATAAATTTGCAGGTAGACAGAATTTTTCAAACTTACATAAAGTTAATGAAATATCAGTATTGAAATATTGATTACTATTTTCAAATAGCTTTACAGTTTCATGTATGGCTTGAAAAGTGACATTTTGGGAAGTAGGTCTCATAAGTTATAATATGAAATCTGATATTAACTTATATGAATGTAAAATCATATCCCAGGTGATATTAAAGGAATAACACATGACCTTCAAGCAGTATAATTTTCATTACTTGTCTTATAATTTGAAAATAAATAAGCAGTATGTTATTTTTCACTAGACTTCAGTTTTAAAGTCTACAATTAGGGAAAGCTCTGTAAGAATTTAAAACAATCTCAGTCAGTCCCTAGGCAGGGAGAGTTCTATGGATGCTGTCTTTTGATGAGTTTCCAGGTATTGATAATTCAATAGGCACAATTTAAAAGAGAAATTGTCAGAAGTTTTCTACTTGATAGACTTTTCAGTCAACCTTTAATAAAGTTAGCTATAATGAGGCAGGCATTGCTAGAATAGAAAAACATAAACATGTCAAAATAGCTAGAGTAAAACAAGATGAAGAGCTATCACAAACAAGGACAGAACTAAAAAACTGTCCAAATACATGTCACATAATGACAGAAGCTAGAACTGCAACATCTAAGACAACATCTGAGAATGCAGGAAAGTGAGAAGAGGTTCTCAATTATACATATTTTTAAATATTACATTACAACATTAAGAGACTAGAGCATACAGATAAAAGGTTTCATTGGCAAACACTGCAAATAATTACCTGCAGTGGTATTCAACATGAGGCAGTATTACCCTCCATGGGATGGGAGTTCAGAAAAGGCAAGTGCATTGTTTGGTATCACAATGAGTAAGAAGTACTCACAGAAACCAGTGTTTGGAAAGACCAGGGATGCCAACAACCCTGTGATACACAGTCCAGTCTTGTACAAGGAAAGAACAGTCTCACTCAAATGCCAAGAGTACCCACAAAGCACAACAATGGACATAACAGGAAACTATATGGATTGGTTGTACTAGAAAAAAAAATTACCTCTAGGATTTAAAAGGAACAACAAAGCATAGATGAAACAAAATTTTGCAAAACAGCCTTCCATGTTATAAGCCAAGGCCTATTAGGACACACTGCAGTATTTCTTCCCAGTAAACTGAATCTTCAATGGATATATATAGCTCTATAGTAATCTTTTGGGTAGCTTGTCTGAATGAAAGAAAATGGGTTACACTATATCATCATTATGTACCCTGCAGAGATGCATTAAAAAATATAGATTTTGCAATCTACTAATCTTATTATAATATTAAAGGATTTATAAGAAGCCTTATAACTGAAACAGTGGGATCCAGGGAAAGCCTGGAATATGGATAAGAACACAGTGGGGAAAACAGTGGATAATATATCTCTGTCAAGACAAAATATGAGAAAGTTAAAGTTTTTTAAACAACACACAGGTTTGTGCCTTTTACACATAGCCTTTGCCTTGGTAAAGGGTCTTGAATTAATAAAGATAAAATTATTTCACGATGTTGATTCCCAGAATGAATCTCTCACATATCTTAAATTCCAGGAAAGTATCTACTAAAAGATGTCTAATCAAGATGTTTAAATCATGCATATTTATGCTTGTTTAATATAGAAACAAGCTGAGACAGCAAGATAAATTTAATTTCACAAGCAAGGACAATAATCATCAGGACAAGAACAGATTCACTGGAGGTTTAAAATTCAGTTCATACTTACAGAATTCACACCATATCTTTGCTGCTTTCACAGCACAGGGTACTCACTGCTACGAAAGCCTACAGTGCTAAAATCCAGGTTCAAATCGTGGCATATAAGTTGTGTCTGGTTCCTCTGCCAACATTGTTACGGTTTTGTGTCTACCTTCATGAGAGATATTGATCTGTGATTTTGTTCTCTTGTGATGTATTTGGTATCAGGGTACACTAACCTCATTGATGCTTTCGAATTGTGGTGCTGGACTCTCGAGAGTCCCTTGGACTGCGCCACCTGATGTGAAGAGCTGACTTAATGGAAAAAACCCTGATGCTGGGAAAGATTGAAGGCAAAAGGATAAGAGGGTGGCAGAGGATGAAATGGTTAAACAGTGTCACCAACTCAGTGGACGTGAATTTGAGTAAGCTCTGGGAGATGATGAAGTACAGGGAAGCCTGTCGTGCTGCAGTCCATTGGTCACAAAGAGTTGGACATGACTTAGCAACTGAACAACAACATTAACCTCATAAATAAGTTAGGGAGTGTTTTCTCCTCCTCAATTGTCTGTGACTGTATACCATTTTTTACTTAAATGTTTGACAGAATTTACCAGCCATGCCATCAGAGTCCATATTTTTCTTTGTGGTAAAATTTTAATTTATAAATTCAATTGCCTAGGTCCGTCTAGTAGTCAAGGCTATGGTTTTTTCCTGTGGTCATGTATGGATGTGAGAGTTGGACTGTGAAGAAGGCTGAGCACCGAAGAATTGATGCTTTTGAACTGTGGTGTTGGAGAAGACTCTTGAGAGTCCCTTGGACTGCAAGGAGATCCAACCAGTCCATTCTGAAGGAGATCAGCCCTGGGATTTCTTTGGAAGGAATGATACTAAAGCTGAAACTCCAGTACTTTGGCCACCTCATGCGAAGAGTTGACTCATTGGAAAAGGCTCTGATGCTGGGAGGGATTGGGGGCAGGAGGAGAAGGGGACGACAGAGGATGAGATGGCTGGATGGCATCATGGACTTGATGGACATAAGTCTGAGTGAACTCTGGGAGTTGGTGATGGACAGAGAGGCCTGGCGTGCTGCGATTCATGGGGTCGCAAAGAGTCGGACATGACTGAGCAACTGAACTGAACTGAACTTGAAAATCTATTTAGCTTTTTTACTTATTTTTGGACCAGTTTTAATATTTGAATTTTTTTAGGAATTTGTCTATTTCATCTAAGTTGTCTAAAATTTGTTTGAAAAAGGTCTTTATAACCTTTACTTATAATTCTTTTGATTTCTAAAGGGGTTCTAGTGATGCCCCCTCTTCCTTCTTGATTTTGATAATTTTCTTCTTTTATTATCTTAGTCTAACTGTGTTACCAAATTTGTCTATCTTTTCAAAGTAATAACATGGTTTCATTGGCTTTTTTTCATTTAATTTTTATCTTTAGTAAATTTTTATATCTAGTAAAGACTTGGAGAAGGCAATGACACCCCACTCCAGTACTCTTGCCTGGAAAATCCCATGGACGGAGGAGCCTGGAGGGCTGCAGTCCATGGGGTCGCTAAGAGTCGGACACGACTGAGTGACTTCACTTTCACTTTTCACTTTCATGCATTGGGGAGGGAAATGGTGACCCACTCCAGTGTTCTTGCCTGGAGAATCCCAGGGACAGGAAAACCTGGTGGGCTGCCGTCTATGGGGTCGCACAGAGTCGGACACTACTGAAGGGATTTAGCAGCAGCAGCAGTAAAGCACTGCCTGAACATTCTTTTAGAAACTAACAAGCAACATGAGCTTTATCACAAAAAAATAACGGTGACATTACTACTTCATTTCCAATTCTCCTTCCTCTAATTCTTCTGATTGTGGTCAAAAGATATTTATTCTTTTGATCGTGGCCTCTCTTTTTTATTTTTCATTCTGGAAGTTTTTAGGGCCTTCTTTTTATTTTTCATTGTTCTCAAATTTCAAACTAATGTTCCTTGGATGGGGTCTATTTATTTCTTAGCAAACCCCTGAGTTCTGGAAACATATTCTTGCATTATTTCTTTAATATAGCTTCCCCTTTGTTTTTTCTTTCTGTCTTCTTTTTCCAATACTTTTCATTAGTCACATGTTGGACCTCACAAATTATTGTATGAAACTGTGAAGGTTCTGAAATTTTACCCTGCTTCCAAGATAACAAGCTGGCCTAGAACACTTTCATGGTTACTGGCAGAAGACATGGGACTCCTAAATCGGAGACAAAGTACTTTATTACTCATAAGCTACATGAGTTTCCCATGTGTGCCAGTTCTTTCTGTCCCCAAGTCCCATGGGGACAATGCAGTGGCAGACCTTGGTAATTACTATCCACACAGTAGGTTTACGTAATAGACAATGAATCCCCAACCTAGAAAATCCCAAGTCTTTTATAACAAGCTGCAACAAATCTGTCTAATCTTTGCCCGAGAGAGAGACATTATCTTTGTGATACCAAATAAATCTAAATGAGTCACTATCTCTATCTTCCAATACTGTTCACAAGACAAAACATCTTTGGCAAAATAATCCAGAGTAAAAGCTTTTCAGTGTGGGACTTCCCTGGTAGTCTAGTGGTTAAGAATCCACCTGCCAATGCAGGGAACAGGAACACAGGTCCAGTCCCTGGTCTGGGAAGATTCTGTAAGCCATGGAGTAATTAAGCCCACGCACCACAACCCCCGAGCCCTTGCTCTAGAGCCCATGAGATATAACTACAGAGCCCATGCACCAAAACTACTACTGTGCTCCACAAGAAGAGAAGCCGCCACAATGAGAAGACTGTGCAACCCAACAAAGAGTAGCCCCCACTCGCTGCACCTAGAGAAAGCCCATGTGCAGCAAGGTAGACCCAGCACAGCCATAAACAAATACATAAAAATAAATAATTTTTAAAAAGCCTGTCAGTGCTTCTGCTCGTAAGATATGCAGAAATGTGAGACTCATACAGAATTAATTGTCTACAGTGTATTCCGTGAATTTTCTCATCCTTTATCTCTGATTTACCTTCTCTTTTTGTTCTGTCTCTTAAGAGATTCCTCAACTTTGCATTAAAATTTTCTAGCGAAATTTTTATTTCTAGTCATATAGTTTTAATTTCTAAGAGCTCTTAAGACCTTGTTTTCTGCATATTCCTTTTTGTGTACAGTACCCTGCTTCCTAAATACCTTCTCATTGCTTTCTGAAATGGTGGTGGTAGTAGTGGTTGCTGTTAGTACTGTTTTCTCCTATTCCTGGCTTTGTCTATATTTGCTAAGTTCCCTTTATCCATTTGCTTGTTTTGAGCTTTGTCTTTCATAATGAAGAATTCTCCAAAAGTTTAATGATCCTTGGTTGTATCTCAAGAGTGAAGAAATAAAACTCACTGATCATTAGACTTTATGCATTAACAGCACTTACCAACCACAGGGCTTACCAATGAGGTGAACAGACTGGGGCTGGGTTATTAAACTGGGGTCCTGCAAATGTCACAATACACCATTTTTTTTCTATTAGGCTAGTATCTTCAGGGAGGAACTCTCCAGTCTTCTGCCTGATAGAATATAAGCCTGACACCAGTGTTTTGTAAATTAAATAGGAGAAAGGCACAGGGAGTTCCTCTTTGCACACAACTTTTGAGGTGTCTGGTGTCTGCTTTCCCAATTTCTACAATACAAATAGCTTGTTCTCAGAGATCTCCCTTATGATGGAAATTAGGGTGTAGCTTGTCTACTCCACTAAGCTGATTACCGTTTATTCAACTAATTTTCTTCTTTTCTTCTTCTAATTTTGGTGCCTCTCATCTGCTATTTTCTACTCTTCCATTTTCTTTGTTTTACGGTATTTATATACTGTCATTTGAGTAGGGTTTTTCAGGAAGGAGAATAGACATTGTTCAATCAGCCATGTTTAAATAGCTCATAAACATAATTTATAAATTTTGGTAAAAATTATCACACTGTCCCTACCAATTAACACTCCTCTCCAACAGTTTATGTGCTTTGTTGTTATTGAGTACTACTACTTTCCATAGTTTTGCTAATGTAAGAGATATTTAAATGGGAATTTTTTTTAATTTTTAAGGTTGAAATGAATAATTCTTATATCATTAATGAATATTAATGTTTTCATCAGCTTATTAGTTATTTTTATTTCAGGTCTGTCTTATGTATGAGGTCTATCTGTATGAAGTTCTTTGCTCCTTTTCCACTGGAGTGTTAGGTTTGTTATCTCTTTGTAAAAGCTCTTTATATACAAAGATGTCAATTCTGTGAGGAAAATAGTTTTCCACTTTGATATTTGCCTATTTGTTTTGATGTACATAAATTTTATATTTTTACAAAGTCAAATATATTGATTTTCCTTAAAGCTTTTGCCATGATTTTCACTTAGAAATTCCTTACCAACAAATATTTACCAATATGTAGTTTTGACTGGTCCCATTTTTTGCATTGATCTATAATCCAATTAGCATCTACTTTTTCCACAAGTTATAAATCAAGAATCTAGTCTCTGCTGCCCCTCCCAAAGACTTAACTGTCCCAGCATCATTTACTGAATAATCCTTATTTTTTCACTGATCTGTGGTGTCATCTTTATCATTTATATAATCCAAATGCATAGTGGGGTTTCTAGGCTACCTAAGTGATTTATATTATCTACTCTGCTCAGATCTATTGTGCACTTAGGACTTACCTACACTGTTTTATCAGTACCACTTTGTATATCTAAATAGTACAAGCCTAAATATTTTAATATCTGACAGAGCTAACTAAAATTGATTCTTGACACAAAATTTCAAAAAATAAAACACATACCTAACTAGATGGTACTAAAGAAAACATGGTATGGTAAATTATATATTCATTACTGATCTTTTCATTTTTCCAGTACATTTCTAAAATATATCACTTTTTTAAAAAAGGAAGATTAGTAACAATTGTGTTTGAGATTGATATACTACTCCTAGTTCAGTTCAGTTCAGTGGCTCAGTCATGTCCAACTCTTTGTGACCCCATGGACTGCAGCATGTGAGGCTTCCCTGTCCATTACCAACTCCTGGAGTTTGCTCAGACTCATGTCCATCAAGTCAGTGATGCCATCCAACCATCTCATCTTCTGTCATCCCCTTTTCCTCCTGCCTTCAATCTTTCCAAGCATCACGGTCTTTTCACATGAGTCAGTTCTTTGCATCAGGCGGCCAAAGTACTGGAGCTTCAGCTTCAGCATCAGTCCTTCCAATGAATATCCAGGGCTGGTTTCCTTTAGGATTGACTGGTTTGATCTCCTTGTTGTCTAAGGGACTCTCAAGACTCTTCTCCAACACCACAGTTCAAAAGTATCAATTCTTCGGCACTCAGATTTCTTTATCCAACTCTTGCACCCATACATGACTACAGAAAAACTATAGCTTTGACTAGATGGACCTTTGTTGGCAAAGTAATGTCTCTGCTTTTTAATATGCTGTCTAGGTTGGTCAGAGCTTTCCTTCCAAGGAGAAAGCGTCTTTTAATTTCATGGCTGTGGTCACCATCTGCAGTGATTCTGGAGCCCAAGAAAAAACTTACTTTTTCCATGATTTCCCCATCTATTTGCCATGAAGTGATGGAACTAGATGCCACGATCTTAGTTTTCTGAATACTGAGTTTTAAGCCAGCTTTTTTACTCTCCTCTTTCACTTTCATCAAAAGGCTCTTTAGTTCCTCTTTGCTTTCTGCCATAATGCTGGTATCATCTGCATATCTGAGGTCATTAATATTTCTTCTGGCAATCTTGATTCTAGCTTATACTACTCTTAACTACATATTAATTTTTCCAAAACTTGTGTCTGTTTTTTTTTATCCCTAGTTGTTACTATTTTATTATTCAATAAACTCTACATAGTGCTAATCTATTTTTTATGTTTACAAATTAAAGTAACACGAACCTACCAATTAAAACCAGGAAAGAAAGAAAAACGTTTTCTAACCCATCTGTAAAGTAATGTTCAAAATTCTACAAGCCAGGCTTCAGCAACATGTGAACGGTGAACTTCCTGATGTTCAAGCTGGTTTTAGAAAAGGCAGAGGAACCAGAGATCAAATTGCCAACATCCGCTGGATCATGCAAAAAGCAAGAGAGTTCCAGAAAAACACCTATTTCTGCTTTATTGACTATGCCAAAGCCTTTCACTGTGTGGATCACAATAAACTGTGGAAAATTCTTAAAGAGATGGGAATACCAGACCACCTAACCTGCCTCTTGAGAAATCTGTATGCAGGTCAGGAAGCAACAGTTAGAACTGGACATCGAACAACAGACTGGTTCCAAATAGGAAAAGGAGTACTTCAAGCCTGTATATTGTCACCCTGCTTATTTAACTTCTATGCAGAGTACATCATGAGAAACGCTGGACTGGAAGAAACACAAGCTGGAATCAAGATTGCCAGGAGATCAATAACCTCAGATATGCAGATGACACCACCCTTATGGCAGAAAGTGAAGAGGAACTAAAAAGCCTCTTGATGAAAGTGAAAGAGGAGAGTGAAAAAGTTGGCTTAAAGCTCAACATTCAGAAAATGAAGATCATGGCATCTGGTCCTATCACTCCATGGGAAATAGATGGAGAAACAGTGGAAACAGTGTCAGACTTTATTCTGGGGGGCTCCAAAATCACTGCAGATGGTGACTGCAGCCATGAAATTAAAAGACGCTTACTCCTTGGAAGGAAAGTTATGACCAACCTAGATAGCATATTCAAAAGCAGAGACATTACTCTGCCGACTAAAGTCCATCTAGTCAAGGCTATGGTTTTTCCTATGGTCATGTAGGGATGTGAGAGTGGACTGTGAAGAAGGCTGAGCGCCGAAGGATTGATGCTTTTGAACTGTGGTGTTGGAGAAGACTCTTGAGAGTCCCTTGGACTGCAAGGAGATCCAACCAGTCCATTCTGAAGGAGATCAGCCCTGGGATTTCTTTGGAAGGAATGATGCTAAAGCTGAAACTCCAGTACTTTGGCCACCTCATGTGAAGAGTTGACTCATTGGAAAAGACTCTGATGCTGGGAGAGATTGGGGGCAGGAGGAGAAGGGGACGACCAAGGATGAGATGTCTGGATGGCACCACTGACTCGATGGACGCAAGTCTGAGTGAACTCCGGGATTTGGTGATGGACAGGGAGGCCTGGCGTGCTGCGATTCATGGGGTTGCAAAGAGTCGGACACAACTGAGCGACTGAACTGAACTGAATCCATCTGTATGCAATTCTTTTCACAAAGAACAAAAAATACAAACTTTCCACAAAAGTACTATAGTATAGTCACATACTTCAAATCTTAATAGTAAATTTAAGCTATTTTTTGAGTGGTTTAATTTTAAAATTAACATCTCTGAAATAAATGTAAAATTACTTATATGGGAAAGTCATCCACATCTCTCCATACGTGTCTCAGTGAGATAGTTCTGTACCTATATTCCTAGTGAACAGATTAAAAGAAAATCTCCCTAAAAGAAAAATTATCAACATAAGCACGCAAGGTTAACCAAACCACTTTCTTTTGTATGTGTTTTTCTATTTTTCATAATATTTTATGTCCTAACTTTATAAATCTTTAAGAGGATTAGTTGTATTTTCACATAAAATAATGCTCCTTTCACCAGTATTTGCAATTTACACTATCCCATGCAACTTATGGTTTTCTTGCTGTTGTTGCAGACCACTAGATTATCTGAACTGTTAATATAATGAAACCTACAATTTGCCTACCTACTCAGAAACATTAAATAAATACTACCACTGTTGGTCATGAAAGGAACCCAAGTGTCATAAATAGTCTGCAGTAAACTCTTTTTGTGACCTTTAGAAAACTCTTCATTTACATTTCTTCTTAGTCAGCATGTCAAAGACTCCTAAATTCAACAAAGGTCACCATCCTTATCCAGTGTTTACTATGTCCAGTGTCTACTATGTATCAGACACTACACCTAATTAAATTTCCAATGAAAATACTAACAACACCCAACAACATTTGGGAAGAATTCAAACAACTTCAGCTTACAAGAATGAAATAGAGGAAGATGGGGGAAAGGGGCAAAAAGAAGTGAGGAAGTCAAAAGAGGATAGAGAACAGAGGAAAGGAATAGGAAGGAATGACAACATCTACTCTGTTCTCTTCCACTAACACTGCCAGAGCTATACAACAACGTGGAGAGACGATATATAAAGCATTACCAGATGTACTGTGCACATGGCTGACTCAGCGGCTATCAGAAAAGACAGATACCAATCCAAACCTATACAATATAACAGTATATTTCAGGGAAGGAACACCTTGAATCTCCCAGTACCATGAAGCCACGTCACTACCCACTACTAACTAAGCTGTGATTCCATCATACCAGGAAGGAGTGGAAAAGGAAGAAAACTCTAGGTGAGAGTGACTAAATTTTCTACCATTAGGCTGAAAGAAGAGGAGGGATAAGAGGTTAGTTGATAAAAAAATAAATCCAATAATAAGAAAATACAGAAAACATGTATTTGCTCTACTGACTGTGACTTCTGAAAATCATCCACACTGTAAAGCAACTATGCTGAGGGGCATTCACATCATTTTCAATTTGTTGTGGCCAAAAGCAAGACTGCTGCAAATATCACTGCACTGAGATACAATGGTTTTGGTATATTCACAGAGCTCTGCAATGCCAAAGAATGTTTAAACTACCATACAACTGTACTCTTTTCACATGCCACCACGGTAATGCTCAAAATCCTTCCAGCTAGGCTTCAACAGTTCATGAATCAAAAACTTCCAGATGTACAAGCTGGATTTAGAAAAGGCAAAGGAAGCAGAGGTCAAATTGCCAACACCTGTTGGATCATAAAAAAGAAAGAAAATTCCAGAAAAACATCTACTGCTTCACTGACTAGGCTAAAGCTTTGACTGTGCTGCTAAGTCACTTTAGCCGTGTCTGACTCTGTGCGACCCCACAGATGGCAGCCCACCAGGCTCCCTCATCCCTGGGATTCTCCAGGCAAGAACAATGGAGTGGCTTGCCATTTCTTCTCCAATGCATGAAAGAGAAAAGTGAAAGTGACGTCGCTCAGTCGTGTCCGACCCTCAGTGACCCCATGGACTGCAGCCCTCCAGGCTCCTCCGTCCATGGGATTTTCCAGGCAAGAGTACTGGAGTGGGGTGCCATTGTTGGAGATCACACCAAACTGTGGAAAATTCTTAAAGAGATGGGAATACCAGATCACCTTACCAGCCTCCTGAGAAACCTGTATGCAGGTCAAGAACTGGACATGGAACAATAGGCTGGTACAAAATCTGGAAAGGAGTATATCAATGATGTATACTGTCCCCACATCCAAGGAGCGGCAGCTGTGTGGGCAAAGGAGGGCTAAGAAGAGCTACTCCACGTTCAAGGTAAGGAGAGGTGGCCAGTGAGGAGACACCCCTCGTCCAAGGTAAGGAGCAGCGGTTGCACTTTGCTGGAGCAGCCGTGAAAATACCCCATGTCCAAGGTAAGAGAAACCCAAGTAAGACGGTAGGTGTTGCGAGAGGGCATCAGAAGGCAGACACACTGAAACCGTAATCACAGAAAACTAGCCAATCTGATCACACAGACCACAGCCTTGTCTAACTCAATGAAACTAAGAAATGCCATTTGGGGCCACCCAAGATGGGAGGGTCATGGTGGAGAGGTTTGATAGAATGTGGTCCACTGGAGAAGGGAATGGCAAACCACTTCAGTATTCTTGCCTTGAGATCCCCATGAACGGTATGAAAAGGCAAAATAATAGGATACTGAAAGGGGAACTCCCCGGGTTGGTAGGTGCCCAATATGCTACTGGAGATCAGTGGAGAAATAATTCCAGAAAGAATGAAAGGATGGAGCCAAAGCAAAAACAATACCCAGTTGTGGACGTGACTGGTGACAGAAGCAAGGTCTGATGCTGTAAAGAGCAATATTGCATAGGAACTTGGAATGTTAGGTCCATGAATCAAGGCAAATTGGAAGTGGTTAAACAGGAGATAGCAAGAGTGAATGTCGACATTCTAGGAATCAGCGAACTAAAATGGGCTGGAATGGGTGAATTTAACTCAGATGACCGTTATATCTACTACTGTTGTCAGGAATCCCTCAGAAGAAATGGAGTAGCCATCATGGTCAACAAAAGAGTCTGAAATGCAGTACTTGGATGCAATCTCAAAAACGACAGAATGATCTGTTTGTTTCCAAGGCAAACCATTCAATATCACGGTAATCCAAGCCTTTGCCCCAACTAGTAACGCTGGAGAGGCTGAATTTGAATGGTTCTATGAAGACCTACAAGACCTTTTAGAACTAACACCCCCAAAAGATGTCCTTTTCATTATAGGGGACTGGAATGCAAAAGTAGGAAGTCAAGAAGCACCTGGAGTAACAGGCAAATTTGGCTTTGGAGTATGTAATAAAGAGGGCAAAGGCTAATAGAATTTTGCCAAGAGAATGCACTGGTCATAGCAAACACCCTCTTCCAACAACACAAGAGAAGACTCTACATACAAGTGGACATCACCAGATGGTCCACATCGAAATCAGATTGATTATATTCTTTGTAGCCAAAGATGGAGAAGCTCTATATAGTCAGCAAAAAAAAGACAGGGAGTTGACTGTAGCAAAGATCATGAACACCTTATTGCCACATTCAGAATTAAATTGAAGAAAGTGGGGAGAACCACTAGACCATTCAGGAATGACCTAAATCAAATCCCTTATGATTATACAGTAAAAGTAAGAAATATATTTAAGGGACTAGATCTGACAGACAAAGTGCCTGATGAACTATGGACGGAGGTTCGTGACATTGTACAGGAGACAGGGATCAAGACCATCCCCTTGGAAAAGAAATGCAAAAAAACGAAAATGGCTGTCTGGGGAGGCCTTACAAATAGCTGTGAAAAGAAGAGAAGCAAAAAGCAAAGGAGAAAAGGAAAGATATAAGCATCTGAATGCAGAATTCCAAAGAACAGCAAGGAGAGATAAGAAAGCCTTCCTCAGCAATCAATGCAAAGAAATAGAGGAAAACAAGAGAATGGGAAAGACTAGAGATCTCTTCAAGAAAATTAGAGATACTAAGGGAACATTTCATGCAAAGATGGGCTCTTTCATGCAAACATGGTCCATACCATCTTTGGACCTAACAGAAACATAAAATATTAAGAAGAGGTGGAAAGAATACACAGAAGAACTGTACAAAAAGAGCTTCATGACAAAGATAATCATGATGGAGTGATCACTCACCTAGAGCCGACATCCTGGAGTGTGAAGTCAAGTGGGCCTTAGAAAGTATCACTATGAACAAAGCTAGTGGAGGTGATGGAATTCCAGTAGAGCTATTTCAAATCCTGAAAGATGATGCTGTGAAAGCGCTACACTCAATATGCCAGCAAATGTGGAAAATGCAGCAGCGGCCACAAGACTGGAAAAGGTCAGTTTTCATTCCAATCCCAAAGAAAGGCAATGCCAAAGAATGCTCAAACTATCACACAATTGCACTCATCTCACACACTAGTAAAGTAATGCTCAAAATTCTCCAAGCCAGGCTTCAGCAGAATGTGAACATGAACTTCCAGACGTTCAAGCTGGTTTTAGAAAAGGCAGAGGAACAAGAAATCAAATTGCCAACATCCTGTGGATCATCGAAAAAGCAAGAGTTCCAGAAAAACATCTATTTCTTCTTTATTGACTATGCCAAAGCCTTTGACTGTGTAGATCACAATAAACTGTGGAAAATTCTGAAAGAGATGGGAAACCCAGACCACCTGACCTGCCTCTTGAGAAACCTATATACAGGTCAGGAAGCAACAGTTAGAACTGGATATGGAACAACAGACTGGTTCCAAATAGGAAAAGGAGTACATCAAGGTTGTATATTGTCACCCTGCTTATTTAACTTCTATGCAGAGTACATCATGAGAAATGCTGGGCTGGAAGAAGCACAAACTGGAATCAAGATTGCCAGGAGAAATATCAATCACCTCAGATATGCAGATGACATCACCTTTATGGCAGAAAGTGAAGAGGAACTAAAAAGTCTCTTGATGAAAGTGAAAGAGGAGAGCAAAAAAGTTGGCTTAAAGCTCAACATTCAGAAAATGAAGATCATGGCATCTGGTCCCATCACTTCATGGCAGATAGAAGGGGAAACAGCGGAAACAGTATCAGACTTTTTTTGGGGGGAGGGGGCCTCCAAAATCACTGCAGATGGGGACTGCAGCCATGAAATTAAAAGATGCTTACTCCTTGGAAGGAAAGTTATGACCAACCTAGACAGCATATTCAAAAGCAGAGATATTACTTTGCCAACAAAGGTCCATCTAGTCAAGGCTATTGTTTTTTTAGTGTCATGTATGGATGTGAGAGTTGGACTGTGAAGAAAGCTGAGCGCCGAAGAATTGATGCTTTTGAACTGTGGTGTTGGATAAGACTCTTGAGAGCCCCTTGGACTGCAATGAGATTAAAGCAGTCAATCCTAAAGGAAATCAGCTCTGAACATTCATCAGAAGGACCGATGCTGAAGCTGAAGCTCCAACACTTTGGCCACCTGATACAAAGAGCTGACTCATTGGAATAGACCCTGATGCTAGGAAAGATTGAGAGCAAGAGTAGAAAGGGATGACAGAGGATGAGATGGTTGGATGGCATCACCAACTTAATGGATGTATGTTTGAGCAAACTCTGGGAGATGGTGAAGGACAGCAAAGCCTAACATGCTGCAGTCCATGGGGTCGCAAAGAGTTGGACATAACTTAGCGACTGAACAACAACTGCAATGCTTACCACCAAGTTTAGAACACTTTTACCACTTCAAGAAAAAGAATCCCTATACCCATTTAGAAGTCACTCCTCATTCCCCCACCTCATCCCCGTTCTAGACAACCCATAATAGATCTGCCTTTTCTAGACATTTCACGCAAACAGAACCATACAACATGTGGTCTTTTATGATAGACTTTTACTTAACACACTGTTTTCAAGGATCACCCATGTAGTACAGGTATCAGTACTTCATCCCCCTTTAATCACTGGATAATGGCCCACTGTATGGATATATTTTATTTGTCCATTAGTTGATCAATACTATGATGCTTCCAATTATTGGCTATTATAAATAATATTGCTATGACCATTCATGTACAGGTTTTTGTGTGGATACATGTCTTTACATATGTAGGCTGGAATCATTGGGTCATATGGTAAATCTACACTTTACCTTTTGAGAAACTGCCAGACTGTTTTCCAATGTGTAATTTTAATTTCTGCCAATTTGATGGGCATACAATAATTTTACTTAATTTGTAATGTGTACTTCCTTAATGAGTTTTAGGCTTTCTTTTCACTCACTAGCCATTTCTGTTTGTTTTTCTCTGATCTGCTTTTCAGTTCTTTTGTCTTTTTTTCTACTGAGTTGTTTTGTCTTTTATAAACTTTCAAGAATTCTGCTTATATCTGTGATATTAACCAATTCACTATTGTCTTCTCTGCAAAGATCTTATTTTGACTCTAACCTTAGTGTTTTAATGTTGTGGTATCTTTTGATATATAAAATATTAAATTTTTATGGAGCCAAACATATGTCCTGCATTTGTGTGTTCATTAAGTTCTTTCCTACTTTAGATTAAAAATGCAGTTGCCGAAACTTTCTTCTAAAATCTTATTTTACTTTAAGTCTTCATACAAAATTTATTTTATATTACATAGTATGAAATTGAAATTAAGCTGTTTTCCTACTGAAATACTAGAATCTTAATCATATATTTAATGATCCAATATCATAAATTTTTTTCTTTGAATTCTCTATTCAGGGTTTTTTCAAGCCACAGATCAGGACTGTTTGCTCTTGAAATCAATTTAGTTAAGTTTTATTTGACACTGAAAAAAAAAAAACAAAGAAAATGTGCATCACATGTACTGAGGGTAAATGTTTCATAAAACTTTTACTTCTAATTTTTAACACATACAATAGATACATACATCAATGTATGTACAATGTATTTCTTACTGTGAATTATAATAATGTTTGAAATCCAGCCTTTCATTGTATTCCATTAATCTATTTATTCCTTTGTCCATACATATTTATATGATTCAAAAGGCTATGTTTTCTTTTATATACCTTCTTTGTCTATTATTAGATATTTGTTCTTCCACATGAACTATGTGGTCATTTTTTTTTCTAACATTTAAAAAAAAACACTTGCTTCTAGTCTAATTAGAACTGCTAATTTGGGAGAATTATACTGTATGATATTAAGTTCCCTGACCCATCAAATATTTGGTATAACTTTCTGCTTATAAAACGTGGTATGCTTCCATGATTCTTATGCTGTAAGTTCTATAGTTTACTTGCCAAATGTACTTTCTAAGTATTTTATAGTTCCTTTCATTATGAAAAAACATTTTTCCCATTTCCATTTTGTGTAGTTATTGCAAATATAAAGAAGCACCAGTTTTATTCATCTTATATCTGACTATCTCACCAGATTCTCTTCTCACTTCTACTGCTTATAACTTGAATATCTTGGATTTCCTAGATGTGCAATTATGTTTGCTGCTGCTGCTGCTAAGTCGCTTCAGTCACGTCCGACTTTGTGCGACCCCATAGACGGCAGCCCACCAGGCTCCCCAATCCCTGGGATTCTCCAGGCAAGAACACTAGAGTGGGTTGCCATTTCCTTCTCCAATGCATGAAAGTGAAAAGTGAAAGTGAAGTCGCTCAGTCGTGTCTGACTCCCAGTGACCCCATGGACTGCAGCCTTCCAGGCTCCTCTGTCCATGGGATTTTCCAGGCAAGAGTACTGGAGTGGGGTGCCATAGCCTTCTCCAATCATGTTTGCTAGGACACCTAAAAAAAAGTAAATAATTTGGCAGTATAAAATGGCAATACTGAAATCTTATCTATCTCCTCATTGTAACATACAGTTTAAGTAATATAAACAAGAAATTAATTACTCAAATGACTGAATACACTCCTCTCTCTCACTCTCTGATATTTCTTGAGTTGCTCTTCATGTTAAGCCCTGTGCCTGGCTCCTCCTCTCTCCTTTTCTAAACTGTGCCCTGGCTAGTAGGGAAAAGAGATGCTCTGGCTCTCACTATACCATTGCATGCGCGTGCACGCGCACGCGCACACACACTCACGCACACACACATATATATCTCCATCCATTCAGACATATGCAAACATGGCACAAGATAAGATGCTGAAAAAAATATCAAGAAATCAAGGACATCCAGAAAGATGATCAAATGGAAGATATGGTGGTACTAGTGGTAAAAAAAAAAAAAAAAACCCACCTACCAAGGCGGGAGACATAAGAAACTTGAGAGACATGGGTTTGGTCCCTGGTTCAGGAAGATGGCCTGAAGGAGGAAATTGCAATCTACTCCAGTAATCTTGCCTGAAGAATCCCATGGACAAAGGAGCCTGTGGGCTACAGTCCATGGGGTTGCAAAGAGTCAGATACAATTGAAATGACTGGGCACACAGAGGATAAGATATGTGAATAAATAACATTATTTCAAATAAGAATGACACACACTCCAAAACAGAGATAGCTAAAGCATGACTCAAGATGAAAAGAAAAACAGTTACTTACAGTACAAAAACACACTATTATAGGTGGAGGTTAAATATATACTTCAATAACACTATAATACAGATATTGAAGTTTTATGTATTTTATAATACATATTTTGAAGTTTTATGGGATTGGCTGCAACTAATTATTATATACATTACTATTCTCTTAGGGGAAAAAATGGCTTTCAAATAATTCACTTATAAGTGAACTCCTAGCAACATACTCAACAGACAATTGTAACAGTTTCAAACTTGTAGTACTGTCAATAAAGGGAAATAAGAGGAAAAACGATCTTTCCTGATTACCCCTTGAGAACAAAATTAATTTTATTGAATATAAAGAAAGAAATTCCTATCATGAATCTTAAAATAAAAATTTTCTAAATTCAGGTACAATAAAAATTTTATAAATTCAAGTACTATAAAAATTTCATTATAATTGTTTATAATTCAGTGTTAAAATTAATATAGCATCTTATAATGCCAAGAATACTATCATAAAAATTTTGACCAGGGTAAAAGTTTTTCATCTTTGAATTCACACAGTGTATGTAACAGCAGTTTATTGGTTCATTCAAGCTATAAAAATATGACTGACATTTCATCTGGTCAACCATCTTACAGGTTAACTCTTGTTTCCTGTTTTAGATTTTATTCTAGGTGAAGTGTTGTGGGCAGATTCTATTTACCTATTCTGAACAAACCACAGACTGTTTCATTGCTCACTCTTACTGTTAAGAACATATTGACTTGCTGCCTGCTCTGCTGTTAAATTCATTTATGCTGAGAGTCAGGCATGAAGACAGAATTTTAAATGTGACATTTGCAGGCTGTTAGGTCATTTAAGCTCTGACAACACCAGGGAATTCCTGACATATAACTGGACCTGATTACCAACCACAGATAGATTGTGGGCAAATTTTAGACCACTTTTTGTAATTTCTCATAGAATTTTAATATTCAGTTTTAACATTCATGAAAAGATCTATATAGCCAACATTTTAAAGTAAAAGCCTGTTTCTTTTAATAAGCTCAACCTGATACTTATAATCAATCTGTATCTGCTAAATAAAAATTCTTTTGATTGGCAAAGACATATGGAAAGACTCAATAGTAATTAACATATGTGAAAATTCTGACAAATTCTGACATTTAAGGGCTTTTAATATTTCCTATAATCTATAGCCTCTGATAAATATGGTAGGTCTATAGGCCATAACTCTCATCAACAAACCACTTTTAAAATTCTTAGATTCTGTGGCTGCTATCCAGAAGTCTGCAAGCAATAAATGCTGGAGAGGGTGTGGAGAAAAGGGAACCCTTTTACATTGTTGGTGGGAATGCAAACTAGTACAGCCACTATGAAGAACAGTGTGGAGATTCCTTAAAAAACTGCAAATAGAATTGCCTTATGACCCAGTANGGGAGGGAGGGAGAGGGTGGGATGAGATGGGAGAATGGCATTGAAACATGTATACTATCATGTAAGAAACGAATCGCCAGTCAATGTCCGATGCAGGATGCAGGATGCTTTGGACTGGTGCAAGGAGAGGACCCAGAGGGATGGTATGGGGTGGGAAATGGGAGGGGATTCGTGTTTGGGAACGCATGTACACTCGTGGTGAATTAATGTCAATGTTTGGCAAAACCAATACAGTAATGTAAAGTAAACCAAAGTAAAAATAAAAATTAAAAAAAAATAAAATAAAATAAAATAAAATAAAATTCTTAGATTCTGGCCCAGCAGGGTGGACTTTATATGCTGTCAGAATTACAGTATAAATTCAAAGTTTAAAAACTTACCACATTGCCTTCTCTAAGATTATAGTTAATGTAGAAGGGATGATAGAGTCATAATTAGAAATGAAAAAATTACCCACATGACATTTAGAGTTACACTTTACATGAGTTGATAATGGGGTGGGGTGGAAGAAGTAGGGAAAGATTTCTTTCTCATTTTAGCTACTCTAAGAAATTATACCAAATGATATTTTTCCGCATTTTCTTTGTCATTAACAAGTACCATATACAATGGTTCAAATGAAAGTTCTCTGAAATTAAGTCTTGTTGTTAAGTAATGCACAAAAGATAATTCTGATTCTACCCTGTATTTTATAAAAGCAAGAATTCTACTGTTAAACAGCAAGCAGCCTTTTAATATTGCACTTTGAATGAGATTTCCAACTATAAGAGGTGGAGTCTAAATAGGGCTAGACGGCCTGGAATGCCTTTCAGCTATAGCACATTGATTCTGAAAAACCTAACAAAAGCAATTACTTTTCAGAGATTAAAAATCTTATTTCTTTCAAAAGAATAAAAAAGGAACGCAAACCTGGTGTATTATCTGAGCTACAGGAAGTTGTTCAGCATATTTCAGAGGTTCCATTAGTTCCTCAACCATCTGGTCTTTCTTATAGCTGGAAAAAAGAAATTAAAAAACACAAAGCTAAAGTATATTTTTGTAAATATGGCAAATACTTAAACATATCAAATGTAAACTATATTAAAGATATATATATCTGATATTATAAAATAAGCAGTATTTGTCAATAATCTATGAAAAATAATCTAAGGATAATTTTTAAATGATACAACCATATATACATTCAGATTGCATAAAATTACTATTTAATAAGACTACTTAACATCACATAATAGTCTCATCCTGTCTTTCACTCTAAGACTTAAAAATGTTTAAGAACTCCATGTTCACTGTATATGCTTTTAAAGGTCTTCAAAGTCTGGCTCCAACTATTCAAGCCTCATCTTCAGCAACTCCTCCTCTACATCTGAATCAACAGTTTCAGCCATGCCCATCTACTGGTCCCCTGCCAGTGGGCCTTGCATTCCCATGACTCTGATTTTATTCATTCTGTTTCCTATTTGGGCCAGTCAAAGCTCCCTTTTTGTTTACTCTTCTTTCAAATATAGTAATTTATTTACATCTACTTAGGTGCTTTTTTTTTACCACTTTGAAGACAAAAATCATGTCTTATTCTTCTTTGTATAGCCACTGTTTACCATATAATGAAGACTCAATAAACATTTGCTGAATGAATATATGAATAAAATAAAGACAATAATAACTCTCTGAGAGGTTATTCTATATGGAAAATATTTTAATACTTATATTTCAATGAGATGCAGAATTGACATAACACATACCTGATGGTATAAAAGAGTAAAGTGCACAGTAAGAATAAAATCTCCCCAAATGAAGAAAACTACAAAAAAATGTTCTTAAAAAAGTATCAACATTTACAAAATAGCAAATAAACATTAGATTTCAAAACAGTAACACTGAAACACATTTAAACTTTCAATTACCTTTTATTCCTGCAAAGTAAACATCAACCTTATCAACTTAAATTTAAAAACTGAAACTTTGAATTACCTTGAAAAATAAAGAAGACTAGTATAAATCT
>SJYQ01000153.1:0-18312 GCA_006410935.1 Redunca redunca | reverse complement strand
TGATGAGAAATCTGGAATCTCTCCCAACAAAAAGGCAAATACACAAATAAGGACAAAATTTTATACATAAGAGTTTAAAAGACCTCTTAGATAGGTAAAAGTTTATATATACTTTGCAGATTAGCATACATATAATTAATTGGAGGAACTCTGAAGACTCTCACTATTGATGAAAAAACTGTCTTAAAATATTGCTTTATAGAGACAGAAAATAGAAGGGTGGTTTCCAGAAGCAAGAGGAGAGAAGGGGGAATTACTATTTAATGGGTAGAATTCCAGTATTAAAAGATGAAAAAAGTTCTGTAGGTTGACAGAGATAAAGACAAACACCTCATGAAGATACCAGGGAAGATTTCAGTTCAGTTCAGTTCAGTCGCTCAGTCGTGTCCGACTCTTTGCGACCCCATGAATCGCAGCACGCCAGGCCTCCCTGTCCATCACCAACTCTCGGAGTTCACTCAGACTCACGTCCATTGAGTCAGTGATGCCATCCAGCCATCTCATCCTTGGTCATCCCCTTCTCCTCCTGCCCCCAATCCCTCTCAGCATCTATCTATCTATAAATCAACAAGAGAGGCTTTATAAGAAAACAATCCTGTCAACACCTTGATCTTGGACTTCCAGCTTCCAGAATTGTAAGGAAATAAATTTCTGTTGCTTAAGCACTCAGTCTCTGGTACTTTTTTATGGCACCCTCACAAATTATTAGAGTATACAATTAAAATAAATATTCATTGACCAAAAATAACCCACATTATTTCTAAACATTTTACAATGTGCCACCTTTTAAAGCTCTACCTATATTTTTAGATATGCAAAACATATACCAAGCAACAAAAGGAAAAATAGATTAAATAATATCCAATTTAAAATTTTTGTGCTTCAAAATACACTACCAACAAAGTGAAAAACCCAAAGAATGGAGGAAAATTTTTGCAAATCATATATCTGGGAATACCAGACCACCTGACCTGCCTCTTGAGAAGTCTGTATGCAGGTCAGGAAGCAACAGTGAGAACTGGACATGGAAAACAGACTGGTTCCAAAGAGGAAAAGGAGTACGTCAAGGCTGCTTATTTAACTTATATGCAGAGTACATCATGAGAAACGCTGGACTGGAAGAAGCACAAGCTGGAATCAAGATTGCCAGGAGAAATAACAAAATCTCAGATATGCAGATGACACCACCCTTATGGCAAAAAGTGAAGAGGAACTAAAGAGCCTCTTGATGAAAGTGAAAGAGGAGAGTGAAAAAGCTGGCTTAAAGTTCGACATTCAGAAAACTAAGATCATGGCATCCGGTCACATTACTTTATGGCAAATAGATGAGGAAACAATGGAAACAGTGACTGACTTTATTTTGGGGGGCTCCAAAACCACTGCAGATGGTGACTGCAGCCATGAAATTAAAAGACACTCCTTGGAAGGAAAGTTATGACCAACCTAGACAGCATATTAAAAAGCAGAGTAATTACATTATCAAAAAGGTCCATCTAGTCAAGGCTATGGTTTTTCCAGTGGTCATGTATGGATGTGAGACTTGGACTATAAAGAACGCTGAGCACCAAAGAATTGATGTTTTTGAACTGTGGTGTTGGAGAAAACTCTTGAAAGTCCCTTGGACTGCAAGGAGATCCAACTAGTCCATCCTAAAGGAGATCAGTCCTGAGTGTTCATTGGAAGACTGATGTTGAAGCTGAAACTCTATTACTTTGGCCACCTGATGTGAAGAACTGACTCATTTGAAAAGACCCTGATGCTGAGAAAGAGTGAAGGCAGGAGGAGAAGGGGACGACAGAGGATGAGATGGTTGGATAGCATCACCGACTCAATGGACATGACTTTGGGTAAACTCCGGGAGTTGGTAATGGACAGAGGCCTGGGGTGCTGCGGTCCATGGGGTCACAAAGAGTCGGACATGACTGAGGGACTGAACTGAACTGATACATCTGAAAAAAATACTGGTATCAAAACTATATTAAAACTCAACAATAAAAAGATAAATAATTCATTTAAAAATTTTCCTTCCTCATTAAGGATATTTCTAAGTGAAACTGGAATGTTTGTGGGTTGTTTTTTTTTTACTGTATGTCTGTGATAGGAAAGAATACAATGACTACTCAGTAGCGTTTGGTGCTATTGCCTTGATTAAGGCACCAGAAGTTTCAATAAATATCTGTTGGGGGAAAAATTAGTGTAGAAGAGGTCACTGAAGTAATCTAAGAGTAAGTAGAAATATGAAAAATTCTTCTATAAACACAAAGTAATGACATATAAATTGGAATTCATTTTACTCATAAAATGTCTCTCAATCAATATAAAAGATACAAAAATATTAGAAATCTAATATTAACAATTCATTTTAACATTTTCAAAAATGACAAGTAGCTGTTGCAAAACATTTCAACTTCTTTTTCCTCATTTTATTTTTTCTGAACCATTTTAAAGTTGCAGATATCATGATAGGTCTCATCTAAACACTTCAGCATGTATCAAACAGTGATAGGTTTGAAAATTTTCTTTTTCTTTCTTTTGACCGGCTGCGCAGCTTTCAGGATCTTAGTTCCCCAACCAGGGATCACACCACGCCTCTGACCCTGGCAGTGAAAGCAGAGTCCTAACTGTTACGGAATACTCTTGAAAATTTTCTTAGTAACTGCAGCATTTTTTTTTTAAGTCACTCAAAGTGCAATTCCCAAGTAATCTTGGGTATCACTATGGATTTTGAGCTTTTTACTTATTCAATCCCACAACAAATTACTCATTTTGAATTTCTTGAAAATGTCCATCATTTTCTTGCTATGTATGTTGCTAAAGGTGTGATGTCAAACTGATTTTATTTCTATTTTAATTACTCATTTTTAATTTATTTAAAAAAAATAAAACTTTTTTTTTTTGGCTTGAAGGCTCAGGTGGTCTTTTACTTTTATTTTAGAGTCTAATACTAATATATAGGACATAGCTAAGAGTTCTAGATCAATTAATTCTCCCAGGCACCTGGGGGCCCTTTCAAGATGGAAATGCAAGTCTCTTTCTGTTTTAGAAAAGTTTGTTTTATTATAATTTTAAATATTATTTCTGTTCATTTCCCATTTATTTTTCTAGTTCAATTTCTTGATCTAAATATATTGGATCTTCTCTCTTTCTGTCTGATCTTATCTATCTTACTTCAATTTCACTTTCATGAATTTTTTCACTTCTAGTCTTTATGTCTCTTACTGAACTTTTGGTAATATCTATCTTACCTTGGGTACCTTGTAATTTACTTTTCCATTTCTGAAATGATTTTTGTCTTTTTTTGTTGATTTCCTTTCCAGACTTCAGTCAGCTCCTATTTCATACATCTTCCTATTCATTGTCCATTTCAATTGTGAGTTTTGAAGCGTCTGATTCATGGTGTTCTTTCATAATGTAATTGTTTGCGTAATATAAGTTATTTATATTTGAGTATTGTGTCTTGCCTTCCCTGGTGGCTCACACGGTAAGAATCTACCTGCAATGTGGGAGACCTCAGTTTGATCCTTGGGTTGGAAAGATCCCCTGGAGAAGGGAATGGCTACCCACTCCAGTATTCTTGCCTGGAAAATCCCATGGACAGAGGAACCTGGAGAGCTACAGTCCATAGGATTGCAAAAAGTTGGACACAACTGAGCAACTAACACTTTGACTTTTATTTTAGTTTTCCTTTTTTGTGCCTTTCTTTATTTTTCCTTTCATTCTCTGTGTAGTGAGCGTGTTTAGAAGATTTGGTTTTAGTTTTCTGCTTTCTTATAGTAACTCTGTATGGATGTTGGATTCTTCTTTTACTGAAAAGTATCTGCATTGTTTTTTTAGATGCAGCAATACAGTAAGCTATCTTGTGATGGGGGAAGAAAGGAGATAAGTTGGCTTATTAGGTTTCTCTCCATTCAACAGCACCCTCCTCTGTGGCAACAATAAAATGTAGACATTTTAATAAATGGTACTTTTTGTGGTAGTGGTGAGAACAGAATTTGTCATTTTTTTTCTTTTTTCCCCTCTCATCTCCTTTGGACCCCTATGTATAGTTGCTTTTTTGTTTCCCTTCACTACCAAGACTCCAAGGGACACCTCCTCCTTGCTTGCAAACTATCATCCATTTCCTCAGAATTAATGCTTTCCCAATACTATCACCTAAGTCAAATCACCCTCACTTTCTAGACCCCATATCTCCTATCTTTAGTAGCTAGGGCCCTAGCAAGTAGTCCATGTTTATAGCATAATTCAGGAACTAAGAAAACCATCAATGTTAATTCCAATCTATATATGGCTACCATTCTAAGAGAAAACTGGAATTTTCTCTTGCAAAACAATAAAGTTCTCTCTCTTAAAGCTACCTATTATTCCTTTTATTTAACATTTGAGTTCCTCCTAAAAAGATATATTTTTCTTTTTTTTAAGATATATTTTTCTATTATCTCTTTCCAAGATCCTTCACTAAGACATCCACTTTAAAAAGAGTAGTTTCTGCATGTAAAAAGCTATACATTCCTTTTCTTACTTTACTGTTTCTTTTTAAAAAAACAATAATAGGAATGGAATTTGCTTATACTACAGAAGAATTGTAGATGCAATACAGTGATGCTATCATCTTAAATCAAAATCCAATTAAAATATTGTCCAAATCTTTTGCCAAAGTAAATAAAATGCTGCTGGCAAAATTCTGAAACCCACAAAGTTAGTCTTTACAAACGTTTGTTTGTTTTGAGTTCTTTTTACTCTTTCAAGATGCCCAGTTCCCTCAAAAATCTTTCTTCTCTGTTGTATCCAGCACTCCTAAAATAACACTGTAAAATTATTAATGCACCCACATATAAGGTCACCTTTAATTCAGAAAAAGTGAGGTTTTATTCCATATTGCCATATAGAGATTAGATTATTTAAGTATAAGATGGCCTAGTTTACTGTGGGCAGAAGACTAAAGCATCTTTTCAAACACTAGAAATACACCGAACAAAAAGAATAGAAAAACAGACTCATTGTGCTATGCCAGACACAAACTAAAAATTAGGATCATCAATAAATAATTCAAGACACATGATGTAGGGTACTCCAAAATCATTAGGAAGAAATTCTTTAAACACACCAGAAAAAGGAAGCCAGCCAAAGTTAGTGTTACTTCTTGAACATGAGCGACTAAAAGAATTTTTTGAAACTAAAAGTATAGAAAGAAATCAAGTTAATTTCTTAACACAGTCCTGCTGGGGGAAAAATGGACAGAAAAATTTCCACTCCTAAACTGCATTAAAAAAAAATACCCAAGCATTCACATAATTGACAACACATATCGTTGTATAAGATATACTTGACAAACCTGCAGCCCTGTGACATTCCTGAAAGTTTAAAGACACTCTAAGGGAAAAGACAACTCAAATTTATTGGTCGATAGAGACAAACACAAAATGCTATTAAAACTCCAAAACATCCCAAGAGTCACTGAAGATTATTTTTGTGCAGACAGGTTATATAGAAATGACACAACAATCTAATGCATCTTCCTTGAAATGAGATCCCCCTTTGGAGAAAGAAATGACAACCCACTCCAGTATCCTTGCCTGGGAAATCCCATGGACAGAGGAGCCGGGTGGCCTACAGCCCACAGGGATGCAAAGAGTTGGACACGACTGAGCAACTCCACTTTCACTTTCACTTTCCACACTCACAGCATCACCATTCTTCTAATTGTCAAATTACAACCTTGCTACCAAAGATACTAAACATAGCCTTGGCTATTACCTACTTTAAAGAAGCACAAAGAAGATAATGAGCTGGGGAAAGAGACATCATTTGAGGCAGGGAACAGAAAGTTAACTCCCAAGAGAAATAAATAAGTTTACATGAGCTTATGGCCCAACTGCTGACATGCATCTTTTTTACCATCAGCATGCAATGAGGTAGCATATCAGTTAAAAAAAGAACATCAGTTTAAAAAGATCACATACCAGTTAATAAAGAATACCTCCCAAGAAATTTAGTAAAGTGAATATAACGAAATCCCGGAAAACCAAGCTCTAATTCTCACTGAAGGACCTCTTATCTGGTAGAAGTTGTAAGCAGACTTCGCAGAAGTTCTCCAAACCAGCAGATGTGTATATTCATAAGGAATAATCTTTGTAGAGTCAAAGGCAATTTTAAAATAGCAGTAGTCAGAAGAAATCCTGTCAGGAACCTGTCTGCCAATGCAGGAGATGTTAGAGACATAGGTTCATTCACCTGGGTTGGGAGATCCCCTGCAGAAAGGCATGGCAACCCACTCCAGTATGCTTGCCTGGAGAATCCCATGGACAGAGGAACCTGCTACAGTCCATGGGTTGCAAAGAATCGGACATGATTGAAGCAACTTAGCATGCCTGCATCTAGTAGGTACACATAACTGAAATTATATATGTGTGTTGTTCTAGTCACTTTATTTTGCTTAAATATATATGTATACATGAAAGTACGTAAAATATTCATAGTTTCATTAATAAATTATATTCTACATTCAAATAGATACAAAACATAAGAGACAAAGAACTCATACAACTCAACATCAAAAAAACAAACAACCTAATTAAAAAATGGGCAGAGGACCTTAACAGAAATTTTTCTGAAGACACAGCTTAGCTGCTTGTCGTGTCCAACTCTGTGCAACCCTATGGTCTGCAGCCTGCCAGGCTCCTCTATCCATTCTCTAGGCAAGAGTCCTAGAGTGGGTTGTCATGGCCTCCTCCAGGGGATCTTCCCAACCCAGGGATCGAACCCGAGTCTCCTGCATCGCAGGCAGTCTTTACCACTGAGCCACCAGGGAAGCCCAAGACATATAGAGAACCAATAGATACATGAAAAGATGCTCAACATCACTAATCATCAGGAAAATACAAATCAAAACCACAGTGAGATATCACCTCATACCTGTCAAGATGGCTATTTTAAGACAACAAATGACAAGTGCTAGCCACCATGTAAAGAGAACTCTCATGCACTGTTGGTGGGAATGTAAATTGGTACAGCCACTATGAAAAACTGTATGGAGGTTCCTAAAAAAAAAAAAAAAAAAACAACCTGAAAATAGACCTACCATACAATCCAGCAATTCCACTTCTGGGTATTTACCAAAAATAAACAAAAAGACCAATTTGAAAAGATATATGCATCTCTGCGTTCACTACAGCATTATTTACAATAGGCAAGATATGGAAACAACCTCAGTGTCCATCCATAGAGGAATGGACATGGAAGATGTGGTATAAATACAATAGAGTATGGCACTAAGTCACTTCAGTTGTATTCGACTGAATATGGCATATTACTCAACCATAAAAGAGAATAAAATCTTGCCATTTGCCACAATTGAACCTGGAAGGGTATTATGCTAAGAAAAGAAGCTGGACAGAGAAAAACAAATACTGCATGATTTCACTGACATGTAGACTCCAATTAAAATAAATAAATAAATACACATAACAAAACAGAAACAAAGTCACAGATACAGAGAACAAATAGAGGGTTGCCAGAGGGGAGGAGGTTGGGGGATGAGTGAAACAGGTGAGGGAGATTTAGTGGTACAAATTTCTAGTTACAAAATAAATGTCACAGGGATTAAATATAGTATGGAGATTATAGTCAATAACAACATAATATCTTTGTATAAGGACAGATGGTAAATAAACTAATCAAGATTATCATTTTGTAATGTACAGAAATATAAATCACTATAGTGTACACCAGGAATTAACACAATTTTTAGGTCAATTATACTTAAAATAAAAAAACTTACAGAGAAAAGTGATCAGATTTATGGTTACCAGAGGCTGGGGGTAGAGAGTGAGGGAACTAGATAAAGGTGCTCAAAGGTACAAACTTCCAGTTATAAGAAAAAGAAGTACTAGAGGCATATGTACAACATGATTAATGTGATTAACACTGCTATATGTTACATATGAAAGTTCTTAAGTAAATCCTATGAATCACAAAGAAAAATATTTTTTCCTTCATCTATTCTTTTCCATCAAGAGATGATGGATG
The DNA here is from genome assembly GCA_006410935.1 of Redunca redunca. Classification (NCBI taxonomy): domain Eukaryota; kingdom Metazoa; phylum Chordata; class Mammalia; order Artiodactyla; family Bovidae; genus Redunca; species Redunca redunca. The sequence goes on along the minus strand of SJYQ01000153.1, from coordinate 10,287 downwards.
TTCACTCAACTTGTGGTAAACATTTTATGCTGCTGCTGCTAAGTCATTTCAGTCGTGTCCGACTCTGTGTGACCTCACAGACGGCAGCCCACCAGGCTCCCCTGTCCCTGGGATTCTCCAGGCAAGAACACTGGAGTGGGTTGCCATTTCCTTCTCCAATGCCTGAAAGTGAAAAGAGAAAGTGAAGTCACTCAGTTGTGTACGACCCTCAGCGACCCCATGGACTGCAGCCTACAAGGCTCCTCCATCCATGGGATTTTCCTGGCAGAAGTACTGGAGTGGGGTGCCATTGCCTTCTCCAAACATCTTATAATGTCAGTCAAATCATTATGCCTTTAATGTACACAGTGCTTTACTCCAATTATATTTCTATAAAACTGTAAGAGGGGAAAATGCCCAGCAAAAAAGTAAATAAATAAAATAATACATATACATATACATATACATATACGAAAGGAAAGTTGAAAGTTAAGTTGCACAGTCGTGTCCGACTCTCTGCGACCCCATGGACTATAGCCCATCAGGCTCCTCCATCCATGGGATTCTCCAGGCAAGAATACTGGAGTGGGTTGCCACTTCCTTCTTCATATCAGTTCAGTTCAGTTCAGTTCAGTCGCTCAGTCATGTCCAACTCTTTGCGAACCCATGAATCGCAGCACGCCAGGCCTCCCTGTCCATCACCATCTCCTGGAGTTCACTCAGACTCTCCATCGAGTCCGTGATGCCATGCAGCCATCTCAACCTGGGTCGTCCCCTTCTCCTCCTGCCCCCAATCTCTCCCAGCATCAGAGTCTTTTCCAATGAGTCAACTCTTCACATGAGGTGTCCAAAGTACTGGAGCTTCAGCTTTAGCATCATTCCTTCCAAAGAAATCCCAGGGTTGATCTCCTTCAGAATGTGCTGGTTGGATCTCCTTGCAGTCCAAGGGACCCTCAAGAGTCTTCTCCAACACCACAGTTCCATATACATACATACATACATACATATATCTATATATATAATTCAGCCACTTTTGTTTTCATTTATTATGTTTTTGAGATCTAAGCATGCCGATATGACTACCAATCTAGTTCATTACTGTTAATAGCTATACAGTATAATATGAAAGGGCTTCCCAGGTGGTTCAGTGGTTAAGAACATGCCTACCAATGCAGGACATGCAGGTTTAATCCCTAGGTGGGGAAGATCTCCTGGTGAAGGAAACAGCAACCCACTCCAGTATTCTTCACTGGAAAATTTTATGGAGAGAGGAGCCTGGTGGGCTGTAGTCCATGGGGTCACAGTCGCAAAGAGTCAGACACAACTGAGCACTTGTATCACTTCAGTTCAGTTCAGTCGCTCAGTCATGTCTGACTCTTTCCGAGCACACCAGGCCTCCCTGTCCATCACCAACTCCTGCAGTTTACTCAGACTCATGTCCATGGAGTCAGTGATGCCATCTAGCCATCTCATCCTCTGTCGTCCCCCCTTCTCCTCCTGCCCTCAATCCCTCCCAGCATCAGAGTCTTTTCCAATGAGTCAACTCTTTGCATGAAGTGGCCAAAGTTTTGGAGTTTCAGCTTTAGTGTCAGTCCTTCCAAAGAAATCCCAGGGCTGATCTCCTTTAGGATGGACTGGTTGGATCTCCTTGCAGTCCAGGGGACTCTCAAGAGTCTTCTCCAACACCACAGTTTAAAAGCATCAATTCTTCGGCACTCAGCCTTCTTCACAGTCCAACTCTCATATCCATACATGACCACTGGAAAAATAATAGCCTTCACTAGATGGACCTTTATTGGCAAAGTTATATCTCTTTTTAATATGCTATCTAGGTTGGTCATAACTTTTCTTCCAAGGAGTAAGCGTCTTTTAATTTCATGGCTGCAGTCACCATCTGCAGTGATTTTGGAGCCCAAAAAGATAAAGTCTGACACTGTTTCCACTGTTTCCCCATCTATCTGCCATGAAGTAATGGGAACAAATGCCATTATCTTCGTTTTCTGAATGTTGAGCTTTAAGCCAACTTTTTCACTCTCCTCTTTCACTTTCATCAAGAGGCTTTTTAGCTCCTCTTCACTTTCTGCCATAAGGGTGGTGTCATCTGCATATCTGAGATTTTGATAGTTCTCCCTGCAATCTTGATTCCAGCTTGTGCTTCTTGCAGCCCAGCGTTTCCCATGATGTATTCTGCATAGAAGTTAAATAAGCAGGGTGACAATAAACAGCCTTGACTCACTCCTTTTCCTCTTTGGAACCAGTCTGTTGTTCCATGTCCAGTTCTAACTGTTGCTTCCTGACGTGCATACAGGTTTCTCAAGATGCAGGTCAGGTAGTCTGGTATTCCATCTCTTTCAGAACTGTCCACAGTTTATTGTGATCCACACAGTCAAAGGCTTTGCCATAGTCAATAAACAGAAGAACTGTACAAAAAAGAGCTTCACGACCCATATAATCACGATGGTATGATCACTCAACTAGATTCAGACATCCTGGAATGTGAAGTCAAGTGGGCATTAGAAAGGATCACTACAAACACAGCTAGTGGAGGTGATGGAATTCCAGTTGAGCTATTTCAAATCCTGAAAGATGATGCTGTGAAAGTGTTGCACTCAATATGCCAGCAAATTTGGAAAACTCAGCAGTGGCCACAGGACTGGAAAAGTTCAATTTTCATTCCAATCCCAAAGAAAAGCAATGCCAAAGAATGCTCAAACTACCGTACAATTGCACTCATCTCACACACTAGTAAAGTAATGCTCAAAATTCTCCAAGACAGGCTTCAGCAATACGTGAATCGTGAACTTCCAGATGTTCAAGCTGGTTTTAGAAAAGGCAGAGGAACCAGAGATCAAATTGCCAACATCTGCTGGATCATCGAAAAAGCAAGAGTTCCAGAAAAACATCTATTTCTGCTTTATTGACTATGCCAAAGCCTTTGACTGTGTGGATCACAATAAACTGTGGAAAATTCTGAAAGAGCACATGTATACACATACATAATACGAAAGTGCTTCATTTTACTTAGACATTCCATTATGGATGGACCTCTGCTTTTATTTACTGTTAGAAATAATGTTGCATAAAATATTCTTCCAGGCTACTTTGTCTACATGTGCAAGATGCTTTACAAACTATAGCCAGCCCATAGACCAAATTTGACCCATCATCTGTTTCTATATGTAATAACTGTAAGCTACTACATTTTTTAATGGTTAAAAAGACATTAAGGGAGACTATTTCATGACAAATGAAACATATAAAATTCAAAGTTAACTGTCTATAAATAAAGTTTTATTTGAACCCATTCATCTGTTAATGTGTTATCTGTGACTGCTTTTGCACTACAATAACAGAATATTTGCAGCTGAGACCATTCAACCTACAAAGGCTAAAATGTTTACTTAGCTGGCCTTTCACAGAAAAAGTTTGCTAACCCCTATTCTAAAATAATTATTTAGAAGTGGACTTGTGGGGTCATAGTTATGCATATTTTAAATTTTGCTAGTAACAACCAAATTACTATCCAAGGGGGCTGCATCAATTTACACTGCCACCAGAAATGCATAAATTTCCATTTCCCTCATCATCACTTAATTTCCTACAAGAAACAGTATCTCATTGTCTTAATTTCCATTTCCCTTTTTAAAAAATACTTGAAGAGTCACTGGACGTGAGTTTTTCTTTTCCAAACTGTATCTCCTCTGGTCAATTTTCTATTGGGGTGTCCTTTAAAAGAATCTATGTGCAGTTACTTACATAATCTGGAAAGAAATTTTTTTACATACATGTTGCAAATAATTTCACCCAGAGTTTCTCTATTAACTTTGTATTTTTTTTTAACCACTTAAGGCGTTTTAACTTTGTTGCAGTTAAGCTTTATCAATCATATTATTGATATTACACTAAAGCATTTCTTTTAATAGCTATGATTGGTTAGTATAATATCTTTCCACATTATTTCCCAACTCTTGTAAGTTTAATAATTAAATGGTAGAGTCTCTTAAATTTTCTATTATACAGTCTGTAAAAAAAGAAAAAGAAAAAAAGATAAAACAACAGCGAAAGTTGCCTCTTCCTGATCCTTATACCTCTTAGCGTTCCCTTGTCTTCTGGCATTGTTTGGGACTTCCTGTGTAGATGGCAATACAGTATGCATTCTTAGCTCATCTGACTTTCATAGAGATGCTTCTAAAGAGTCATGCTAAAATGTAATGTTTTCTGCTGGCTTTAGATATACAGCCTTTATTAAGTCAAGGCAGCTCTCTATTTCCAGTTCACTAAGCTATGTTGCTTTTTTTCATCATTAATGATTGATGAATTTTAATCAGGTGCTTTTCTGCATCTACTGAAACAATTACAAACTATTTCTCATTTAATGTACAGATACAATGAAATACATTAATATATTTTCTAACCCTCAATCATTCCTAGAATTTTAAGATAACTTCTATTTGGTCATGAAGTATTTTTACTTTTACATTACTGGATTTGAATTTTAAGATTTGTACACCTGTTTAAAAAAAGATTTGTACAAGTGTAATAATAAAATGAGGTTGGTTCTATTATTTTTTCATTCTCTTCTTATCTAGTTTTGGGTTCAAATTTAACTAGTTCCATCAAATTTATTGAGTAGCATGCTTTCTTTGTCTATTCTGTTTTTATGCCAGTTTCACATGTTTGGTAAATGCCACAAGTAAAAACTATCTAAGCCTACTGCTTATTTGAAGTTTGTTGGGAGAAGGTACATATTTTTTTACAACTGATAAAAAAGCAAATTCTCTTACTTGAAGGCTTGATTTATTTCTCTTACTTATTTTTTCCCTAAATCCCCCATATTCCTGTATTACTTTAGTCACATTCCAAGTGATTTTCACAACCTTGTACTGAAAATGCATCATGTAAACAACACATTTTGAGATTTTGTTTCAAATTAGTATGATGATTTTACNTACGTATGTCTATTCTGGTTCTCTTCATTCCTTACTAAATTTCTGTTTCCCAATAGGACCATTATACTTCTGGCTAAAGTACTTTCTTTAGTTTTTACTGTAGTTCAGGTTCACTGGCAACAAATTGTTCTGTTTGACTGAAGAAATCTGTATTTCACTTTCATTTTTGGAAGATATTTTTGCTGTGTATAGATTTATAGGTTAGAAGTTTTCTTCCATTCAGCACTTTAAAAACGTCATCCTGTTGTTTATGGCTTCCACTGTTTCAGTCACTCAGTTCATCGCTCAGTCGTGTCCAACTCTGCAACCCCGTGGACTGCAGCATGCCAGGCTTCCCTGTCCATCATCAACTCCAGGAGCTTACTCAAACTCATGTATGTCCCTAGAGTCGGTATACCATTCAACGATCTCTTCCTCTGTTGTCCCCTTCTCCTCCCACCTCCAATCTTTCCCCAGGATCAGGGTATTTTTAAATGAGTCAGCTCTTTGCATCAGGTGGCCAAACTTTTGGAGTTTCAGCTTCAACATCAGTCCTTCCTCCCATGAGTATTCAGGACCGATCTCCTTTAGGATGGACTGGTTGGATCTCCTTGCAGTCCAAGAAACTCTCAAGAGTCTTCTGAAACACCACAGTTCAAAAGCATCAATTCTTCGACACTCAACTTTCTTTACAGTCCAACTCTCACATCCATACATGACTACAGGAAAAATCATAGTTTTGATTAGATGGACATTTGTTGGCAAAGTAAAGTCTCTGCTTTTTAATATGCTGTCTATGTTGGTCACACCTTTTATTCCAATGAGCAAGTGTCTTAATTTCATGGCTGCAGTGACTATCTGCAGTGATTTTGGAGCCCAAGAAAATAGTCAGCTACTGTTTCCATTATTTCCACATCTATTTGCCATGAAGTGATGGGACCAGATACCATGATCTTAGTTTTCCAAATGTTGAGTTTTAAGCTAACTTTTTCACTCTCTTCACTTTCATCAAGAGGTCCTTTAGTTCTTCTTCTCTTTCTGCCATAAGGGTGGTGTCATCTGCATATCTGAGGTTATTAATATTTCTCCCCACAATCTTAATTCCAGCTTGTGCTTCATCCAGCCTGGCATTTCACATGATGTACTCTACATGTAAGTTAAATAAGCTGGGTAACAATATACAGCCTTGATGTTTTCCTTTCCTGATTTAGAACCAGTCTGTTGTTCCAGGTCTGGTTCCAAGTGGTGCTTTTTGACATACAGACTTCTCAGGAGGCAAGTAAGTTGGTCTGATATTCCCATCTCTTTAAGAATTTCCCATAGTTTGTGTTGTGATCCACACAGTCAAAGGCTTTGGCATAGTCATTAAAGCAGAAGTAGATGTTTTTCTGGAACTCTCGTGCTTTTCTGATGATTCAACGGACGTTGGCGGTTTGATCTCTGGTTCCTCTGCCTTTTCTAAATCCAGACTGAACATCTGGAAGTTCACAGTTCACATACTGTTAAAGTCTGGCTTGGAGAAATCTTGAGAATTACTTTGCTAGCGTGTGAGATAAGTGCAATTGTGCAATAGTTTGAACACACTTTGGCATTGCCTTTCTCTGGGATTGGAATGAAAACTGAGTTTTCATGAGTTTTCCAAATTTGCTGGCATATTGAGTGCAGCACTTTCACAGCACCATCTTTTAGGATTTGAAATAGTTCAACTGGAATTCCATCACCTCCACTAGCTTTGTTGTCGTGAGGTCCACTGACTTCACATTCCAGGATGTCTGGCTCTAGGTGAGTGATCACACCATTGTGGTTATCGGGTCATGAAGATCTTTTCGTGTATTTCTTCTGTGTATTCTCACCACCTCTTCTTATTGTCTTCTGCTTCTGTTAGGTCCATACCATTTCTGTCCTTAATTATGCCCATCTTGGCATGAAATGTTCCCTTGGTATCTCTAATTTTCTTGAAGAGATCCCTACTATTTCCCACTCTATTGTTTTCCTCTATTTCTTTGCATTGGTCATCTAGGAAGGCTTTCTTATGTCTCCTTGCTATTCTCTGGAACTCTGCATTCAAAAAGGTGTATCTTTCCTTTTCTCCTTTGCCTTTCACTTCTTTCTCTTCTTTTCTCAGCTATTTGTAACACCTTCTCAGACAACCATTTTTCCTTTTTTGCATTTCTTTCTCTTGGGGATGGTCTTGATCATTACCTCCTATACAATGTCAAGAACCTCCGTCCACATTTCTATCAGCTCTAGTCTCTTGAATCTATTTCTCACTTCCACTGTATAATCATTAGGGATTTGATTTAGGTCATACCTGAATGGTCTAGTGGTTCTCCCTACTTTCTTCAATTTAAGTCTGAATTTGGCAATGAGTTCATGATGTGAACTANCAGTCAGCTCTTGGTCTTGTTTTTGTGACTGTATAGAGTTTCTCCATCTTTGGCTGAAAAGAATACAGAATCTGATTTCTGTATTGACCATCTAGGGATGTCCACATGTAGAGTCTTCTCTTGTGTTGTCAGAAGAGGGTGTTTGCTATGACAAGTACGTTCTCTTGGCAAAACTCTGTTGGCCTTTGCACTACTTCATTCTGTACTCCAAGTCCAAATTTTCCTGTTACTCCAGGTATTTCTTGACTTCCTACTTTTACATTCCAGTCCCCTGAATATAAAGGACATCTTTTTTGGGTGTTAGTTCTAGAAGGTCTCATAGGTCTTCACAGAACCATTCAACTTCAGCTTCTTCAGCATTACTGGTCAGGGCATAGACTTGGATTACTATAATAATGAATGGCTTGCCTTGGAAATGAACAGAGACCATTCTGTCATTTTTGAGATTGCATCCAAGTACTGCATTTCAGACTCTTCTTTTGACTATGAGGGCTACTTCATTTCTTCTAAAGGATTCTTGCCCACAGTAGTAGATATAATGGTCATCTGAGTTAAATTCACCCTTTCCAGTCCATTTTAGTTCACTGATTCCTAAAATGTTGACATTCACTCTTGCCATCTCCTGTTTGACCACTTCCAAACTGCTTTGATTCATGGACCTAACATTCCAGGTTCCTGTGAAATATTGTTCTTTACAGCATCCCCTGTTTATGTCAGTATTAAAGGCAATGTGCATTCTCAGTGGACTTTTAAGATTTTCTCTTTGTCTGTGATTTTTCAACATTTTGACTTGATGTTGTTTCACTGTAACAATCCTGCTCAGAATTAGTAGAATTAATTGAATCTGATGTGTTTCATACGTTTCATTAGTTTTGCTCATTATCTCTTCATGTTTGCTCCTTCCTTATTTTCAATCAGTCCTCTAGTTTAAGACACTATATACACACATTACAACATTTTACTGAACCTAATAATATCCTTTACTCTTCCTTCTTCCTTCCTTCATTCCTGCTTCCCTTCCTCTCATACTCTCTCCCTTCCTCTGTTCCTTTCTTCTTTTCTTTCTTTCTGTGCTTCAACTTGGATCTTTTCCCTACTGAAATGTCTTCAAGTACACTTACATTGTTTTCTGATGTATCCAATTTGATGTCAAGCCAGTCACTGAGTTCTTCAATTCAGATACTATATTTTTCAGTTCTAGAATGGTCATTTCAATGTCTTAGACATGTTCATATTTTCTGGTGAATTCTCTATCTTTAAATCTGTTTTCCAATAATTTTTTCCTATTTTCTTGAAAATATTAAAAATAGGTATTTCAAGGTTCTTTTCTACTAACTTCAAGTTCTTAATCTCTTCAAGGTCTACTTCTATATTCTATTTTGCTTGTTTTTCCCTTGCAATATAGTCGTAAGGCCTTCTCAGGTGGTACTAGTGGTTAAGAACCAGCCTTCAACACAAGAGACATAAGAGACATCAGTTCCATCCCTGGGTCAGGAAGATCCCCTGGAGAAGGGCACAGCAAACACACTCCAGTATTCTTGCCTGGAGAATCCCATGGACAGAGGAGCCTGAAGGACTATGTACCATAGGGCCTCAAAAAGTTGTAAATGATTACAGTGACTTAGCACACACACAATAGAGTCCTAATGTTCTCCATTTTATGCATCTAGTAATTTTTTATTGATTGTGTATAGCATGCTACATACTTCCTTAAAGGGGGAAAAAAACCTACTGACAATGCTATTTTCCATCTGAGAAGATCCACACATTGTTCTGGTAGGCACTTAGAGAACGGTGGTGTGAATGGTAGAACACTACCATTCAGTCAGTGACTCAGCTGAATTAAGACTGCCTCATACTTTTGACAAAACTCATTCAATGTTTAATTTACCCCTAGACTCTTCAAGATTTTAAATTCAAGCCTGGCAGGTCTTTGTCACCTCAACAAAGAGTGACTGCAGAAAATTCCACATGCTTTTCAGAGGTTCCTGGCTTAGTTTTTTGTCCCGTTGCTCTGCATAGCTTCAGAATTACACACTCCAGCCCCACTGAGTTGCCAAAAGCCATGCTGGTCACTCTGTCCCCATTACTGATACTCTGAGACCAAGCCCAGATTCTGCTAACATGGAGGTACACAACTTTTTTTCCTGCAAAGGGCCAAAGACTTTCTGGCCATAAAGTCTCTATCACAAGTACTCAACTCTCCAATATAGTACAAAAGCATCCATAGACAATATGTAAATGAATAAAGAAATGAATGTGGCTGTTTTCAAAAAAAAATTTACTAGATACACAGCAGGCCAAACCTGGCTCATAGGCCATAATTTGCTGACTTTTGCTCTTGTTGCATCTACAATCAGTAAGTGTCTCCAAAGGGAAAGTAGCTTGAAATTGTGTCAGTTCACTACCATCTCCAGAACCTGGGGTATTCTTCAGGGAATCACACCCTGAAGATCTTTATTGCTTCAGAACTATAAGACTAGGAAATTCAGTTGTTTGTTTTCAGAAGTTTTCTGCTCAGCAGTTAGCTTTCCTTTAGCTTCAAAATTTGGCAAATATTTTGAAAGGGAAACTGGTCATGTGATTGAGGCAAATATCTTAAAAGGGAAACTAATTTCTGATCAAGTAACAACTGGGTCACTCTAACCTCACACAATCACCAAAATTTTTGCTGGTTTCTCTATCCACAAGCTATGAATGACCCACTGCCTGGAGCAAACCCAGATTCTCAACCTTTGGCCTACTCCCAGAATCAGCAAATTAACTCAGTGAAAAAGTGGTCACAGACTTTCAGCTCATCTCTGAGAAGTTTTCCCAAATCTGTATTTTTACCTTCTCTGTCCACATTGCTTCTGTAGCCTTTAAATGCATTATTTTTGTCTGGCTTTTCCAGCTGTTTTTGGTGGAATCATAAGCCTAGTGCAAATTTTTTCCTCATTCCAGAATTAGAATCTATATCCAACTACTTCTGATAATTAAAATGTTCATTATCA
>SJYQ01000152.1:73011-83347 GCA_006410935.1 Redunca redunca | reverse complement strand
ATGCTCATAAACAGAGAAATAAGCAGAAGCAGGATATCCACAGAGTAGTGAAAGATCTCTTTGAGGATTGACTTTTCAGTTACGAGCAAGTAACCAGTTATGTAAAAATATTGATGGAAATGAAAATACAAAAGAGTTAGAGAGGAACTATTTTAAAAATAGTATAAACTCTATGATTGTAAAATGGCTCCCTCCAATAAGTTCAGTTCAGTTCAGTTCACTCAGTCATGTCAGACTATCTGCGACTCCATGAGCCACAGCGCACCAGGACTCCCTGTCCATCACCAATCCCGGAGTTTACCCAAACTCATGTCCATTGAATTGGTGATGTCATCCAACCCTCTCATCCTCTGTTTTCCCCTTCTCCTCCTGTCTTCAATCATTCCCTAAATCAGGGTCTTTTCAAATGAGTCAGCTTTTTGCATGAGGTGGCCAAAATACCAGAGTTTCAGCTTCAACATCAGTCCTTCCAATGAACACCCACACTAATCTTCTTTAGGATGGACTAGTTGGATCTCCTTGCAATCCAGGGACTCTCAAGAATCTTATCCAACAACATAGTTCAAAAGCATCAATTCCTTGGCGCTCAGCTTTCTTTATAGTCCAAGTCTCACATCCATACATGACCACTGGTAAAATCATAGCCTTGACTAGATGGACTTTAGTGGTAAAGTAATGTCTCTGCTTTTTAATATGCTGTCTAGGTTGGTCATAACTTTCCTTCCAAGGAGTAAGTATCTTTTAATTTCGTGCCTGCAATCACCATCTGCAGTGATTTTGGAGCCCCCCAAAATGAAGTTATCCACTGTTTCCCCATCTATTTGCCTTGAAGTGATGGGACCAGATGCCATGATCTTAGTTTTCTGAATGTTGAGCTTTAAGCCAACATTTTCACTCTCCTCTTTCACTTTCATCAAGAGGCTCTTTAGTTCTTCTTCACTTTATGCCATAAGGGTGCTTTCATTTGCCTATCTGAGGTTATTGATATTTCTTCTGGCAATTTTGAGTCCAGCTTCTGCTTCCTCCAGCTCGGTGTTTTTCATGATATGTACTCTGCATATGAGTTAAATAAGCAGGATGACAATATACAGCCTTGATGTATTCCTTTTCCTATTTGGAACCAGTCATTGTTCCACGTCCAGTTCTAACTGTTACTTCCTGAATGGCATACAGGTTTCACAAGAGGCAGGTCAGGTGGTCTGGTATTCCCAGATTTTTCAGAATTGTCCACAGTTTATTGTTATCCACACAGTCAAAGGTTCTGGCATAATCAATAAAGCAGAAATAGATCCACACAGTCAAAGGTTCTGGCATAGTCAATAAAGCAGAAATAGATGTTTTTCTGGAATTCTCTTGCTTTTTTAATGATCCAGTGGATATTGGTAATTTGATCTCTGCCTTTTATAAAACGAGCTTGAACATCTGGAAGTTCATGGTTCACATATTGCTGAAGCCTGGCTTGGCGGATTTTGAGCATTACTTTACTAGCATGTGAAATGAGTGCAACTGTGCGGTGGTTTGAGCACTCTTTGACATTGCCTTTCTTTAGGATTGGAATGAAAACTGACCTTTTCCAGTCCTGTGGCCACTGCTGAGTTTTCCAAATTTGCTGGCATATTGAGTGCAGCACTTTTACAGCATCATCTTTCAGGATTTGAAATATCTCAACTGGATTTCCATTACTTTCACTAGCTTTGTTCATAGTGATACTTCTTAAGGCCCACTTGACCTCAGATTCCAGGATGTCTGGTTCTAGGTGTGTGATCACACCATCATGATTATCTGGTTCTAGGTGTGTGATCACACCATCATGATTATCTGGGTCATGAAGATTTTTTTTTTTTGGCATAGATTTTCTCTGTATTCTTGCCACCTTTTCTTAATATCTTCTGTTTTTGATAGGTCCATACCATTTCTGTCCTTTATTGAGCCCATCTTTGCATGAAATGTTCCTTGGTATCTTTAATTTTCTTGAAGAGATCTCTAGTCTTTCCTATTCTATTGTTTTCCTCTACTTCTTTGCATTGACCACTGAAGAAAGCTTTCTTATCTCTCTTTGCTTTTCTTTGGAACTCTGCATTCAAATGGGTATATATTTCCTTTTATCCTTTGCTTTTCACTTCTCTTCTTTTCACAGCTATTTGTAAGGACTCCTCAGACAGCCATTTTGCTTTTTTGCATTCCTTTTCTTGTGGACGGTCTTGATCCCTGTCTCCTTTACAATGTCACAAACCTCCATCCATAGTTCATCAGAGACTCTGTCTATCAGATCTAGCCCTTTAAATCTATTTCTCACTTCCACTGTATAATAAGGGATTTGATTTAGGCCATACCTGAATGGTGTAGTGGTTTTCCCCACTTTCTTCAATTTACATCTGAATTTGGCAATAAGGAGTTCATGTTCTGAGCCACAGTCAGCTCCTAGTTTTGTTTTTGCTGACTTTATAGAGCTTCTCCACCTTTGGCTGCAAAGAATATAATCAATCTGATTTCAGTGTTGACCATCTGGTGACGTCCATGTGTAGAGTCTTCTCTTGTGTTGTTAGCAACTCACAATTTTCAATCTGATTAATATCTGTGAACTATTTTCCTACCCCTGAAGTCATTCATATGGATATCAAATGCACCATAGAGAAAATGATTTGGGCACATAACATAGGCACTTATATTTCAGTTCTGGTCTGGGTTCACCTGTACTCTATATTTTCATGATTGTAGATCTTCTGGCTGCTAAGTGTGGATATACTAAGCCAGATTTAAGTTGATGATTTTGACTGGGAAATAGAGCTAAGACCAAGAATTTTAATATATAAAAAATCTTGACTCTTCTTGATGAAGCCGTAATTAACTAATTAGGTTAATGTGGATTATTGGTACTACTAATTATAAAGGATGAGATGGTTAGATAGCATCATCAACTCAATGGACATGAGCCTTAGCAAACTCTGGGACATAGTGAAGGACAGAGGAGCCTGGCATGCTGCAGGGCATGGAGTTTCAAATAGCCGAATACGACTTAGTGACTGGACAACAACAGCAACTAAATATAAAAAAATAGAAAAAAATCATCAATGCACCTAAGAAACATAAAGTAATACTACTTCTCCGATTTCCCTTCCTGTGTGATATGTGGGTTTTCTTCCACTTGTCATAATCATCAGCTTTGTAATAGTATAGTTTGTCTCATTCATTTTAAAACACTTCAAGCTGACTACATTAGTTATTATATATTTTAAACATTCACGGATATTCACACATGATTTTTAAGCATCTTGATCTCCAGGTCAGTTCATAGAATGCATTACTGTTTTCATAACTAATAAAATCTCTATTAAAAATTTTCTAGTGGCAGCAGTCTCAGATTTAAGGTAAGATAATAGCTAACTTTTGTTGAATCCTTACAAAATGTTTTATAAGTAAAGGTCCTATGAGAGAGGTTCTAATTAGTGTATCTTTCTAAACAATGAGAAAACTGAAGCACTGACAGATTAAGAGGCTTTCCTTGGATCAGACATCTGCAAATTGGCCAGATGGAAATACAAACCAATTAATTGGACTCTAGGGGTACCCTCTTAATAACTTTATATCGCTGCTGCCTCTTTGATAACTTTTTCTAGTATTATATTTCCCTACATTTAAAATTCAGTTTGATTATCCTCCAAAAAAGGGGAAAAGTTATCCTTTGATAATTCATGCTTGATGAACCAGAAGACCTTGGCATTGCCCTAGAGCCTATAAACCAGAGTTTTTGGACCACCATTATCTGTGCCTCTCAAGGTTAGGTGATCCCATAGTCCTAGGGCCAGATGACTGAAGTAACTTCTTATAGAGAGCTACTTTGTTAAATAACTGTGAATCATATTTTAAAGCAATTAAGCTTATAGAATGTATAATTTACAAATTTAAAAAATCACTTTCATTAACTTTTCAGGAATTTTATACACACACACACACACACACACACAATACAACAAAGGTATAATTTTTGTCCAATAGAGTGAAAGACAGGAAAGTGTGGCATGCTATAATCCATGGGATGGCAAAGAGTAGGATACAACTTAGTGACTGAAAAATAACAATCATTCCCAATGATGCAATACCTTCAGTTCCACGCAGATACATTTTAAAACACAATGTGAAAATCACTGGTCTTTGTAGGGAAGACATAAAAGTCAAAACCTGAAGAGCTAAAATTATTTTAAGTCCCTATAGTATCAAGATATTCTTATGAATTTTTATATCAACTATTAATATAAATAGTAATATTCCCCAAGTATATAATTCCAGACAATAAAACACTGTGATAACAAATATGTCCACAAGTAAGGTCTTAGTCTCCTCTTCAAAAATGATTTTAAAAAATGTGACTGCATTTATCTGTATTGCAGAGTATAAAATTTGCAGACCTACCTTTAGCAGCAACAACAACAACAACAAAATAATCCCTCACTATTTATAATAGAATCTTGAACACTGCACACATTGATAGCATCTCCCCAAGGAACTATCCAGATAATGATGAAACAAATTATAATTAAAATTATAGAAACATCTCAGGAGTAAAGGAAGTTAAGGAGGGTTAATCAGAAGAAGGTCTTCTGATAATATTAGTGACCAATATCCTTAATATCATGGTATAATCTCTCCCATCTTCACATGATATAATATCTGCCTTAGGAAAACACCTTGAACCCCAGGAAAGCATTCTTGGTTTGCATTATACAATATTGCTCAGTCACTTTCTTTTCTGTTGTGCTTTAGTTCTAGTAATCATTATCTTTCAGGCCAAACACAGCAATGCACACCTTATGCATCTCATGGCTGTTGAAGAGATCCCAGGTGCCTCAAAAGTACAAATCACATGGAAACATCATGGGGATGACCCAGAGAGATGTTATGGGGTGGGAGGTGGGAGGGGGTTCATGTTGGGGAACGTATGTACACTCGTGGTGGATTCATGTCAATGTATGGCAAAACCAATACAGTATTGTAAAGTAAAATAAAGTTAAAATAAAAATTAAAAAAAAATAAGTATTGAGTAAACATGGGAAAAAAAAGAAACATGTAGGGAGAATGAGTACAAATAGACATCATTGGTGGAGAAGTTGATTGTAGTAGAACAATTTATCAGTGAACTGAGGCTCTTTCGGGAGTCAGTAGAGCATCAACTTCAATGTCAGTTAGATCAGAAATAAAATCTTAAGTCTGCACCATAGTCAACTACCTGTCTTTGGAAAAGTAAGGATTCTCAGTTTCAAAGCTCATCTGTAGAAAAATGAAACTGCTGTCTCACAGTGAGGTGTGGAGATCACAGATAACATTGGGAAATTCTTAGCACAACACCTGTCTCTGATGAAGCAGTCAAAAAATTGAAATGACATGTGTAGTTTCACCTATTAACAGTTCACAAGTATAATCTCGCCACCTATTTGTGATTGTGACCAGTATTATCTCTGGATTGAAGGGTAAAAAAAAAAAAGCATATGTAAAATAATTCTGATGTTCAGTTTTTGCACAAAGTATAGATAGAGGAGCTTCCCTGGTGGCTCAGACGGAAAAGAGTCTGCCTACAATGCAGGAGACCCATGTTTGATCCCTGGGTCCTGAAGACCCTCTGGAGAAAGGAGTGGCTATCCCCTCCAGTATTGTTGGTTCTTCCCTAGTGGCTCAGACATTAAAGATAGCTAGCAGATTAAAGAATCTGGATGGAAACCAAAATTGTTCATAAATTCTGATTTGTACTACCTCAACTTTGCTGGAAAATCATGGACAGAATAATACTCAGGCAAAGCTTTCCTCTGTATTCTTCAGTGTCCAAGGACGCCAGACTCCTTAGTTCCTTCTCACCTTTTATGGAGAAACTTCATCAGGCAAATTCATTGGCCCACATTATTATAACTTAACCTGCACTCCCTAGAGAAAAATGCAATTTAAAACAAGAAAGCATTGTGTGTATGAATGTATATGGTGTGTGTTAAAGCGGGAGAGAGCAAGGAAGAGAGTGAAGGTTAAATACATTTTATACTAGAGATGCTTAACTATAACAAAATTGATAGATATATAAATACATGTAAGAATGAGACCCATTTTTAAAAGTACGTTATAAAACCATCCCGAATTTCCTGTAAATGGAAAAATTGCTCGAAATTCACCAGAATAATCCAGATTTGGGGAATTTATGAACCAAAAGTGATCTTGGAGATCAGATACTACATCCTAAAAATTAACTAGATGAATGACACAAAATGAGTGGTTCAAGTTTACACACAAATTAGATTGAATATTGGAAGTTAAAACCAGGAACATGACTTAACCAATGACCTTGACATTATCATCCTTCACACAACACTGAAACAACTCTGAAAAGAGTAGAGAAAGCAGTTCACTTTTGAAAAAANAAAAAAAAAAAAGAAAAAGAGGTAACGTAAATTATCCAAATCCATTTGCCAAATTCACTTGCTAAATTCAGAGGTTCATGACATAGTACAGGGGACAGGGATCAAGAAGATACCCAAGGACATGGAAGCAACCTAGATGTCCATTAGCAGATGAATGGATAAGAAAGCTGTGGTACATATACACAATGGAGTATTACTCAGCCGTTAAAAAGAATACATTTGAATCAGTTCTAATGGGGTGGATGAAACTGGAGCCTATTATACAGAATGAAGTAAGCCAGAAAGAAAAAAACATCAATACAGTATACTAAAGCATATATATGGAATTTAGAAAGATGGTAATGGTAACCCTGTATGGGAGACAGCAAAACAGACACAAATGTATAAAACAGTCTTTTGGACTCTGTGGAGAGGGAGAGGGAGGGATGATTTGGGAGAATGGCATTGAAACATGTAAAATACCATAAATGAAATGAATCGCCAGTCCAGGTTCGATGCATGACACTGGATGCTTGGGGCTGGCGCACTGAGACGAACCAGAAGGATGCTATGGGGAGGGAAGAGGTAAGGGGTTCAGAATGGGGAACATGTGTATACCTGTGGTGGATTCATGTTGATGTATGGCAAAATCAATACAATAATTGTAAAGTAATTAGCCTCCAATTAAAATTAATAAATTTATGTTAATAAATAAAAACAATGTAAATGGTAAAACAACAACAACAAAAAAGAATATACCCAAGAAAAAGAAGTGCAAAAAGGCAAAACGGTTGTCTGGTAAGACCTTACAAATAGCTTAGAAAAGAAGAGAAACAAAAAGGCAAAAGAGAAAAGGAAAGACATGCCCATTTGATGCAGAGTTCCAAGGAATAGCAAGGAGAGGTAAGAAAGTCTTCCTCAGTGATCACTGCAAATAAATAGAGAAAAACAATAGAATGGGAAGGACTAGAGATCTGTTCAAGAAAATCAGAGATACCAAGGGAGCATTTCAAGAAAAGATGAGCTCAATAAAGGACAGAAATGATATGGACCTAACAGAAGCAGAAGGTATTAAGAAGAGGTGGCAAAAATATACAGAAGAACTATACTAAAGAGGTTTTCATGACTCAGATAATCACGATGGTGTGATTACTCACCTAGAGCCAGACTTCCTGGAATGCAAAGTGAAGTGGGCCTTAGGAAGCATCACTATGAACAAAGCTAGTGGAGGCGATGGAATTCCGGTTGAGCTAGTTCAAATCTTCAAAGATGATGCTGTGAAAGTGCTGCACTTGATATATCAGCAAATTTGGAAAACTCGGCAGTGGCCACAGGACTGGAAGTCAGTTTCATTCCAGTCCCAAAGAAAGGCAATGCCAAAGAATGTTCAAACTACCACATAATTGCACTCCTCTCACACACTAGCAAAGTAATGTTCAAAATCCTCCAAGCCAGGATTCAACAGTACATGAATCTTCTGCTTCCATATCTTCAACCTGGATTTAGAAAAGGCAGGGGATCATGAGACCAAAATGCCAACATCCACTGGATCATCAAAAAAGCAAGAGAGTTCCAGAAAAACATCTACTTCTGCTTTCTTGACTACCAATGCCTTTGATTATGTGGATGACAAACTGTGAACAATTCTTAAAGAGATGGGAATACCAAACCACCTGACCTTCCTCTTGAGAAATCTGTATGCAGGTCAGAAAGAAACAGTTAGAACTGGACATGGAACAATAGACTGGTTCCAAATAGGGTTGTCAAGGCTGTATATTGTCACTCTGCTTATTTAACTTATATGCAGAGTGCATCATGAGAAATGCTGGGCTGGATGAAGCACAAGCTGCAATCAAGACTGTTCGGAGAATATCAAAAACCTCAGATATGCAGTAGACACCACCCTTATGGCAGAAAGTGAAAAAGAACTAAAGAGCCTCTTGATGAAAGTGAGAGGACAGTGAAAAAGTTGGCTTAAAGCTCGACATTCAGAAAACTAAGATCATGGTATCTGGTCCCATCACTTCATGACAAATAGATGGGGAAACAATGGTTGACTTTGCCATGGGAGTCACAGTCAGACATGACTGAGTGGCCGAACAGCAAAAACATAATATCCATTACATGACTATATCTAAACTTATGTATTCTTCCTATTTTTGAAAAATGTCTAGAGTGCTTCCTGATGTGGCTATTACAGAATATATTCTTGCTCTTGTCTATATATGAATATATACGTGCACTTCTCTTGAGAAAATTTTGGATAGAATTGCTGGTTTACAGATTAGGTATATAGTCTGCTCAAACTGGCAAATAGTTTCACAAACTGGTTATATGAATTACATTCCCATTAGCACTATTTAAGTATCTTTGTTCCACGGTTTCACCAATATTAATATTATAAGGTGTTTATAAAATTTTTTGTATGCTAGGTTTCTGTGTAGGTACAAATATTTTATGGTTCTAATTTTAATTTCCTTAATTACCATTGAATTTGAAGATATGTTACATGTTACTCAATTTTTTAACATATCTTTGTTGAGAACATTTTCATGATTTGCTTTTTTAATTAATTTTCATGAATTAATTGGGTAATATTCTAACATTCTATAATGAGTTAGACTTAAATCACATTAATATTTCCAGCTCTGCCACTTAATACCTGTAATCTGTGGTAGTCATTTAATGGCTCTTTGTTTCATGTTCTCCCAAGTACAAATCTGAGACAGTAACATCACCTGTCTCAGTTGTTCCAATGACCATTGACATAATATCTGTAAATATCTGGGGGAAAAGATCTGTAAAATATGTACTGATTATTGTCTTGCATATAAACAACACTATACATGGGTTGTCTATTAATCTGCCTTCTAATGTTTTTGCAAACTATACTCTATGTTTGGTCTTTCACCAGTATCACTTGTTATTCTAACATCCACACTAAGCTTAAGAAATTCTGAAGTCATCCCGTGTTTTTTCTTTGGCTTTAAAAATGCAGAATAAAAACTTTTTAACTACCATCTCTTCCTCTCTCTTTATAATTTGTTTATTTTCAGTAAGTTAGTTCTGTCTTTTGAACTACCCAAATTTATACTGTTGTTCTATATGATCTGTATTTATTTATATTTAATCACAAGTTTCCTCTAATTGATGGATTTTATTTTCTTTGTGTTAACTGTTAATCTCTCACTCATGTCTGACTCTTTGTGACCTTATGGCCTGTAGCTCGCCAGGCTCTTCTATCCATGGAATTCTCCAGGAAAGAATACTGGAGTGGGTTGCCATTTCTTCTCCAGGGGATTTTCCCAACCCAGGGATTGAACTTGAGTCTCCTACATTATAAGCAGATTCTTTACCTTCTGAGTTACCAGGGAAGCTCTTGTTTTCCTTGTACTCCATCCTAATTGGAAAGTTTCTTCACAGGTTCTAGTTGTCCACTTTATTTTTTATATTCTCATGGCTTTAATGTTAACCTTTATTTCCTTCAAATGCTAAATGTATGATTTTCATAATATAAATTCAATATCTGAAGTTAACAGTATCCTTCCTCTTTTTTCCCTATTTTTCTTGAAATTTTCATGAATAAGGACTTTATCTATGGAAGTTCCTTCACGTGTGAGTGGTTGATAGTTCATTTCTGTATTTATGGTTTTCCAGTCCCACAAAGCTTAATTTAAAGTAGGAACACCTTAAATTCATTTTAAATGAATTTGACAGTTCATTAAAGCACTGTAAATCTAAACCGAAAATGACAAAAAAAAAGACATATTATTTTTTGGATTTTCAATAAAAATTATTTTTAACTTGTCCATTCATCAAAACGTAAGTAAAATACTTTGATTTTGTTGTTGGTGCTGTTATCGTTGACTCTATACCTCTGTAGAAGTTATAGGACTACAACAATCTTAATTTCATGAGAGTCATCTATTCTAGCTCCTTGCTTTTTGTGAACCTTATCA
>SJYQ01000152.1:31357-51699 GCA_006410935.1 Redunca redunca | reverse complement strand
TTTTTTTTTTTGAAGAGTAATAGTTGGTTTTAGAAATAAAAATTAAAAGAGAAATAGAGGGCTTAGCAATTTTAAAAAGTTAGAAAAAAATGGGGAGAATGATTGTAAAAATAGTAAAGATATATCTGGACCTTTCTCTGGAGTTGTGGGCAGTGTGGGGTCACTTTCAAGGCGGTTCCCTCTGTTTAACTTCTGTTTGCTGGTCTCTTCAGTGTCTGATTTCCCTCCTGGCACAGGGTGGGCAGTGGTGAACCTNNNNGGTGGGCAGTGGTGAACCTATTTTTTTTTTTTTTTTTAGGCTCACTTGTTCATTCGCGCTGTGGGGAGGGAGGGATGCTGCACACAAATAACACTGTCGTGTGTATGCAGTGTTTCAGCCCCGCTGGGTCTGCCCCTGCTCGCAGTGCACAAACCACTCAGGCTCTATGTTGCTCTGCTGGGAACCGTCTGAGGCCGGCCCTAGGCTGCATGCCCCTCCCTAGTCTAAGCTGCTCAGGTTCGGTGCTTGGGTAGCCCTCAGATGTGCAGATTCAGTTGGGACTGCGTTTCATGCCCTTCCCAGGTCCGAGGGTCTCAGGTGTTTGGTGAGCACAGTCTCTGCGACTTGTCGCCTTTCTCGCCTCTGCTGCTCAGTTTTCTGGGTGTACCACTGGCGCCCCTTGTGATGCAGATGATGACTGTCCAGCACCCCCAGGAGTATTAGCAAAGAAGCCTGCTTGCAGTTTGGTAGGTAAAGTCTCTCCGGGGCTGCAATTGTCCCTTTCCAGCCCTTATGGCTCTGGGTGTCTGTACCTGGCAGGGGATGGTCTGCAGCCGGCTATTTCCGTTCCATCCTTTGTTCTGTGTGTGATCCTAGTGGTGTCCTATGTTCGAGCTTTTCACATGGTTAGCTATGCCCCAGACTGGTTTCCTAGCCCAAATTAGTTCGTTCTGTTTACGTGTGGGGCGTTCCTGCCCAATTCTTACAAAGCACTGCAGCCCGCGCCTCCCGCACCTCCCTGCCCTGCCCCCACTTGCTAGTGGTGGATGCAGGCATCTGTGCTGCTTTTCCGCTGGGGAAGTTACTGTTGGGCTTGTAATCTGTTGGTTTTAATTATTTGTTTATTTTTCCTTCCTGTTATGTTGCCCTCTGTGCTTCCAAGGCTCGCCATAGACTCGGCAGGGAGAGTGTTTCCTGGTGTTTGGAAACCTCTCTTCTTAAAGTTCCTTTCCTGGGACAGGCTTCCCTACCTGGGACGGAGCTCCCTCTGCACCTCCTTGGTCTCTTTTTTTCGTCTTTTATATTTTTTCCCTACCTGTTTTTGAAGACAATGATCTGCTTTTCTGGGTGCCTGATGTCCTCTGTCAGCATTCAGAAGTGGTTTTGTGGAGTTTACTCAGCGTTGAAATATTCTTTGGAGGAATTTGTGAGGGAGAAGGTGGTCTCCCCGTCCTATTCCTCCGCCATCTTCTAGACCACCCCCCATATTTGTATAACTTTTTAATGTAAAATTAATGTATATATACAGATATAAACATAAAAATGAAATACCTACATATATAATGCCCAAACTTTTACACACAATGCACTCCCATGTCACCTGTAAAACTATAAACTGAGTCTTTAGCTTTTCTGTCATTAGCTTATAGCTTTTAATCATGGATTTAAAATCGACATTTCTGTAATGCAGTTAAACTTGGTCCGGTTTTCATAAATATAACTTTTATTTTATACATAAAAAAGACACTGCAATTTTAGTTCAAAAGTACCTTTCTTCTAATCAATTTCCAAAAGGCTTGTTTCACATCCTTGTTCCTCAAACTATAAATGATGGGGTTCAACATAGGGCTTACAAAAGTGTAGAAAACAGCAATGATTTTGGACTGCTCCACTGACTGGTCTGTGGGAGGTCTAAGGTACATACAGAACAGGGTCCCATAAAACACAGTCACTGCTGCCAGATGGGACCCACAGGTGGAAAAAGCTTTGTGCCTGCCTTCAGCAGAGTGCATCCTCAGGATGGCAGTGAGAATAAAGATGTAGGAGATGAGGATTATGAGAAGAGAGTTGGAGAGGTTAAATCCTGCCACCACAAACATGGATGTCTCCTTAATGTAAGTGTCAGAGCAGGAGAGTCGAATGAGGGGTGGGTCAGCGCAATAGAAGTGATTAATGACATTGGAGCCACAGAAGGTCAAGCGGTATGTCCACATGGTTTCCATCAGGCCACTAAGGAACCCGTAGGTATATGGACCAGCAATCAGGCGAATGCAGACCCCCTTGGACATTTTCCTGCTATAAATCAAAGGATTACAGATGGCCATGTACCTATCATAAGCCATCACAGCTAGCATGTAATATTCAGTAATCACTATGGCAATGAAAAAATAGCACTGGATTAAACAAGCAGTGTAGGAAATAGTTTTTTTCTCTGATAAGAAATTTACTAACATCTTGGGAGTCACGTTAGTGGAATACCACAAATCCAAGCAGGACAAACTGGCAAGAAAAAAGTACATAGGGGTGTGGAGGTGTGAATCTATCCTGATCAATAGCAACATCCCAAGGTTCCCTCCCATGGTGATCAGATAGATCCCCAGGAACAGCACAAAGAGGATGGGCTGAAGATCGGGACGATCTGTTAATCCCAACAGAATAAATTCAGTCACCAAGGTGGAATTTCCTCTGCCCATTTTCTTAGATGCCAGCATTGTTCACTTCAGTCAGTCAATCAGTTCAGTTGTTCAGTAGTGTCCAACTCTTTGCGAGTTCACTTAGATAAATTAAAATAAGAAGTGAATGAGAAGTCCATCATACATTTTTTCCTCTATCTTTCTTGTATTCCCTTCCTCTCTTTTTCTTCGACCCTCAGTTACCCTCACACATAGCTATCATCAGTCATATTCTCAGACTGAAGGAGGTAAGACTTTTAATAAGGTCATAATCCCTAATAGCTAGGTATACAATGTACAGATGATTCCCAAACAGAATGGGTCTTGTGTCTCCACCTTATTTTGGAATGAGGGAAAGTGAAAGTGAAAGTGAAGTCGCTCAGTTATGCCTGACTCTTTGTGACCCCATGGACTGTAGCTACCAGGATCCTCTGTCCATGGGATTTTCCAGGCAAGAGTACTCAAGTGGGTTGCCATTTCTTTCTCGAGGGGATTTTCCCAACCCAGTGGTCAAAGCCGGGTCCCGTGCATTGTAAGCAGATGCTTTACCGTCTGAGCCACCAGGGCAGTCTCATTGGAATGAGGGAATTATAACCCAAAGTTTATCTTAAAATGGCTTCAGCCACCAACTCTTACTTGGAGATTGCTATAAAATTGTAGATTCATCATTGGTCCCAAGGATGATTCTGGAAAAAATGGTGAGAATGTTTGGAAACACTTTTGCAGTCTTTAGTAGTATGTGCATATTTATTTGTTTATTAGTCATGCCACATGCAGGATCTTAGCTACCTGACTAGGGATCAGGGACCTGGACGGTGACCCCTGCAGTGGAAGCAGAGTCTTAACCACTGGAAAACCATGGAAGCTTCCCAGTATGTGCATACTTATATATTCAAACATTGAAAATTGTATTTCCTACTTACTGTATTGTTGTTGTTGTTTAGTTGCTAAGTGATGCTCAACTCTTTTGTGACTCCATGGGCTATAGCCTACCAGGCTTCTCTGTCCATAGGATTTCCCAGGCAAGAATACTGGAGTGGGTTGCCATTTACTTCTTAAGGGGATCTTCCTGATCGAGGGATTGAACCTGCATCTCCACCACTGGTAGGTGGATTCTTTACCACTGAGTATTAGAGTCCCACATTATAGGAATTTGAAGAAAAATTACTGAGGCCTATTTTACCAATCACTCATCTCCAACTCTTTGCTAAGTCATGATATAATCTATCAACCTCCTCTGTTCATGGAATTATCCAGGCAATCATACTATTGTGAATAGTCATTCTCCTCTCCAAGGGATCTTCCCATCCCAGGAATCAAACCTGATTCTTCCACATTGCAGCCAGATTCTTTACAGTCCCAGCCACGGGGGAAGTTCCACTTTATTACTATGTCCCCACAGTACAGGAGGATGCAGCATTCCTATCTGAATAGACCAAAAACAATCTCCAGATTCAGAAATAACAGTCCTGTATGAATTATAGGAATAATTTTTCATTCAGAAGAGTTTATGCAGATAAATGAAGACAGACTTGGATAGGGGAAAAGAGAAGTGGCAAAAACTTATATCATAGTTTTGTTTGCTTATCCATTTATGTATTCATTTTTCATTTATCCAATATAGCACTTAAGAAGTTTATAGCATATAGTAAAATTTGGTAACTTTGGGCTTCCCTAGTGGCTCAGAGGTTAAAGCGTCTGCCTCCAATGCAGGAGACCTGGGTTCGATCCCTGTGTAGGGAAGATCCTCTGGAGAAGGAAATGACAACCCACTCCAGTATTCTTGCCTGGAGGTCCCATGGATGGAGGAGCCTGGTAGGCTACAGTGCACTTGGTCGCAAAAGAGTCGGACATGACTGAGCGACTTAACCTATCACGTTGTGCTGCTAGGGGAACAGAAATTTGACTCTTATCTTCCTAGCATCACATAGTTAAATTAATTCAATTTAGGCCAATTTATATAATAAATAGTTCAATTATCTTCTTTACAGATTACAATGTTCCGAAGCTGTAAAAAAAAAAAAACCTAATCAACAGAGGTAGAATCACTCTTAATGCAGAGCTTCAGTTCAGTCGCTCAGTCATGTCAGACGCTTTGTGAACCCATGAATCGCAGCACGCCAGGCCTCTCTGTCCATCACCAACTCCTGGAGTTAACTCAAACTCATATCCAGAGTCGGTGATGCCATCCAGCCATCTCATCCTCTGTCGTCCCCTTCTCCTCCTGGCCTCAATCCCTTCCAGCATCAGTCTTTTCCAAAAGTTAACTCTTCACATCAGGCGGCCAAAATTTTGGAGTTTCAGCTTTAGCATCAGTCCTTCCAAAGAATACCCAGGACTGATCTCCTTTAGAATGGACTGGTTGGATCTCCTTGCCATCCAAGGGACTCTCAAGAGCCTTCTCCAACACCACAATTCAAAAGCATCAATTCTTCGGCACTCGGCTTTCTTCACAGTCCAACTCTCACATCCATACATGACCACTGGAAAACCCATAGCCTTGACTAGATGGACCTTTGTTCCAAAGTACTGTGTCTGGTTTTCAATATGCTATCTATATTGGTCATAAGTTTCCTTCCAAGGAGTAAGTGTCTTTTAATTTCATGCCTGCAATCACCATCTGCAGTGATTTTGGAGCTCAAAAAAATAAAGTCTGACACTGTTCCCACTGTTTCCCTATCTATTTGCCAGGAAGTGATAGGACCAGATGCCATGACCTTAGTTTTCTGAATGTTGTGCTTTAAGACAACTTTTTCACTTTCCTCTTTCATTTTCACCAAGGGGCTTTTTAGTTCCTGTTCACTTTCTGCCATAAGGGTGATGCCATCTGTATATCTGAGGTTACTGATATTTCTCCCAGCAATCTTGATTCCAGCTTGTGCTTCTTCTACCCCAGCATTTCTCATGATGTACTCTGCATATAAGTTAAATAAGCAGGGTGACAATATACAGCCTTGACCTACTCCTTTTCCTATTTGGAACCAATCTGTTGTTCCGTGTCCAGTTCTAACTGTTGCTTCATGACCTCGTATAGGTTTCTCAAGAGGCAGGTCAGGTGGTCTGGAATTCCCAACTCTTGAAGAATTTTCCACAGTTTATTGTGATCCACACAGTCTTTGGCATAGTCAATAAAGCAAAAATAGATGTTTTACTAGAACTCTCTTGCTTTTTCNTTGACTAGATGGACCTTTGTTCCAAAGTACTGTGTCTGGTTTTCAATATGCTATCTATATTGGTCATAAGTTTCCTTCCAAGGAGTAAGTGTCTTTTAATTTCATGCCTGCAATCACCATCTGCAGTGATTTTGGAGCTCAAAAAAATAAAGTCTGACACTGTTCCCACTGTTTCCCTATCTATTTGCCAGGAAGTGATAGGGCCAGATGCCATGATCTTAGTTTTCTGAATGTTGTGCTTTAAGACAACTTTTTCACTTTCCTCTTTCATTTTCACCAGGGGGCTTTTTAGTTCCTGTTCACTTTCTGCCATAAGGGTGATGTATATCTGTATATCTGTATATCTGAGGTTACTGATATTTCTCCCAGCAATCTTGATTCCAGTTTGTGCTTCTTCTACCCCAGCATTTCTCATGATGTACTGTGCATATAATTTAAATAAGCAGGGTGACAATATACAGCCTTGACGTACTCCTTTCCCTATTTGGAACCAATCTGTTGTTCCGTGTCCAGTTCTAACTGTTGCTTCCTGACCTTGTATAGGTTTCTCAAGAGGCAGGTCAGGTGGTCTGGAATTCCCATCTCTTGAAGAATTTTCCACAGTTTATTGTCATCCACACAGTCTTTGGCATAGACAATAAAGCAAAAATAGATGTTTTACTAGAACTCTCTTGCTTTTTCCACGATCCAGTAAATGTTGGCAATTTGGTCTCTGGTTCCTCTGCCTTTTCTAAAACCTGCTTGAGAATCTGGAAGTTCATAGCTCATATACTGCTGAAGCCTGGCTTGGAGAATTTTGAGCATTGTTTTAACAATGGGTGAGTTGAGTGAAATTGTGTGGTAGTTTGAGCACTCTTTGGCATTGCCTTTCTTTGGGATTGAAATGAAAACTGACCATTTTCAGTCCTGTGGCCACTGCTGAGTTTTCCAAATTTGCTGGCATATTGAGTGCAGCACTTTCACAACATCATCTTTCAGGATTTGAAAGAGCTCAACTGTAATTCCATCACCTCCACTAGCTTTGTTCGTAGTGATGCTGTCTAAGGCCCACTTGACTTCACATTCCAGGATGTCTGGCTCAAGGTGAGTGATCACACCATGGTGATTATCTTTTTTGTACAGTTCTTCTGTGTATTTTGCCACCTCTTCTTAATATCTTCTGTTTCTGTTTGATCCATACAATTTCTGTCCTCTATCAAGCCCATCTTTGCATGAAATGTTCCCTTGGTATCTCTAATCTTCTTGAAGAGATCTCTAGTCTTTCCCATTCTGTTGTTTTCCTCTATTTCTTTGCATTGATCACTGAAGAAGGCTTTCTTATCTCTCCTTGCTATTTTTGAAACTCTGCAATTCATTTTCTCCTTTGCTTTTCACTTCTATTCTTTTTACAGCTATTTGTAAGGCCTCCCCAGACAGCCATTTTGCTTTTTTGCATTTCATTTCCATGGGGATGGTCTTGATCCCTGTCTCCTGTACAATGCCACGAACCTCATTCCATAGTTCGTCAGGCACTCTATCTATCAGATCTAGACCCTTAAATCTATTTCTCACTTTCACTGTATAATCATAAGGGATTTGATTTATGTCATATCTGAATGGCCTAGTGGTTTTCCCTACGTTCTTCAATTTAAGTCTGAATTTGGCAATAAGGAGTTCATGTTCAGTGCCACAGTCCGCTCTTGGTCTTGTTTTTTTCTGACTGTATAGAGCTTCTCCATCTTTGGCTGCAAAGAATATAACCAATCTAATTTCAGTGTTAACCATGTGGTGATGTCCATGTGTAGAGTCTTATCTTGTGTTGTTGAAAGAGGGTGTTTGCTATGACCA
The DNA here is from genome assembly GCA_006410935.1 of Redunca redunca. Classification (NCBI taxonomy): domain Eukaryota; kingdom Metazoa; phylum Chordata; class Mammalia; order Artiodactyla; family Bovidae; genus Redunca; species Redunca redunca. The sequence continues at coordinate 44,047 of SJYQ01000152.1, read as the reverse complement.
GTGTGTTCTCTTGGTAAAACTCTATTAGTCTTTGCCTTGCTTCATTTCATATTTCAAGGCCAAATTTGCCTGTTACTGCAGTTGTTTCTTGACTTCTTGCTTTTACATTCTAGTCCCCTATAATGAAAAGGACATCTTTTTTGGATGTTAGTTCTAAAAGGTCTTGTAGGTCTTCATAGGGCCATTCAACTTCTGCTTCTTCAGTGTTACTGATTGGGGCATAGAATTGGATATTAATTGTGATATTAAATGGTTTGCCTTGGAAATGAACAGAGATCATTCTGTTGTTTTTGATATTGCATCCAAATACTGCGTTTCAGACTGTTTTGTTGACCATGATGGATACTCCATTTCTCCTAAGGGATTCCTGCCCATAGTAGTAGATATAATGGTCATCTGAGTTAAATTAACCCAATCCAGTCCATTTTAGTTCACTGATTCCTAGAATGTCAACATTCACTCTTACCATCTCCTGTTTGACCACTTCCTATTTGCCTTGTTTCATGAACCTAACATTCCAGATTCCTATGCATATTGCTCTTTATGGCATCGGACCATGCTTCTATCACCAGTCACATCCACAGCTGGATATTGTTTTTGCTTTGGCTCCATCCCTTCATTCTTTCTGGAGTTATTTCTCCACTGATCACCAGTAGCATATTGGGCACCTAATGACCTGGGGAGCTCCTCTTTCAGTATCCTTTCATTTTGCCTTTTCATACTGTTCATGGGGTTCCCAAGGCAAGAATACTGAAGTGGCCTGCCATTCCCTTCTCCAGTAGACCACATTCTGTCAGACCTCTCCACCATGACCTGCCCGTCTTGGGAAGCCACACATGGCATGGCTTAGTTTCATTGAGTTAGACAAGGCTGAGGTCCATGTGATTAGATTGACTAGTTGTCTGTGATTTGGTTTCAGGGTGTCTGCCCTCTGTTGTCTCTTGAAACACCTACTGTCTTACTTGGGTTTGTCTTACCTTAGACATGGGGTATCTCTTCATGGCTGCTCTTGCAAAGCGCAGCCACTGCTCCTTACCTTGGACAAGGGGTATCACCTCATGGCCGCCCCTCCTGACCTTGAACCTGGAGTAGCTCCTCTCGGCCCTCCTGCTCCTGCACAGCCATGGCTCCTTGGACATGATGTTGCTCCTCTCAGCCGCCGCCCCTGACCTCGGGCATGGGGTCATTCCTCTTGGTGGCTCCTTCACCATTGCAGCCTGGCACTCTCGGCCACCACCCCTGACCTCAGACTTGGGGTAGCTCCTCTCAGCCACTGGCCACCACCCCTGACCTTGGACGAGGGGTAGCTTCTCTTGGCCACACTTCTGTGCTGTCTGTCGCAGCTGGCACGCTTCTGATACTAACCCAGCAGCCACTCACAATAGTCTAATTTTAACTGGTCATTCCAAGTTGTGTGTTCTAAGATCTTGTGTGTGTGTGTGTGTGTGTGTGTGTTAATCACTCAGTTGTGTCACTCTTTGCAACCCTAAGGACTGTGTCCCACCATCCTCCTCTGCCATGGAATTCTCCAGGAAAGAATACTGGAGTGGATTGCCATTCCCTTCTTCAGGGGATATTTCTGACTCAGAGACTGAACCTGAGTCTCCCACATTGCAGATAGGTTATTTATCATCTGAGCCATCTAAGATCTTAAGTGAAGTGAAGTGAAGTGAATTCACTCAGTCATGTCCAACTCTTTGTGACCCCATGGACTGTTGCCTACCACGTGCCTCCGTCCATCGGATTTTCCAGGCAAGAGTACTGGAGTGGTTTGTCATTTCCTTCTCCAGAGGATCTTCCCGACTCNTGGAGTGGTTTGTCATTTCCTTCTCCAGAGGATCTTCCCAACTCAGGGATTGAACCCAGGTCTCCTGCATTGTAGGCAGATGCTTTACCGTCTGAGCCACCAGGGAAGTCTTAACAGCTAAGACCTTAAGAGCTTCCAAATTAAAAGAAATATCAGAATTTATTGTTTTGTGTGTAAAACTTACAAAATACAGCATTGGCAAATAATCTGAATTTTAAACTTATTCTTAACCAGAGCATTACAAATCTGTGTGCTCGACATATTGAAATGCAGATAACAATATGTTGACTATATTTACAGTATCTAAGTTGTTCCTAGAGGTTGAATGAAGTACCCTCAGAAGTTAGCTACTTTAATTTTGTGATATTTCCAAGGTGGCATATGAGTCAGTCATTATAATAAGGTAATCTTTGTACACAAACAGCAGTCAACTCTACATGTATGTGAATCACTTTGCCAGGGAAATAAAGGTAAATGGTAACAGTGCTTGCCTCAAAAGATCTGTTCAGTGTATTCATGGTAAAGGAGATAAATGAAGAGAAAATTAACATTAGAAGTGATTTAGAAAGCCTAGAGATAAATCCACACACCTGTGGACACCTTATCTTCAACAAAGGAGGCAAGAATATACAATGGATTAAAGATAATCTCTTTAACAAGTGGTGCTGGGAAAACTGGTCAACCACTTGTAAAAGAATGAAACTAGATCACTTTCTAACACCACACACAAAAATAAACACAAAATGGATTAAAGATCTAAACATAAGACCAGAAACTATAAAACTTCTAGAAGAGAACATAGGCAAAATTCTCTCCGACATAAATCACAGCAGGATCCTCTATAATTCACCTCCCAGAATACTGGAAATAAAAGCAAAAATAAACACATGGGACCTAATTAAAATTAAAAGCTTCTGCACAACAAAGGAAACTATAAGCAAGTTGAAGAAACAGCCTTCAGAATGGGAGAAAATAATAACAAATGAAGCAACTGACAAACAACTAATCTCAAAAATATACAAGCAACACCTTCAGCTAAATTACAGAAAAATAAACGACCCAATCAAAAAATGGGCCAAAGAACTAAATAGACATTTCTCCAAAGAAGACATACAGATGGCTAACAAACACATGAAAAGATGCTCAACATCACTCATTATCAGAGAAATGCAAATCAAAACCACAATGAGGTACCATTTCACACCAGTCAGAATGGGAGTGATCCAAAAGTCTACAAGCAATAAATGCTGGAGAGGGTGTGGAGAAAAGGGAACCCTATTACACTGTTGGTGGGAATACAAACTAGTACAGCCACTATGGAGAACAGTATGGAGGTTCCTTAAAAAACTGGAAATAGAACTGCCTTATGACCCAGCAATCACAGTGCTGGGAATCCACACTGAGGAAACCAGAATTGAAAGAGACACGTGTACCCCAGTGTTCATCACTCTGTTTATATTAGCCAGGACATGGAAGCAACATAGATGTCCATCAGCAGATGAATGGATAAGAAAGCAGTGATACATATACACAATGGAGTATTACTCAGCCATTAAAAAAAATACATTTGAATCAGTTCTAATGAGGTGGATGAAACTGGAGCCGATTATCCAGAGTGAAGTAAGCCAGAAAGAAAAACAGCAATACAGTATACTAATGAATATATATGGAATTTAGAAAGATGGTAATGATAACCCTGTATGCGAGACAGCAAAAGAGACACAGATGTTTAGAACAGTCTTTTGGACTCTGTGGGAGAGGGAGAGGGTGGGATGATTGGGGGGAATGGCATTGAAATATGTATAATATCATATAAGAAACAAATCACCAGTCTAGGTTCAATGCAGGGTGCTGGATGCTTGGGGCTGGTGCACTGGGAAGACCTGGAGGGATGATTTAGGGGAGGTGGAGGTGGGGGGTGGGATCAGGATTGGGAACACTTGTACACCGGTGGATTCATGTTGATGTATGGCCAAACCAATACAATATTGTAAAGTAAAATAATAATATTAATGTTTTTAAAAAAGGGGAAAAAGAAGTGATTAATTCAATAATAAAGATTTGAATGGAGTAATTAATTGTGTTCTACAATCAGTATATGGATCAAATAATAATAACATTTAAAAAGAGTTTGAAGGAAAACTAAGAACTTTCTACAAGGACAAGGGTAAAGAGTACTTTCAGATAGAGTGAACATGCTGATACAAAAGACTTTCAAGAGAAATCAAATAAATCCATAGGTATATTTTCAAGGATTAATTTTCTACAAGAATGATTTTTTTTTTTACAGTACAGAAGAAAACATGTTAAAGGGAAAACAGTTAAATAAACTGAAAGTCCCCATCACAAGCTAGGAAGTGTAGATATCCTTGAAAGCTACAGGGTAGCATATCTCTGAATTTTTCTGGAAAGTATGTGTTACACCAAAGTATGGAGATGGGTTAGATCCAATGTTTTCTGTTAATTTGTCAAATAAATAATTTGCAGGGCTTAAATCTATACCTTCGGTCTTTGGAAAGAAAATACAATAATTAGAGAATCAGAATTTATGTAAATAACAAAAGTATTCTTACCAGAGCACTTGGGTTTCTCTGGCTTATTGGTACAGATTTCGCTTGCAATGTAGGTAGACCCGAGTTCAATCCCCGAGTGGGGAAGATCTACTGGAGTATGAAATGGCAACCCACTCCAGTATTCTTGCCTGGAAATCCCATGGACAATGCAATCACTGGGGCACAAAGAGTCGGGCACAGCTGAGCAACTAATTCCTTCACTCACCACAATGACGAGTCCCTTTGGAAAATATTTGTTTAGAATANTTCCATTTAAATGGCATAAAGACACTTATCTAATCTTTAAATCTTTACACTTATGCCTTAAATAACAGCACCTGTTTAGTCACTGTATTACCTTTAACAACAAATAAAGACAAAGTTTCCTATAGACAAAGCTATGGTTTTTCCAGTAATCATGCATGGATGTGAGACTTCAACCATAAAGAAGGCTGAGCACTGAAGAACTGACACTTTTGAACTACTGTGCTAGAAACTCTTGAGAGTCCCTTGGACAGCAAGGAGATCAAATCAGTGCATCCTAAAGGAAATCAATCCTGAATATCCACCGGAAGGACTGATGCTGAAGCTGAAGCTCCAGTACTTTGCATCCACCTGATGCAAAGAGCTGACTCAATGGAAAAGATCCATATGCTGGGAAAAATTGAAGGCAAGAGGAGAAAGAGCAACAGAGGATGAGATGGCTAAATGGCATCACTGACTCAATAGACCTGAGTTTGAGCAAACTCGGAGCTAGTGATGGACAGAGAAGACTGGCATGCTACACTTCGTGAGGTTGCAAAGAGTTGTACATGACTTAGCAACTAAACAACAAAAGACAAAAATAGATATAATCAAAAATAAAAGAGATAATTTAATCTGATTACTTCTTATTCTTTCCTCTAAATAGAATCAATGAGCACACTCCAAAATTTAGGGGGGTGGGGGTGGAGACTATATTTTCATTATAGTATTCCTCCCATACACATGGTTGCTTCAACTTTACAAAGCAATTATGCTTTTGTATTTTATTTTACCTTTAGAAAAATCCTGCAACTGATATAAAGAAGATGTATTGATAATGAGGATAATGGGGCAGAGATAAACATTGTTTGCTATAACTTGAGTTTATTATATTACTATTTTAAAAACTATTCAGCAGGGTTTCCCAGGTGGCTCACTGGTAAAGAATCTGCCTGTCAACGCAGCAGAGATGGGTTTGATCCCTGGTAGTATGATCCCACATGTTGTGGGACAGCTAAGCCTGTGCACTACAACTACTGTGAAAGCAAATATTTTAAGTACTTTCAAATATTTATAATTTTCACACATTTTAAAATGTCTCTGTTGAAATTAGTAATATTAAGTTCTTTTAAAATCATATTTGCCTGAGTTTCTCCGCCTCTCTTTTTTTCACCTCTATTTTGCCACCCATGACACTATTATCAAGAGTGATCAGCAGCCCACCAGGCTCCCCCGTCCCTGGGATTCTCCAGGAAAGAATGCTGGAGTGGGTTGCCATTTCCTTCTCCAATGCATGAAAGTGAAAAGTGAAAGGGAAGTCGCTCAGTAGTGTCTGACTCTTTGTGACCCCCTGAACTGCAGCGTACCAGGCTCCTCCGTCCATGGGATTTTCCAGGCAAGAGTACTGGAGTGGGGTGTCATCGCCTTTTCCACAAGAGTGCTCTAATTACTTTTTTGGTCTAACTCAAACTTTAACAGCCTTTGGTAACTGGAAACCATAATCCTCAACATCTCAGTTAAAAATTGTTTGAAAACTTATATGTGCATCTTGCAAATATAAATGGCATTGAAGATTTTTGCTAAATTCAGGCATTGCTTTAGAATTAAAACCTTTTTTTCCCACTGAAAATATCTGAAATTTTAATAGAAATTCATTTGAAGATTAGTTCTGTTTCCATAAGCAAATGGTTATAGAGCTTGAGATATGTCAAAGACTCATGTCCAATGGCTATGAGAATGACTTTTGATAGCTTTCCATTTAATTTTTACTGCACCCACTATTTCCTATGGTTAGAAATATTGTTTATTTGATACTTATCAAAGTAGTAACTAAATTTATCCTCCACAACTCTTTCATTTTTAACTCTTTTTCTGATATGGAATACTAAGTAATTTGTATTAAATTATTGTATCAGCTATACTTCAATATGAAATAAAAACTTTAAAGTTTGGGGGAATATTATTGGAGACATTGCTGAACTTGTTTTAAAATAACCATGAATATTTGGCCTTCTGTTTGAGAAATATCACACACAAACATTAAGTAAATTTTAGTAAGGCAAGGAACTAGACATCCTTCTAAAAATGGTTTTCTCGTGGGACATTGACAGTCCTTTTTAATTTTTTTTGTAATGTCCAGTTTGAAATTCTGGGTCATTAGTAGTCAAGGTTGGTAGGTATTATATTTTGAAAGTCTAAGTTAATTTTCTTTTCTCAAGAAATATAACTGAAATAAACTCCACATTAGGTTTTGCTGGCTCAAAAATGTCAAACTGCTTTCCTCTGGATTGGAACAAACCAGAATAAGCTAGGTAACAGAGAAAATATAGAAATATTTATCCTAATGAACTTGGTTCACAAGGATATTGATATTCATATATGTTTATACTCTGCTATGCACAGGTGTGAGAAAAAAATCTTTACTTTCAATTTAGTAGGAATTATTGATCCAAAAACCAGAGGTGCTATTTATGGTAAACTGATAAACATAGTAAATATTTGGTAGAATCTTGAAGTTCCAAGAATTTCCTCTTCTCCCTCATCAAGAAAAACAAAACACAACAAGAAAAATATCAATCAATGAAAGTACAAAGCTCACTTCTTCAAGTGACACTGTCACCTGGAATACTACTCACTGAAATGTTTATAGGAGAAAAGTTTTCCCTCTTCTGGGTCCATTTAAAATTGTGTAGCAGACTAATTTTGAACTGTTGTCACATTTACTAAAAAATTTAAGTACCCAAGTCCACAATTTTGTGGTCCTTTAAGATGAAATGGTAGAAAAAAGGGTATACAGAAGCCAGGAAAAGGACAACAGAAAGTGGAAGTGAGTTATTGAAATTCAGCTTCAGTCTAGAAACTATCTCAACTTGTCATAAAGACATATATAAGTCTCTAAGAATAGCTTAACAAGTAATGATATTTTAAGATAGTAAATGAAGAAGACAGATAAGTCATGTAGATGATGGACTCATACATCTCAAGGGAATATAAATTTCCCAAGGGGAGCTGCCTTTGTCTGCTGTGCCATAATAAACCCCAGTTCTTCCCCCTCCAATGTCTTTCCAGTTCAATATCTCAGAAATGTAAGGACAAAGTGAATTATCTTATTACAGTACACACAGTGGTTTGTACTACCCAATGGTAAATCAATAAACCTCTCTTGAATTTTCATTTATAAAATAATCTTTTTATCTTGCTATAGATTACTTTCTCCCATGGACTTCAGAGTCTTCACTTGTTCAATATCAGACTTTATCTATGTTTTTTTAATCAGTTTTATGTTTTGCTAGAATGAGTATAATTCCTGTTGAATCTGTCTCTCTTTTAAATTATTTCATACATTTTTTTAGGGGGATGGGATATTCTTTCAACACATATTATTCTAAAAATGTTTATATAATTCTCAAGTGCTCACTGTAATATGGTTATTTGATGTGTGTTAAATTACTGAATAAATGAAAATAATGTTATTTGTAGAATGAGGAATGTAAACACAGACCAATCTAAATAAGAAATTTATGCACAGTGACTCATTTTAACTAGCTAAGAAATTAAGATAGCTTTCAAAACTGCTTTTGTTGTCATCTGACTCCTACTGTCTAAAGATCCAAAACTGAAACAGTAAGAGAAAGTGCAGGTACAGAAGTCAGAATTTTCATTCCTACCTGACCCAAGGAAAGATTCTCTCAGGGATTAAAGTAGCCCAAGTGATGTGTTTGCTAAGAATGATTTATACCCACCTTATAATTTGGAGCTTTTATCCCTAAAGCATTTTTCAGCACACTCTGAAAAAATAGTAACAAAGTTATTGCAAGAGAAATCTCCTGAGAAATAGTAATTTATATGGATTTATACTCATTAGAGTCTTGGGACTTTCACAATGTTATTTCATCAATTTGAGTTATTTTGAACTGATTGTTTTGAATTGTCAAGGGATTTTTGCATTATGGATCACCACTTTTTTTTTTAATTGGGTCAATAGAACAATTAATAAAAGTATAAAATAATCACATAATTCATACACGATGATGTTTTTGTGTTACCATTTCAGTCTGAATGGTGTTTTTGCAAATGCTTTTCCTTAAATTATTATTGAGTGAATGCTTGTTAAAAAGATTTTAATATCCAGAATAAAGTGAATAAATTATAAGACACAGGGAGAAACATCAGTTGGACAAGATATCATAACGAGTTGTCATAAAGTCAGTGCAAAATGTGAGGTCCAGGTGTTGGAAAGTAATATTTTATAGAAACCTGGTGAGCATGTAATTTAGCAATGCTATTTATTTGGCCACAAATGGAAATATACAGTATAAAGGTGAAGATAGCATGTCTGCATTTTCTTCTCATTTACAAGTATTCAACTATTATCTTATTCAAGAGAGGCAAAGATAAAAATGGTATAAAGCATGTGCTTAAGTAGTTCTTAGTCTAACTGGAAAATCTGGAAACAGGTGAATCTTTCTGTAGAACATATCATCCGAAGAATATATTGAAACCAAAGCTCTTATTATGGTTTATATTATTTGTGTATATATGTTTACACTGCACAATTGCACTCATCTCACATGCTAGTAAAGCAATGCCCCAAATTCTCTAAGCCAGGCTTCAGCAATATGTGAACCATAAATTTTCATATGTTCAAGGGGGTTTTAGAAAAGGCAGAGGAACCAGAGATCAAATTGCCAACATCCACTGGTTCATCAAAAAAGTAAGAGAGCTCCACAAAAACATCTATTTCTGCTTTACTGACTATGCCAAAGCCTTTGACTGTGTGAATCACAATAAACTGTGGAAAATTCTTCAAGAGATGGGAATACCAGAACGCCTGACCTACCTCTTGAGAAATCTGTATGCAGGTCAGGAAGCAACAGTCAGAACTGGACATGGAACAACAGAATGGTTCCAAATAGGAAAAGGAGTACATCAAGGCTGTATATTGTCACCCTGCTTATTTAACTTATATGAAGAGTACATCATGAGAAATACTGGGCTGGAAGAAACACATGCTGGAATCAAGATTGCCGGGAGAAATATCAATAACCTCAGATATACAGATGACACCACCTTTATGTCAGAAAGTGAAGAGGAACTAAAAAGCCTCTTGATGAAAGTGAAAGAGGAGATTGAAAAAATTGGCTTAAAGCTCAACATTCAGAAAGCGAAGATCATGGCATCTGGTCCCTTCACTTTATGGGAAATAGATGAGGAAACAGTGTCAGATTTATTTTGGGGTAATCCAAAATCACTACAGATCGTGATTGCAGCCAAGAAATTAAGATGCTTACTCCTTGGAAGGAAAATTATGACCAACCTAGATAGCATATTAAAAAGCAGGGACGTTGCTTTGCCAACAAAGGTCCGTCTAGTCAAGGCTATGGTTTTTCCAGTGGTCATGTATGGATGTGAGCGTTGGATGAGCACTGATGCTTTTGAACTGTGGTGTTGGAGAAGACTCTTGAGATTCCCCTTGGACTGCAAGGAGATCCAACCAGTCCATCCCAAATGAGACCAATCCTGGGTGTTCTTTGGAAAAACTGTTCTTGAGACTGAAACTCCAAAACTTTGGCCACCTCATGCGAAGAGTTGACTCATTGGAAAAGACCCTGAGGCTGGGAGGGATTGAGGGCAGGAGGAAAAGGGGACTACAGAGGATGAGATGGCTGGATGGCATCACCGACTCAATGGACATGGGTTTGAGTGAACTCCGGGAGTTGGTGATGGACATGGAGGCCAGGCATGCTGCTGTTCATGGGGTTGCCAAGAGTTGGACACGACTAAGTGACTGAACTGAACTGAATATATATATATATATATTCAATGGGATATTATTCAGTCAAAATAAAAGAGGGCAACTGCCATTTGCTACAACATAATGAGCCTGGAAGATATTACATTAAAGGTGACAACTCAGAGAAACAGAAAGAAAAGTATTAAATACAGTATGATCTTTTTGTGGAATCTATAACATCAGACTCTGAGAAGTATAGAATGGAACTATGATTATCAGGATCTGGAGGTTAGGTAAATGAGAAGAAGTTGGCCAAAGGAACAAATTTCCAGTTATAAGACAAATTCTGGGAATCTAATATACAGCATAGTGACAACACTTAACTATATGATGCATATGTGAAAGTGCTAAGAGAGTAGATGTTAAAGGTTTTTGCCACCAAAAAAAACAACAAAAAAATAATACTTGTATGAGATGATAGATGTGACAACTAATATTATTATGAGAATCATTTTGTAATACATGTATATATCAAAGCATCACATCTTAAGCTTATACAATATTTTATGTCAAATACATATCAATAAAGCTGGATAAACATAGTCCTAATAAATTTTTAAAGTTAAAATCAGAAGATATATCATCTCTGACAACAGAAATAAATATAAAATAAGTAATAAACATCTCTTAAAATCCCAAATATATGTTAATTAAGCACTGTTTTCTAAATAACACAGAAGTTAACAAAGGCACAGAAAAATAAGAAAATATTGCAAACTCAGGGATAAAATATATCAAAGTGAATGACTTTCAGCTCAAGCAATACATATGTGAAATATACAAAGATTTTATATAAGAAAATATACAAGACTCAAATCAATATTTCAAATTATCATTAAAAAATCTAGAAAAGAAAATAAAAGGTAACCCCAAGTAATCTAAACTTTTCAGATCCAATGATACAAAAAGTGTTTTTTCTTTCTCTATACCTGAGTATGTGCATTCACATTTGCAGATATGAGGGAGAAAGTAGGTTCCCTACAGATCAGAGGCCTCAAACCAGATCCACAAGCAGCTGTCCGGGAAAAGAAGGATGATTATATTCTTCTTTCTTCTCATTGCAGACTGATCATCAAACAATTGCATTCATAAGAAACAGAAAAACACTATCATGACCCATAGTTCACAGCTGTACTTAGCAAGTTAAGGGAAGAGTACAGAAGGTTGGTCTTCTTAAAGATTCTTAGCCCCTAAAAATAGATGGTAATAAAGAGAATAAATTCAAAGAACTGAGCTCAGAGCATGTGTATCCTGTTTACTGTTGTAAGGAATAAGAGCATATAAATGCTCCAGGGAATACCTAGTAGGAATTTTCACTTAGAAAGGGACTCCTCATAGCCAGGAAATGGAAGCAACCTAGATGTCCATCAGCAGATGAATGGATAAGAAAGCTGTGGTACATATACGCAATGGAGTATTACTCAGCCATTAAAAAGAATACATTTGAATCAGTTCTAATGAGGTGGATGAAACTGGAGCCGATTATCCAGAGTGAAGTAAGTCAGAAAGAAAAACACCAATAGAGTATACTAACATGTATATATGGAATTTAGAAATATGGTAATGATATCCCTGTATGCAAGACAGCAAAAGAGACACAGATGTATAGAACAGTCTTTTGGACTCTGAGGGAGAGGGAGAGGGAGGGATGAGTTGGTAGAATGGCATTTAAACATGTATAATATTGAAAGGTTGTTGTTGAATTACAACGCCGGGATTCTTGGACCCTGGAGGAGAAGAATTCAATCCGGGGCCAGAGATGAGGCTTGATCACTCAGAGATTTTGTGTAATAAAGTTTTATTAAAGTATAAAGGAGATAGAGAAAGCTTCTGACATTGGCATCAGAAGGGGGAAGAAAGAGTACCCCTCTGCTAGTCTTTAGCTGGATGTTATATAGTCACCAGCAGTCTGTTAATGAAAGAAAGGAATGTCTCAAAACTTAGAATGGCACCAGGCCCCTCACCCATAAGATGTATTTTGGGATAATTTTGGCTCCAAATGGTTTATCTTGGGCCATAAAAGGATTAACTTGAATCTTGAAGAAGGGCAGAGCACTATACAAATAGTTTCATTTACATAGATTAGAGGAACAATATCTGAGTATAACATACTGGTTTATCAAGTAGGTTCTGAGCCCAAAAGGTGGAACTGACTTGAAGACAGAGTTTGGGGTAAATGCATAGTACATTAGCATAGCTTAAGGTAAACATTTCCATAAGAAAAAGGCATTGGTTAACTTCAGGTGAAACCAGGTGTCATGGCAAAACAAAATTTTAAGAGAAACCTCCTTTTA
>SJYQ01000152.1:0-23246 GCA_006410935.1 Redunca redunca | reverse complement strand
ATTTCTCCCAGCAATCTTGATTCCAGCTTGTGTTTCTTCCAGTCCAGCATTTCTCAGGATGTACTCTGCATAGAAGTTAAATAAGCAGGGTGACAATATACAGCCTTGACGTACTCCTTTTCCTATTTGGAACCAGTCTGTTGTTCCATGTCCAGTTCTAACTGTTGCTTCCTAACCTGCATACAGATTTTTCAAGAGGCAGGTCAGGTGGTCTGGTATTCCCATCTCTTTCAGAATTTTCCACAGTTTATTGTGATCCTCATAGTCAAAGGCTTTGGCATAGTCAATAAAGCAGAAATATATATTTTTCTGGAATTCTCTTGCTTTTTTACGATCCAGCGGATGTTGGCAATTTGATCTCTGGTTCCTCTGCCTTTTCTAAAACCAGCCTGAACATCTGGAAGTTCATGGTTCACGTATCACTGAAGCCTGGCTTGGAGAATTTTGAGCATTATTTTACTGGCATGTGAGATGAGTGTAATTGTGCGGTAGTTTGAGCATTCTTTGGCATTGCCTTTCTTTGGCATTGGAATGAAAACTGACCTTTTTCAGTCCTGTGGCCACTACTGAGTTTTCCAAATTTGTTGCCATATTGAGTGTAGCACTTTCACAGCATCATCTTTCAGGATTTGAAACAGCTCAACTGGAATTCCATCACCTCCACTAGCTTTGTTCGTAGTGATGCTTTCTAAGGCCCACTTGACTTCACATTCCAAATTGTGGGTAATAGGCATTAAATCCTTAATATGTGCTAGGCATTGGCCTCACCACTTTGCATGGGTTCATTTCAGTTCAGTTCAGTCGCTCAGTCGTGTCTGACTCTTTGCAACCCCATGAATCGCAGCACACCAGGCCTCCCTGTCCCTCACCAACTCCTGGAGTTCACTCAGATTCATGTCCATTGAGTCAGTGATGCCATCCAGCCATCTCATCCTCCGTCATCCCCTTCTCCTCCTGCCCCCAACCCCTCCCAGCATCAAAGTATTCTCCACTGAATCAACTCTTCGCATGAGGTGGCCAAAGTACTGGAGTTTTAGCTTTAGCATAATTCCTTCCAAAGAAATCCCAGGGCTGATCTCCTTCAGAATGGACTGGCATAGGTTAGTTCAGTCATTTCTCACAAACTCTTTGGGTCCTTGGTATTATTATATTCACTTTCCAAAAGGGAAATTGAGGACAGTGGAGGATAATTAACTTTTACTGTCATATTGCTATTAATAAATTGTGATATTGTGTTTAAACAGATTAATAGATAGTCGTTGATATCATGTTGTTTAGGAAGAATATGTGGCAAGCTCATGCCGTGGCACATTCTGGGTAGAGGCAATCATTCATTCATTCATTTATTCATTAATACATAGAGTTAATAAATTTTCAAGGAAAAATTTCTGATTGCACTTTGCTGTGAATGTAGAGAATATAATGGACACTTAAATTATGATTTGTGTCCTTAAACCATTTTCTTTTCACAGTGGGAAAGGTGAGATATGCATATTTAGTGTCACACAATAGAATTTTAGATTGTTAAGAATTCTTGAGGACCATTCTGGAAAGTGATAGTGTGTAGAAGTTGCACTTAATTCTCCATAATGAGAAAGGGCTATAATAATAGTTCAAGAAATATTTGCTGAGAATCATCCTATTCACAGGTTTTGTGATAAATGTTAACTTCAAACAGTGAGTAAAACTACACATGAACCTTGCCTCCAAGGAGCTGAGACCTCCAAAGTTATGCTGTTTCTTCTGGTTCATGCACAACATATCAAAAGGCAAGAACCTAGACGAATAAGTGAAGTTCATTGTTCCAGACCCGAGTATTTTTTGGTGAAATATTATTCCATAAAGACTTGGCTATAAAGAACTTGGAAACCCATCATGATAATACAAAAGCCTTTGAGTAAAATGTTAAGACCGTTTATTGGAAATTGGAGGCATATGAGTGACCATATTTCTTCTGAGGACTCTCTTCAATGCTCGTTTTACATTGTTGTTCCTCAGGCTGCAGATCAATGGATTAAGTACTGGACTTACAAAGGTGTAGAAAACAACTATTATCTTGGATCCCTCAGCATTCTTACCTGTTGGTGATCTTAAATATGTGCAGAAGATTGCTCCATAATATAGAGTTTCAACTGTCACATGGGAATCACAGGTGGAGAATGCCTTGTGCCTTCCTTCTGCTGATGTGATCCTGAAGATGGTAGTGAGAATGAAGGCATAAGACACGAGGATGATGACGAGGGAGTTGGGGAGGTTGAAGCTTGCTGAAATGAGCAAAGCAAGCTCTTTGACATGAGTTTGAGAGCAAGCAAGCATAATGAGTGGCGGATCAGCACAGTAGAAATGGTTGATGACATTGGATATACAGAAGGTCAAGTGGAAGGTCAGGATGGCCTGGAAGAGTCCATATGAGAAGCCATAGACATAAGGGAATGTGGCCAAGCTTATGCTGACACATCTGGACATTGTCACACCATAGTGCAGAGGGTTGCGTATGGCCACGTAGTGGTCATTGGCCATTGCTGCCAGCATGTAAAACTCAGTGAGGAAAAGTGCTATGAAAAGGTAACACTGTGCAAAGCAGCCAGCAAAGCTGATGGTCTTCTTCTGTGATACCAGATTAATCAGCATCAGTGGGGCTGCACTAGAGGTATAGCACAAGTCTACAAAGGATAAATGAGTGAGGAAGAAGGACATGGGTGTGTGAAGGCAAGAGTCCAGTCTGACTAACACCATGGTGCCCAGGTTGCATAGGAGGGTGACAAGGTAAGTGAACAGAAACAGCATAAAGAGGAGAGGCTGGAGCTCTGGGCGATCCGTGAGCCTCAGGAGAATTAATTCCCTTAGTTTACTGTCAATGGTGAGGGGAATTTTCTGCACTTGAAACAAGTGCAGTCAAAGGAAATATGAAGGTACACATTTTATTACAATTAAAATGATTTTTTATATACCTCCATATGTTATTCAAAATGAATACTGTCATACACTACTGCTTTACTTCTATTAAGGCATTGTTTCACCTTCTTTACAACTGAATGATTATTTTATTTCCATCTCTTACCTATTCTTGTATCTATGACTGTGCCTTTAGATAAGTATGCTTCTAACCATAGCTATGTTCACAGTCACAAGTGAGCTGCATATTTCCTATCTCGTGCACTATTTTTTCTTCTGCAAATCTACTTATCTTATAAAGCCAACTTCAAGGCTAGTCCCTTGTGAAGCATTTCTCACTCTTCTCTCATTATACCTGAGATTGAATTAATCCCCTTCTGTTTTGTACTTCTAATTTATTCCTTAGCTCATTACATCATCAGAGGAGATCCACTTTCTACTCATGTATTAGTTCTCCAGGGGTAGAGCAAATTTTACTTCATTGCTATACTGTGATGTCTAACCACATATTTACATACTAAATATGTAGTTTTGTAAAATTTACATTTTAAAAAGAAAAGAAAAAATAATATGAGCATGAAATACCATACTCCTTGCAATCTGTCACCTCTGAAACCCCACAAATATTTTCACAATGTCATACCTCCATAGGATAATTAAGAGGTTTGAACTTGTATCAGAGCAATTGCTTGAGAAGCTTATTAATAAAGGTAATCTACAGAAAGTCTGTATCAGAAAGTCTCACGTAGGATACTGGAACCTCATCTCTAACAACTACTGTGTGATTCTAACATATATGTTCCCAGAATCACAGTTAAAAATGCACAGTCACAGTGCTTCCATAAACGGGATGGTGGTGATTTAGTCACTAAGTTGTGTATGCATCTTGCAAACCCATGGACTGGAGCCTATGTGGCTCCTCTGTCCATGGTATTTCCCAGGCAAGAATACTGGAGGGGTTGCCATTCCCTCCTCCAGGGGATCTTCCCAAACCAGGGATTGAACCTGGGTCTCCTGCTTTGCTGACAATCTCCTATATTGCAGGCAAATTCTTGTCCACAGACATATGGCAAATAAATGAACAAAGAATTGTCAGATTAAATGAATTCTCACACAGTGTTTTGAGAATGGTCTACAACAATGATAGAATGGTTCATAAAGAAAAATAATAAGTTTCACATAGTTCATAATTGAGTTGCTAAACACAACTCCATCTGTATAGACAAATTATTAATATGACATCTATAGATTCATTAGCTTGTTTTCACTTCTAAACTAGTGCTGAGTCTTCTATTCCTTACACTCCAAATGTTTTTATACCTTTCCCTTTCTCTCATATATCATATTTTTAAAATTTGCTCAAATCTTTTTATTTCAAAGTGAGTCAGAAAAGCTTACCTTAGTTATATTTTAGAAATACATTAAGTATGTATTTTTCAACCTATAGCTCCCTACCTTAGTATTTGAAGTACTTAATAGACATTTGTTGAATGCACTAATAATAGTTCTTGATCATAGATAATGATTCTTACCCATGAGGTACTTCATTTCCTGTTTGTAAATGGGAATAATATTGGTTCTGCTTTCTTCTCAAGTCATCGTGGACATCAAACTCCTCCAAAATATATTTATAAATGCACAACATATCATGTGTTTACTTCAATGCCAAAATGAACCAAGTTCAAATCCCCTGCCATTTTGGCATTCACCTTCTAGTGAACACAGAAATATAATAATGAAAAAAGCCCATCGTGTTTCAGATGACACTGATATAGAGGGAAAGACAGAAAATGGAGTCGGAGGAAAGGGTGTTCAAAATTTAAACGGGAACATTAGCAATAGCACTGAAACATATACATTACCATATGAAAACAGATGACCAGTGCAAGTTTGATGCATGAAGAAGAGCACCCAAAGCCAGTGCTCTGGGACAACCCAGAGGGATAGGTTGGGGAGGGAGGTGGAGGGGGTTCAGGATTGGGGGGACACATATATGGCTGATTCATGTTGATGTATTGCCAAAACTATCACAATATTGTAAAGTGATTATCCTCAAATTGAAATAAATAATTTTTAACATAAAAAATTTCTTTCAAGAAAAAGACAATGAATTCATATAAAGGTGATGTAATCATGCAAATGTTATGTGTTTAGCAACAAACTGATACAGAAAAAAGAAAAATCCATAAAGCTATTTGAAGAAGGATATTCTACAGCAGGAAGGTTAAGGACCAGAAGCAAAGCAGTTCTGGAACTTGCAGGAATATGTGCATGTATAGAATTCACACAGAGGATATCAGAAAATTATAGCTGAGATGTCCCCTGAAGCACAAATGTTTCATTTTATTGAGAGATTGATTCATCTGTACCTATGAGACTCTTAACAAGTTACTGGTGTTAGTGGTAAAACACCCATCTGCCAATGCAGGAGATGTAAGAGAGGCAGGCTCAATCTCTGGGTTGAGAAGATCCCCTAGAGGAGGGCATGTCAACCCACTGCAGTATGCTAGCCTGGAGAATAACATGGATAGAGGAACCTAGTAGGCTACAGTCCATAGAGTTGCATAGAGTCAGACACAACTGAAGGTACTTTGATATCAAAGATATCTTAGACAAACCAAGATATCCCAATGTTCACTGGGAAAAAAAAAGATTTGCATTGGTGGTTATTTGCAGCTTCTCTGCAAGAAATGTCTAGCCAATAAATCAGCTGAAAGCAAGATATCTATTTGTATGCCAGAAGCAAGGCAGCTTAAGAGATATTTCCTATTGCTAAGCACCCAAGAAACCCCAGAGAGAATAGGTAGTAGTTACTAGAAGAGAAAATAATAGAAAAAGATCAGGATGTAGGAATTTCACATTTATAAAGACACAGTAAGAAACTCGACTTGAGAAGTTCATTTGCAGAAGAACTCGTTGATGACATGTGACATGTTACATATAATGATTGTCTGTGGGATCTTAAATGGTATTGACTCACAGTCCTAGTGGGTCCAGATATATCCCAACTGAAAAGGAGCAGAAGAACTAAATGATGAGATGCAAAAATATCTACAGACAATAAAGAAGTCATATCACAGCTGACCTGGCAGCCCAAGTCAGAACAGAGTGACAGATGAACATCTTCTGAAAGAGGTGTTTGTGGTTTTACTAGTTCACAACGAAGGAGAACTTCTGTCTGATAGAGGAAGAACCATGAATGGGGTAGCTCAAGAACAGTAGAAAGCTACAAATTTTTAAACCTGGAACTAGGGCATGGTACAATATAGACTGAATCCAGTGCTAAAGAAAATGTACAACATCACTTTTCAAAATTTATTAAGACAGAGCAGAAGATTGCACCTGATTTGAAGAGCTTCTGAAAATAGAGCCCTTTCAACTGCACAAGCTGTATGTCCATGAAGCCAGCCATTCGTGAAACAGAGACCAGCAGATCTGACAATGTGAGTACATGGAGGGAGAAGGAAAGCATCTTCACCTCTGCAAAAAGAAGTAGACGGAAAGGAAAAGAAGACAGAGAAAGAAGCTGAAAGCTAGGGTCCAGTTCTTGGGTGATTATCCTAGAGGGTCACTGAGCTCAATGGGCTAGTGTTATAGATGAATTTTGTGGGCCAGTCAATTACAAGTGCCACAGAAGAGATTTTTTTTCAGGAGAAAAAAAAAAAAAAGGCAGAGGTAAAAATAAGAGACACGTTTAGCAGAATTCTTAGTATGATGGCCCTTAAGCTTCTTCTTCCTATTATTTTTTTTTCCAAATTCCATAGAAAACTATGAAAACCTGTTGGAACTATAGATTCTCAACCAAGATCAATGTGCAATCACAAAATCTTAAAAACAGCAACAAATAATCTACAGAACAATATATAAAGGGCTAAGATTTCACCAGGCTACAAAGAATAAGAGCCCTTGTATTAGGCTCTGCTGTGTTCCACAACTGAAAATGTACTCTTATTTGTGAGTGGTCTGCTGACTGTTTGCCTTCCTCGTTCTTTTACATCTGTGCCAGGGCTATAAAATATTCCCAGGGAGCTCAATATACATTTCAATAGATTTGTCATCTAGGAAATCAATTGAGGTTCAAATTCTGCTACTGAAAACATAAAGATTTGCATGTGCATATTTTGAGCAAACATGGTAAAAATCTATAGGTCTCAGTCTGAGTTTTTACTACAGCCTCTTCTTGACTAAGAAATAGAAAGAAAATAGATACACAAATACTTAATTCTTGTTTGGATATGCATCTGTTTTCTGAACCTCTGATGAAGGAAGTTCACTGATGCTTCACTAAGCTAAGAAGCACAGCTCAATGTCTAGCAGAATATGGGAGTTAGGAACCAGCTCTTAAAACAAATCTCTAGAGGACTTAGGAGCAGCAGAAATGAGTGTGTCTTTGGGATGCAGCTCTCTGGGAATTTACCAGAATGTGCTTGGTATTAGAAAGCTAATCATATGCCTCAGTCATACTTTTCGTATTTTCTAATTTACTATTTGCCCTAAAAGTACAGTGGATGGCACACACACACAAAAAGCATGTTTGCATTTTGAAGGTCTGATTTTTTTTTTCTTTTATACTTGAAACAGCCTCTTCTAAAATCCAGAGTTCTCAACAATGTTCTTCCTGATGGACATTGAAGTCTTGGGCAGAATTAGGCATAAGCAGGACTGTGAAACATACAAAATTATTGGAAATCAGTTTTTGAGCAATTCTTGTGTGTTGAGTACTTTCCTGTAGGCAATTTAATTGATCCTTCAAAATAATGCTAAGAGGCAGAGACTCTCTCCTGTTCTTTCAGCTGAAGAACCAGACCCTCCACTAAAGGAACAGTAAACCCTGTGCCACATAGCTAGGAAGTGGCAGAGTGTGACTTGAATTCTTGCCTTCACATTCCCAATTGATTACTTTTTCAATTGTAGTTAGTTTCCATTTAAAGTCAACGTGATGCTTTTGAACTGTGGTACTGGATAAGACTCTTAAGAGTCCCTTGGACTGCGAGGAGATCCAGCAAGTCCATCCTAAAGGAAATCAGTCCTGAATATTCACTGAAAGGACTGATGGTGAAGCTCCAATACTTTGACCACCTGATGCAAAGAATTGGAAAACACCCTTATGTTGGGAAAGATTGAAGGCAGGAGAAGGGAACACCAGAGGATGAGATGGTTGAATGGCATAACCGACTCAGTAGAGATGGGTTTTAATAAGTTCTGGGAATTGGTGATGGACAGGGAAGCCTGCATGCTGCAGTCCATGGGGTTACAAAAAGTTGGACACGACTGAGTGACTGAACTGAACTGAACCCACAGGTTGTCATCTTTCCTTCATCACTTTTTCAACTTTCCCTTAGTTTCTTCCAGTGAGTGCTTGTATTGTTCTCATCTT
This sequence comes from Redunca redunca, assembly GCA_006410935.1. NCBI lineage: Eukaryota > Metazoa > Chordata > Mammalia > Artiodactyla > Bovidae > Redunca > Redunca redunca. The sequence goes on along the minus strand of SJYQ01000152.1, from coordinate 14,974 downwards.
ACTCAAGTTGATCCTGACAACAGAAAAAGCTTATGTGGAAGTCTTCTCGAACAATGCTTTTGTTGTTGTTACCTCCACAGAACTTGGTGTGACCTCAATCCTCCATACCATCTTACTGCTCAGGCCCATCCTTGGCTGATACACTCTATTTCCATTACCTACTAATATTTCTACTGCTACCACTAGAGTACAAACCGTTATGAGCATAGATTATGAACTCAGCAGCTAGCACAGTCTCAGGAAATAACAGATGGACAAACATGTGTTGAATAATTTGAGAGTGCAGTATGTATCTAATTCAGTGATTATACAGCAAATCCTGATTATCCCCTCTCAGAAAACTTTGCATTTCATTGAACACATATCCTTACCCCTTAAAACCAAAACTCTAACTAGATGATATGCCATTGGTCTTGGGTGGCCTCAGCCTGCAGCAGCTTGAAGCGAGGCTTTGGTTCCCTGGCCAGAGATTGAGACCAAGTTCCAATGGTGAGAGCAGCAAATCCTAGCCACATTACCAGTGGTCAGACATGTCCCTGGTTTTTCAGTTTTGCAGAAAAGAATTGCTACAAAGATTTAAACTAGTGAAACAAAATGTTTATTAGGAGGAAAAAGAGTACAGTACACATGAATAGACACATGTGCAGACTCAGGAGAGTCATAACCTCACAGTGATCTGAGTCACTTTTATGGGCCATTTCTTCTGAATTTTCTTTGGTCAGTCATTTTGATCTTAGTTTCCTTTGACTAATCATTTTGATTTGATATGGCAATATTCATAATGAAATATACCATGTTGGGTATATCTCAGGATCCTTCCATGTGTTTGTGTGCCCCTCTCTTAGTCTAGATGGAGTCTAATGAAGAGGCCTATGAGTAGTTGCATCATTTACTGTGAAATAATGCCCCCTATCTTTTGAACTCCTGAGCATTTATGCACATAGATAGTCAGGGAGGTCTCCTTAACTTGGAGAATGAGGAATGTGTGGTCTTTTATCTCTAATCTGGGCAGGGCCCATCTCCTCCATCATCCTTGTTTTATGGAGTTCCTGTCCACAGGGGAGAAACTGTTCAGTCTGGGACCTCTGTAGTTTGAGTGACTCCCTTACTAAAACAACAACAACAACAACAACAACAACAAAAAACACACACACACGCACAGGAAAGAAAACAAAATGGGAGTAATTATTGACAGGTTATAGGTACTGATAGTTAATACGTGCCAGCATTAGGCTTAGCACTATAAAGCATTAGATCAATTAATCCTCACAAACTCCATGGACCATCATTATTTAGTAGGGAAAGTGAGGCAAGTAGAGGGTAATTAACTTCCTGGTATAGGTAACTAATAAACTGTGAGACTTGTATTAAAACAGTATAGTCAATAGCATTTGATATCACTTCATTTAGGAAAGAAACATGACAAGCTTATAAAACACTATGCACTCTATGAATATAGGAGGACTTTCATTCAACCATCAATGTATTAATTCATCCTTATAATTAACAAGTATTCAGGGAAAACCTTCTTCATGCCACCATATGGTCAATGAAGAAAATGTAAGAAGAAGACAAAAGATTATGTCCTTAGAGTGCTTCTGCTTCACTATGGGAGTGATGAGGCATGGAGTTCACATAATCAGATTTTAAATTATTAAGAATTAGCGAAAATCATGTTGGAAAGTGGAAGGGAAGCAAGTAAAGCTTGCACTACTTAAATGACTAAAATCTAATGACATAGAGATAGTTTATTAACTCAATAGATTTTTACTGAGAATGATCTGTGTTCTAGATTTGGGGATAAATGTTAACTTTAGTGAGCAGAAAGGAAATCGGAGGGATTCCAAATGTGAAAATAGTACCACACCCTGTTGCTGGCCCAGAGATGTAGGGTCCCCTGAGCAAAGACCAGTAAGAAGCCTTACAGAGCTAACAGCAGACTTTGGCTGACAGCCATCAAGGAAACAGGACCTCAGTTCCACAAATATAAAGCAAGGAATTCTGTCCACAACGAGAAAAACCAGCTGAAACAATCCAACTTCTGACCTGCAGAATTGTGAAATAATAAATTTGTATTGTTTTAAGTTGCTAAAATGGAAAAGGCAATGGAACCCCACTCCAGTACTCTTGCCTGGAAAATCCCATGGACCCCGTGGTAAGCTACAGTCCATGGGGTCGTTAAGAGTTGGACATGACTGAGCGACTTCACTTTCACTTTTCACTTTCATGCACTGGAGAAGGAAATGGAAACCCACTCCAGTGTTCTTGCCTGGAGAATACAAGGGATGGGGGAGCCTGGTGGGCTGCCGTCTATGGGGTCGCACAAAGTCAGAGATGACTGAAGTGACTTAGCAGGAGCAGCAGCAGCAGCAAGTTGCTAAAATAATAATAATAATAATAATAATAATAATAATGAGCACAACCAGACGTGGACCTGACCTTCATGAAGCTGACAATCCTGAGGAAAATATAAACATGAATGAATCACATAGACAATGTTAAAATTACAGTTGAAAACAGTTCTGTAAATTAAAATTATATGATATTGTGAGAACATATCCTAAGAGGATATGACTGAGAGATCAGTCAAGAAACCACTGAAAATGCTAAAGGATAAAATATAACTAAATCCAAAAAAAGAAACACTGAAATTAAAAATTAGGAAATTAGAAAAAGACTGAGGAATATCAAGTAATCTGGTAATGCAATATCTGTATAACAAAACTAATAGAAGACAGTTAATAATTAAAAAAAAATAAAGCACACAACTGTTAGAAAGTATTCCAAAGTATCAATATTTACAACGAAATAAGAAAGTTAATGATTAGAGGAACTCATGGTATCAAGGAAATAAAAAGATACCATGTTTAGTGAAACGTCAGACAGAGAAAGATATATACTGTACAATATCACTTCTATTTGGAAATATAAAAATTAAAACAGCTTAGTGAGTATAACAAAAACAAGAACAACAAAAAACAACAACCAGACTCACAGACGTAGAAAACAAATTAGTGGTTCCCAGTGGGAAGAAGGAAGGGGGAGGGGCAAGATAAGGTTAGGGATGGACACACTAGAGACTACTATATATAAAATAAATGAGCTACAAGGATATATTGTACAGCTCAAGGAATATAGCCAATATGTATCATAATAACTATAAGTGGAGCAAAATCACTATGTTGTACATCTGAAACATAATATGGTAAGTCAACCATGAAAAAAGTGAAAGTGTTAGGTGCTCAGTTATCTCCAAGTCTTTGCGACCCCATGGACTCTAGCCCATCAGTCTCCTCCATCCATGTAATTCTCCAGGCAAGAATACTGGGGTGGGTAGCTGTACTCTTCTCTAGGGAATCTTCCAGACCTAGGTATTGAACCCAGGTCTCCTGCATTACAGGCAGAAACTTTACCATCTGAGCCACCAGGGAAGACTTCAACTTACAAAAGGATAAAAATAGTCATAATAAGCATCAATTAGCTAAAAACAAAACAAAACAAAAAATTCTGCTGAAGAGCTATTAATATCAGACAAATTAACTTTTTAGACTTTATACATCATAGAAGGGATAAAAAATTATCCATGATAAAAGGAAAAATACCAGTTCATTATTTGATGTGATTAATAATATAGCCTCAGTGTTTAAAGAAAAAAAAATTACAAAAAGAAATAGACAAATACACAAACATTTCTCTTGGTTTTATAGATGAAACAATAAAATGTTAGTAGGGATACTGAAGATCAGAAGAAAGAAACAAGCATAAATCAAGTATGTGAATGTGCATTCTAAGTCACTTCAGTAGTGTCCAAACCTTTGTGATCACATGGACTGTAGCCCACCAGGCTCCTCTGTCCATACAGATTCTCCAGGCAAGAAAACTGGAGTAGGTGGTCATGCCCTCCAATTGATCTATTTGCACACTGCTCTACTCAATTCCTATCACTTCTGAGAGCCTACTGGCACCTGAAAATTGAGGTATGACTCAAGAGGAAATGGCAAAGTGACAGGTAGGGCTCCAGAACATGGAGTGGGATCCAATATCTGAATTTTTTAAATATCTGAATAAAAAGTGGCATTATATGTAAACATAATTTATTACATATATTTGGGACAGTGATCTATTAGTTTCTATTTTTGGCTCTATATTGGAAATAATTCATAACAAAATAAATAAACAAAAACGTGAAAACACAAAACAAGTTTTAAGATGCGATTGTTGTTTTTGTTTGTTGCTAAGTCATGTCTGACTTTTTGCGACCCCAGGAACTGTTGCAATCCAGGCTTCCCTGTCCTTCACTATCTCCCTGAGTTTGCTCATACTCCTGTCCATTGAATCACTGATGTCATCCAACCATCTCATCCTCTGTCACATTCCAATTTCCTCTTGCCCTCAGTCTTTCCCAGCATCAGGGTCTTTTCCAATAAGGCAGCTCTTCACATCAAGTGGTCAAAGCATTGGAGCTTCAGCTTCAGCATCAGTTCTACCAATGAAAACTCAGGCCTGATTTCCTTTAGGATTGGCTAGTTTGATCTCCTTGTTGTCCAAGGGATGCTCAACAGTCATCTACAGTTTGAACCATCACCACAATTTGAAGCATCAATTCTTTGCTGCTCAGCCTTCTTTATGGCCCAAATCTCATATCTGTACATGACTATTGGAAAAATCATAGCTCTGACCAGATGGACCTTTGTTGGCATAGTGATGTCCTTGATTTTTAATATTGAAAATAATATATTTAAATATATTGTATTAAACACTGTCTAGGTTTGTCACAGCTTTCTTTCCAAGGAGCAAGTGTCTTTTTTTTTTTTTCAATGAAAGATTCCATGTATTTGGATTGAGCTAGCTTTACATGCAGACAAAATACAGTTTAAAAAAAAAATGGCTACTTTTATAAGAAATACACATATTTTACACATAAACAACACATACAGAAAAATAATTCTAAAATACATATTTTTCCACTTATTAGCTGTGTGAATGTGCATGAGTCACTAGAAATCTTTAGTTTCTTTATTGGTAAAATGAAAATGATAACAGTACCTACCACTTAGAGTTGCAGTAATATTTAATGTTAAGTAGGCATACAATAGGGCTTTCCTGGGAGCTCACGTGGTAAAGAATCGTTTTCATTGCAGGAGACCCCAGTTCAATTCCTGGGTCTGGAAGATCCCCTGGAAAAGGGATAGGCTACCCACTGCAGTATTCTTGGACTTCCTTGGTGGCAAGTGTCTTTTAATTTCATGGTTTCAGACACCATCTGCAGTGATTTGGGGAGGCCAAGATAATAAGTCTGTCACTGTTTCCACTTTTTTTAACATCTATTTGTCATTAAATGATGGGACTGGTATTTTTGCCTGGCAAATCCCATGGAGAGAGGAGCCTGGCAGGCTATAGTTCATTGTGTCTCAAGAGTCGGACATGACTTATTGACAAAAGAGAGAGAGAGAGAGCAAGAGAGATACCATGATCTTAGTTTTTTGAATGTTGAGTTTTAAGCCACTGTTTTTACCCTTCTCTTTTACCCTCTTCAATAATTCTTTAATTCTTGTTTTGTGCCATTAGAGTGGTGTCATCCAAATATCTGAGGTGGTTGATATTTTTCCCAGGTGCCTTGATTCCAGCCTGTGCTTCATCCAATCCAGCATTTCACATAAGGTTCTCTGAATACAAGTCAAACAAGCAGGGTTACAATATACAGCTTTGACATACTCCTTTCCCAATTTTAAACCTTTCCATTTTTCCATGTATGGTTCTAGCTGTTGCTTCTTGCTTCACACAGGTTTCTCAGGAGGCATGTAAGGTGGTTTGTATTCCCAACTCTTTAAGAATTTTAAGAAAAAAAAATATTTTAAGATATGGCTACATATTTGTTTAAAAAAAATAAAAGAAATTAAAAAAACTTTCAGAGAAAATTTAGAATTTCCTTCAAGTGTTAGTTTTTGAGGATTTTACTGGACCAAATCTATGATCTAAAAATACTCCTTAGATTAACAGCATGATATTCTGAAAGATCTTCATTGATATATAATGTGAATGAAGGAAAAACAAACAAATAAATAAACAAAACCACATTGGCTATGGTTGAAAATTTCTGGAAAACCATTTGGAAATTTTAAATCCCCAAAATCTAACAAATTGTCATAAGTGTAACATTTTTTTTAAATTCTGCTTTTTATAACATGTATCCCTCCGAGTACTGCCAATAGAATTTTCTGTCCTTTATCAATTTTATAGAGTAATAATAATGTTGTCTGGTCTTGCATTTTAATTTCTGTGCAGTATTCATTTTAAATAAACTAAAGGAACACAAGCTAATGATTTGACAAATTATTATAAATATAATAGGCCAATTACAAAAGACAAAAAATGACTTAATTTAAAATGTTCAATAAATGCTCAGAGAATACTGTGACCAAAATGAACAATTTCCTTTGAATTACTTACCTTAATGCTCTTCTAACATCTTTGTTTCAAAGGCTGTAGATCAAAGGATTTAGCATAGGACTCACAAAGATATAAAAAACAGCTACAATTTTCCCCTGTTCTAAAGATGTCTCAGAAGGGGTCTCAGATGTATGCAGAACAATGTCCCACAAAATATAGTGACAGCCGTCAAGTGAGACCCTCAGGTGGAGAAGGCTTGCGCCTCCCTTCTGCAAAATGGATGGTTACAAAATGCAGAATGGTTGTAAAGATGAAAATATAGGCGATAGCATATAGCATGATGGTGAGAGAACACATGAGGTTGAAACCAGCAACTACAAACATGGTAATCTCTTTGACATAAGTATCTGAGCAGGCCAGGACTAGGCGAGGTGGGTCTGCACAGTAAAAGTGGTTGATTTCATTGGGTCCACAGAAGGAGACAGCGTCAAGTTGGTCTGGACAAGACCATTTGCAAAGCTGTAAATATAAGGAGCAGCAACGAGAGAGAGGCATACACCTTGGGACTTCTTGCTGGCACATAACAAGTGTTTGCAGATGGCCATGTAGCCATCTTAAGCCATCAGTGACAAAATATAATAATCTGTGATCACCAAGGCAATGAAAAAGTGAAATTATATGGCACAACCAAGGAAGGAAATATTTTTTTCTCTTTAATAAGAGATTGACCAGCATCTGAGGAGCAACAATGCTGTCATAACAGAAATCTACAAAGGAGACGTGGCTAAAGAAGTACATTGGAGTCTGAAGCTTTGAGTCAGTTCTGATTTACAAAAGCATGCCCACATCATCAATGACTGTGATCAGGTAGATGACTAGGAAGACCACATAAAGGACAGTCTGCAAGTCAGCTCGATCTGTCAGTCCCAGGAGGATAAACTCAGTCACCTCTGTGCTGTTTTCCTTTAACATTGTGTTTGCTCAGCTTCCAGTGATGTCTAAAGTAAACAAAATTAAAATGAATCGGTCCTTTTTCATTTTTCCACTACTCACATCGTGTCATCTGAGGCCTATTCCTTTCAAACTTGTAAATACACGTGGTATAAAGAAATAATATAGGGTACTTCCCTGGCAATCCAGTGGATAAAACGTCACCTTCTAATGTGGTGCATGTGTGTTTGGTTTCCAGTTAGACAGCTATGGTCCCAGATGCCTCATGGCCATAAAACCAAAACATAAAAATATACTAATAATGTAACAAAGTCAGTAAAGCTTTTATAAATGGGCCACATCAGAAAGTACTTTAAAGACCAAAATAAGCTACTAAGCAAGAACTATGTATTTTTGATATCTAATTTAATACAATTTCTTTACATAAAGGCAATCATATTTTTAAATGCTCCTCTGCTATTCTTTTTATAGTTGAAAAGCTTTTATCTTTTCTAGAAAACATTAGCATGAATTGACCACTGATAATTCCTTTAAATATTGTTTCTCTTTGAAATTATGTTTCTTTGTTTTTACTATAATTTTGATGTGGTGTCTAAAGCATCAGTAATTGAAACTCATGTTTTTCACAGCTGATTGGGCTTAAGTGAGTTGAATAGATATATCTTTATAGAAGCAGTGTTTATCTTCTAACCTGCTACTCTAACCTCAAGGTCATTTTAAATATGGCCCCTCACTTGTGATGTATGTTCATTTTATCCACTCTTGCCTATCTCTGGTGGCCCTCACCAAATATTACTTAACTTTTAAGACATTTCAAGATATCCTTGTTTTTCTATATGACAGTCAATTATTGAGGGCAAAAGTTGGTTCCTGGGTTGCAAAGTAAACCTTTTTTTTTTTTTTTTTTTGAAAACCAGGTAAGCAATTAGTACATAAGCAATATGTGTATACTTTTACATATATACATGGTAACTATTAAATGAAGGAGAAATAATGTATTAAACATATTATTTTGGGAGCAATAATGTATTAAATGTATTAAGCACATTGTTTGAGAAGTAATTGTAAGAGACAGGAAGAATAAAAGAAAAGCAGGCCCCAGCAAGGGCCTGCAAAAGAAATTTATAATTATTGATAAACTGGATGCTATAAGGCATGAGACTCTTGGAACAAGTCCAGAGGAAACAACCCATAATCTTGAAAACAAAATATGATCCTGGGGTCAGAAAACTGACCTCAGACTGTTTCTCAACTGTCTTCTCAAAGTCACATGTTTTATGTATCTGGAGGAAAATCTAGAGATAAGAATATTAGTGTTAATTACTGATTTGTTATTGATTACTGTTTCCTAATTACTCAATGATTAATGATCATTTTGTTCTTTGGCCCTGAAGGCCACGTGAGTTATAGTTTAACTCACCACATATTCTTTCATTCATGGCTGAAAGTATAATAAATCTGGCTTGGATTCAGTTTCAACACCTTCACTTTGGAGCGGTGTTGGTCCCCTGATACTCGCTTTTCTCTGAATTCTTGTGTCTCTTTCTCATTCTCTCGCCATATCGTGCTTTCAGAAACCTTGCTTGTTGAGCTGGTCTCGACGGTAATAATGCATTAAATGTGTTATTGGGGGAAAGTAATGTATGAAAAGTTTCCTCTTAAGAGAAGAGATAGTTATTCTAAGATGACTGACAGACACATCCCCAAACTGTAACGATTTTATTGTAACTACCTCATTTTAACTCTTGTAGGGAATAAGGATATACTCTACAACAAGAATTCTAAGTTATTTAAAGCATGTAAAAGGAAACACTGATAATAATAATTATATTACCCATAACGTTTAGAAAGTATGTAAAAATAATAAAATGCATTTCTCAACATGAAGGCCATGCTAGAAAAATCTACACATTCTTTCAATAGCACATAACCAGGCATGTCCTTGTTACAATGACACTTATTAATAGCTACAGTGCCAAAAATGGACATGGGTCACATTTAAATCACTTTGTAAATGAACCACACCTGCTTTTTTGCGATTTACACTACTTCATTATCCTCTTGAGATATGTGAATTTATTGACCAGGGCAATAAAATGAAAGAGAAGTCATCTAAATCAATAAAGATCACAATCATTTGTTTTTGCTTTTATAAGTTCCTAAGATTATAGCTATCCATTGGAAGGACTGATGCTAAAACTGAAGCTTCAGTACTTTGGCCACCTGATGTGAAGAACTGACTCATTAGAANTCATTTGGTTTTGCTTTTATAAGTTCCTAAGATTATAGCTATCCATTGGAAGGACTGATGCTAAAACTGAAGCTTCAGTACTTTGGCCACCTGATGTGAAGAACTGACTCATTAGAAAAGACCCTGATTTGGGGAAAGATTGAAGGCCAGAGGTGAAGTGGATGACACAGGATGAGATGGTTGGATGGCATCACCGACTTGATGGACATGAGTTTGAGTCATCTCTGGTAGTTGGTGATGGACAGGGAGGTCTGGTGCGTTGCAGTCCATGGGGTTGAAAAGTGTCGGACATGACTGAGCAACAGAACTGAACTGAAGATTATAGTTCTTCTTGTAATAAGTAAACATACTTTAGGGTAAGGATTGTGTCTTTAATATATATTTATTGAATCCTCAACCTAAACTCCAAATAATTAACATCTCCATTCAATTTTCACTGTGCCAAAATGAGACAGTGCAAGCAATGAACATTCCAGATCATTTACTTGAGTACTGCACTAGGCTTGTCCCACCTTTCCTTTTTTTTTTTTTTAATGACCTTTCTTTTCAAAAACAGAACACAGTATCTTACAAGATTGGGCAAGAATAACTCGGAGAGAAGTGAAAGAAATGGCCAGTATTTAGAAGCAATGCCTGAATTTGAGTTACACTATAGCATTTCACCGACTGAAATGGCACTGATGGAGATGGCATCACCTACTCAATGGTCATGAGTTTGAGTAGACTCTGGGAGTTGGTGATGGACAGGGAAGCCTGGCATGCTTCAGTTCATGGGATCTCAAAAAGTCAGACACGATAGAGTGACTGAACTGAACTGAACTGAACTGATAGCATTTCACAAACTGAATTGTGTCTTATATTTGATGCATGTGTTTATGACATCCTTTTCTTTGAGGGGGAGCACATCACCTTCATCAGGTGAAAGTTAGCAATTAGAAGGGCAGTATAGCAGAAAGCAGGCTTCCCTGGTAGTTCATATGGTAAAGAATCTGCTTGCAATGCAGGAGACACAGGTTCAGTTCCTGAGTTGGGAAGATCCTCTGGAGAAAGGAGTGGCTACCCACCCCAGTATTCTTGCCTGGAGTATTTCATAGACAGAGGAGTTGAGTCGGTTACAGTCCGTGGGGTGACAAAGAGTTAAATATGAGTGAAGGACTAACACTTTCACTTATTTTTTTTTTCATTTTCATAGCAGAAAGTACTCAATAAGCAGTAAATACTTAGCTGATGATCTAAGCACAGCTAATTCTTCTTTTACCTCCATTATAGAGAAAAAGAAGGAAAATGACTTTTTGTTTGTTTGTTTTTTAAAATTTATTTATTTTAATTGGAGGTTAATTACTTTTAAAAGAACTTTGCCTAGCTTATAAAATAATAATGATTTCCATGCAGCATTCAGTGAAGGATGTTTCAAATGCATTTATTCTAAATATGTACTGTTCTTTCCTACATTAATGTAGAAATTTTATTAAAATTCATTTAAGAATTTTTTTAAAAAATTTGCTATTTTATGAGAATAGGCTTCAGGTCATGACTTTATTATTTTGATTTAAATATTTATTTTTCTATTTTGTTCCATTGATCTATATTTCTGTCTTTGTGCCAGTACCATACTATCTTGATGACTAACGCATATATATGGAATTTAGAAAGATAGGGATGATGACCCTGTATGCNTGGTGAATTAATGTCAATGTTTGGCAAAACCAATACAGTAATGTAAAGTAAACTAAAGTAAAAATAAAAATTATAAAAAAAAATAAAATAAATAAATAAATATTTATTTTTACATTCGAAAATATTTTAATAATAACTAGTCCTACCTGTGAAAGAAGAGTGATTTCCCAGTGACAGAATGGAAGTGGAAAAACTAATGAGGTACCATTATTGTCACAGAGGAACCAACTCCCCAGGGTTCAGTTATATCTTACATAAAATCATTTAGACTATAAACAAGATTTTTATTCTTTTAATAATCTTAAGTCCATTGAGGACATAATTTATTGCCACTCCCCAGTATCATCAGAGAATAAAATCTCCTGAAACGGTGAAGCAATGGGATCCATTATTTATTTTAACTTATGCCTAAATGTCTTGATATTTTGAGACTTGACTTGGGGAACACATTAAGTTCTCCTGTTTACAAGAAACAAGACGGAAGAGTTCATGATAGAGGTAAACCATCGGATGATCAGACAACTTTTGTTTCATTTGGACTATTTATTTCCTGATTCTGATCCTTGTTTTTTACATTTTAGTAGTTCTAATAATAAACACATACCAATGGGAACAATGTGGATAGACATAATATAAATGTGCTGCAGATTACTCATTTATCAGTGTAGCCCATCCAGATCTATTGCCTTTTTTCTCTACAACTTTTTTGTTGTTGTTCACTCATAGTTTAATCCTTAGATTCCATCAATAGAGCCCCTAGGGTAAATAGTTTTGAGTTTGGCCAATGGGAGAAATCAAGAGCATAACACAGGTGAGAGTAAGAGAAAAGTATCCAAATTTCTTTTCTATTTTTCTCCCAGTTTCATAGTGAAGTGCTAGAGTGGCTGCATCTTGTCGAAGAAAATTCCTGCTGAGGTGTGGGTTGAGAAGGTGGGCTGGGACATTCTTCCTGGGTATAGTTTCACTGGACTCCTGACAGTAGTTCTTGTGTTGGCCCCTTCAGGCCTGGGACTAAAATTGCATTCTAGACTTAGCCACAGATACTTCAATTTCTTGGACTGATTTCTTTAACTCTGACTGCATTCTCTTTATAAATTTGTTCCTTAAATTCTCTCTAGTTAAAACATCTGAGTAAAATTTTATTTTTCATCCCTTACTTACACCAGGGTATCACATGATAGTTATTTAATGAATGCAGCGGTAGAATATGCATTTCTGGGTTCAATATTTCTGGATGCTAAAAGGATCATTGAATCACCATCCTTCTGGATCATGGGTCACTTGCAGACTAAATACAAGAATCAGAGGTTAACATTACTGGGATTATCACAGATAAAATTGAATTTGAGAATGTGTCTTAGAGGCGTTTTTCTGTCCCCTTTTTTTGACAACTGTAACCATCCAGGCAAAGCGGAGAACTGAAATAACTATTACTCCCTCCTCCCCTTTCCAGAGCCAAGACCACGCAGTGTGTCTGATTGAGATGGGACATTGTTATCAATCACCTGTAAGTAAGTAGGCGTAAGTGGAGAGTATCTGAAGTGTACTTCACATCACAGTATGTTTACAGTTGCTTCCAGATGTGTTTGACTTGAAATAAAGATACTGCACCAGTGTACTCTCTGCAGTATGGTATAGCAGACTACACAAAAGCACAGTCAGTGGTAGAGGAGAGGATGCACACACATAAAGTAGGCCAGACATGTGAACTAACTGACGTGATTGGACATGTGAATGCACACTCACACCTTTGAAAGTTCACAACTTGAAAGTTCATATGTAAAGGACCTACTGTATGTGAATGCAGCTGTTTATGGCAGCATGGATGTACTTGGAGGGCATTAAACTACTAAAATAAGGCAGAAAGAGACAAAAGGAAATGCTGTATGATATCACATATAGGTGGAATATCAAAAAATATAACAATATTGTGAAGTAAAATAAAGAACCAGAGGCACGGATATAGACAAACTAGTGGTTACTAGTGGGAGAGGGAAGAAGGTGAATGCAATACAGCATTATCTGGAAAAGGAGTTCTTATGAGAGTATATAAAATCACGTGTAAAGAAAGTGAAGTTGCTCAGTCGTGCCGACTCTTTGCGACCCCATGGACAGGAGCATGCACCAAGCTCCTCCATCCATGGGATTTTCTAGGCAAGAGTACTGGAGTGGGTTGTCATTTGCTTCTCCAGGGAATCTTCCCGACCCAGGGATAGAACCCAAGCCTCCCACATTGTAAACAGATGCTTTATCATCTGAGCCAAAATTTCAAAGCACTACAGATTTTTAAAGAACGGTTCAGCCAATAAGATTATAGAATAACATAACATAAAATTTATACATATATATATATATGTTTGTTGTTGTTCAGTCACTTATTCATGTCTGACACTGTGACTCCATGGACTGCTGCATGCCAGGCTCCCCTGTCCTTCACTATCTCCCTGAGTTTGCTCAAACTCATGTTCATTGAGTCTACGATGTCATCCAACCATCTTATCCTTTGTCACCCCTTTCTCTTCCTGCCCTCAATCTTTCCCAACATCAGGGTCTTCGTATCAGGTGACCAAAGAAGTTTTGGACCTTCAGCTTCAACATCAGTCCTTCCAATGAATATCCAGGATTGATTTCTTTTAGGATTGACTGGTTTGATGTCCTGGCTGTCTAAGGGACTCTTCAAAAGGATTCTCTAGCACCACAATTCAAAAGCATCAGTTCTTCAGCACTCAGTCTTCTTTATGGTCTACCTCAAACATCTGTAAATGACTACTGGAAAAACCATAACATTGTCAATATGGATCATTGTTGACAAAGTGATATTGCTGCTTTTTGATACGTTGTCTAGGTTTGTCAAATCTTTTCTTCCAAGGAGCAAGGATCTTTTAATTTCATGGCTACAGTCACTATCAACAGTGGTTTTGGAGCCCAAGAAAATAAAATCTGTCATCGTTGCTATTTATTTTCCATCTATTTACTATGAAGTGATGGGACCTGAAGGCATGATCGTAGCTTTTGGAATATAAGTTTTAAGCCAGTTTTTTCACTCTTCTCTTTAACCTTCATCAAGAAGGTCTTCAGTTTCTCTTTGTCTTCTGCCATAAAGGTGGTGTCACCTGCATATCTGAGTGTATTGTTATTTCTCTGGGCAATTGCAGCTTCATACAGTCCAGCATTTTTCATGATTTACTCTGCATATAAGTTAAATAAACATGGTGAAAATATACAGCTTTATCATACTCCTTTCCAAATTTTGAACCTGTTTGCTGTTCCATGTCAGTTCTAACTGTTGCATTTTGACCTGCATACAGATTTCTCAGGAGTCACGTAAGGTGTTCTGGTATTCTTATCTGTTTGAAAGTTTTCCACAGCTTGCTGTGACTACACAGTCAAAGGTTTTAGTATAGTCAATGAAACAGAAATATGTGTTTTTCCTGGAATTGCCTTGCATTTTCTATGATCTGATGGATCTTGGCAATTTGATCTCTGGTTCCTCTGCTTTTTATAAATTCAGCTTGTGCACGTGGAAGTTCTCAGTCCCCATACTCTTGAAACTTAGCTTGAAGGATTTTGAACATTAACTTGCTAAAATGTGCTGCTACTGCTGCTAAGTCGCTTCAGTCGTGTCCGACTCTGTGCGACCCCATAGATGGCAGTTCACCAGGCTCTGCCGTCCCTGGGATTCTCCAGGCAAGAACACTGTAGTGG
>SJYQ01000150.1:592906-638594 GCA_006410935.1 Redunca redunca | reverse complement strand
GTCCCCAGCCGGATGTTAGTCAGTAGAGGACCAAGGCAGCCGCACACGTTGGCTGAGGGGAATGGGGGTGGGATTGGCCTACGCACCGCGAAGGATTCATCCCGGAAGTAGTTTTTAGCCGTCTCCATGCGCCGGTTCCTGGACCTCGTCGAGCCAAGGCGCGAGGCTCGGACAGAGAGGTAGAGCTGGAGGGACTCTAAGCGCCCTCCTCCTGGGACGCGAGCCGCTGCGCCCACGGGGCTGGCTCCGGCGTCATCATGCTGCTCCTGCCAAGCGCTGCAGACGGCCAGGGCACCGCCATCACCCACGCTCTGACCTCTGGTACGTGCCCACTCAGCCCCGGCTCCGTCTAGCCTCAGCCGTCCGTCTCTCGGTCCTCCACCTTGGCGACCCCGTAACCTCTCTATCCTTGCCCGTGGCAGCTAGCTTATCGAGCGCGGGGCTGCGACGTCACGAGTGTCTTTTTGCTCCGTTACACAGAAGCCCTTCCCCAGACTGGAAGGAAGGAGGGAGGGGGGCGTCTTCCTTCTGCCCTCGCAATTTCTTCCCCGTGTCGCTGCTGCTGACTCATGGATCAGGCGGAGCAGTTCGGAACCGAACCCTTCAGTACCCTAAAAAGGCTCTTAAAAGCATCTCCTTGCCTAAGGCAAGAAACTGCCCGCAGCGAGCTCCCCACGTGCCTGAGCCCCTACAAAGCTTTGCTGCCGGCGCTCACTTAAACACCTCTCTCTGTACGTTTGCTCCGGCTTTGTTTTTTAGATATCCCAACCCAAACAGTGCTCTTTATATTCGATAAGAAAAGACCACTGTGTGGTAGTGATAAGACCCGTGTAGACAGACTTTTAAAGGCAGTCATTAAGTGAAACGTCCTCTGTAAATCAGCTGTCTTCAGTTTTGGGGGTTTTTTTAAGGGAAAGAAAGTTCCCCTGCTGCTGCAGCTTCTTAGATTCACAGCCCAGGATAGTCGTGGTATTGTAAGTTTAGAGAGTCTCTAGTTTCATTGATTTCAATGATTATCAGAACCACTTACACAGACGCTTGTTGTATATGATTTCAGACATACTTCGCGGCACATGTTGTCTTCCTGCTTACAGAGGTTTCTCTGTAATCTCGCAAATAGGAAGGCTTGAAAGCCACACCTGCACTACACACACAGGTCGTACTTCTTGAACATAGTGGCTTGGAATCTTCTGTGAATGGTAGAAGAAACCTCAATTTTCCTACCCAAGTAAAACATGAAAAGCGGAACTAGTTTTACAAAATTGTGGCCATTCAGTACAAAGAAAGACTAAATCTGAGTTATTATTAGACAATACAGCTTTTTGCTTTCGTTTGAAATATAAAATCAAGATGCTCACTTTTTTCCTGACCCAAATTACCTTTCTTTAATTGTTAATGTACAAAGGTATAGTGACTTACCGCACTTCCCAGGAATAATGATAAAGACTTACTTTTATTTAACAGTCTGGGGCTTTCCCTGGTGACTCAGATGGTAAAGAGTCTGCCTGCAATGTGGGAGACCTGGGTTTAATCCCTGGGTCTGAAAAATCCCCTGGAGAAGGAAATGGCAACCCACTCCAGTACTCTTGCCTGGAAAATTACATGGACAGAGGAGTCTGGTAGGCCACAGTCCATGGGGTGGCAAAGAGTAGGACACAACTGAGTGACTTCACTTTTCTTTCTTTCTTTGATTTTCAAAGTGCTTTCATAGTTTGTCATCCAGTTTTACAAGGAAGCAGATAAGTATTCCCATTTTACAGTTGAAGGCATCTCTGACTCATTTCAAATAGCTACTAATAGTCAGACCCACGCTGAAATTCAGAGCTTTTGATTTCAGAGCTGTTCCACTAAAGCACAGTTTCATTAGTAAATTCCTGTTAGCTGCTTGAAAATTGTCTTTCAGAAAAAATCATTGCTAGTGAATTCTTAAAATGTTTGAAAGCTATCTAAATTCAGGTTTTAATAATTAAAATATTTTGAGTTGTTTTTAGAAGATTTTTTTGATGAGGCTAGCTCTTTATGAGTTTATAATTACTTGTTGCTTTATTACAATTACTAGCCTAAAAAGAATGCAGTTAGAAACATCTCTCCCTGTCCCTCATCTTCCTCATTTCCTCAGAAAAGTATCGATTTATTGACATTGCTGAATGTCTTGTTTTATCGGATAATTGGAAGATGTTGATTAACTTTGTAAATACTAGGAAATGATTATTTATTGCTTATCCTCATGTTAACTGGATTACTTCAGTTAGTTTCTCAGTTGATGGTTTTAAAATTATATACTTATGTTGTCAGTGGTTGATATTATTTATTGCCTTGGAACAGATTTATTCTGTGCAATACACTGAAGCCTCTCTTAACACTTTCACTCACAGCCTCAACACTCTGTCAAGTTGAACCTGTGGGAAGATGGTTTGAAGCTTTTGTTAAGAGGAGAAACAGAAATGCTTCTGCCTCTTTTCAGGAACTGGAGGATAAGAAAGAGTTATCAGAGGAATCGGAAGATGAAGAATTGCAGTTAGAAGAGTTTCCCATGCTTAAAACACTTGATCCCAAAGACTGGAAGGTATTTAATATCCAACTCTTGTTCAGTCAGGTGCAGTTTTCCATTATTAAATCACGTTTTTAAATGATTCAACAAAATAATCACAATTTAGCAACCTGTTTATGGTCAAATCCTGAGTGGGACAGCACTAGCCATAGGATACTATCTCTACTGGAGAAATCCAGAAAGGTTTCATGGAAAAGGTAATGTCTGAGTGGTCTTAAACTGTTAAGTGACAATCTTTGAAGCAAGAGGGAGAAAAGGTGTTCTGGGCAGAAGGAATAGATATGCAAAGACACGAAGGAGTAAAAGAATGTGTGCTGCCTCTTCAGGACTTAGTGAAGGGTAGAGTAGCACATGAAAGGGTGGTGTGAGAAATCAGGCTGAAAGCAGAATCTGAATGAACTCTGGAGTGTCCTTTTTATGCCATACCAAGGAAGGAATTTAAATTTGTTTTCAGGACAAGTAACACATCATCAGAAGTTTCTGAGCTAATTTCAGAAAAGTAACTTCTGGTAGTAGAGAAATTTGCTTGAAAAGGGAGAGCAGGATGAGAGGGGAAGGGAATAGTTTGCTGTTATAGGGCTAGTGTACAAGTGAATGCTTGATGCTTGAACTAAATTTGTAGCCAAGTTTTGAGACAGAGGAGAAAGATTTGCTTTGGGGGGAGGTAGACTTGACGAGTCTTGGAGACCTTGGTTGTGCTGCCCAAGAGAAGGGGACGTATTTGGAAGACCCCTGATCACCCCAGCTTGAGTCACCTGTTAGACCGAGGTGTTGGTCACCAGCACAGCACTGCAGGAAAAGGAAGTTTGTAGGGGGCATGGTGTGTGTTGCTCTGCATCTGAAACTCAGACATCTGTGCTAGAGTGAACTAGGGAGTCATGAGCGTTTACAGGGCAATTACTATCTTCCAACCCTGGCATCAGATCAGATCAGCTTGGATCAAGGTATAGAGAGAGACAGATTTAGAACCAGGAAGAGGAATGGAGTAATTTGTCTTAGTAGGACAGGCTTTCTCAGTGGTGAGGGAAAGGGAAAAGATACATATATGCAGGACAATGGCAAAAAGATGCAGGAATTTGAGTATGGTAATTTACATAGTTTTCCTTAAGCAGGAAACAAGGCCATTGATGAGAGGGTGGAGCAGGGTCTATGAAGCTTAAGGAAAGACTAGAGGACCAAGGTATGTAATAATAGTTGGAGAGAGTGGAATGAAGTATGAGTGCCAGGCATAATAAAGGAACCCATCCATTGGGAGTTTGCAGTCCTGAATTTAAAGGAAGTTGAGCCTATTTGATTTTTTTTTCTTCCATGGTTTTATACCTTCAACTCCCCTTTCTTCCCACTCATTCTCTGATACTACATACACCCTTTGAGTTCTGTTAGGAGCCTTTGCTCAAGTGCTGCCTCAGCCTCTAAAATTTGCAAGGAAAATGAAAGCAGGTACTTCCTATCCAAAGAAACCCCAGTTTCTCAAAATGTTCATCCAACCTTCTTTGCTCCACATGGTTCCTATCCTGTCACTGCCACTGGGCCAACTTACTGGGGCTTCTGTAATGCTCCCCTCAGTTCTGAAAACTTTCTGGCTATACCTTGATTTAAGGATAGCCATAGGATATTAATTTGTATTAATAGAAAAAGTTATTTGGTCAAGTAATTTCAAAAAATACTAGACTTTCTAAGTTTCTGTCTGCTTGTTTTTGTTTGGGTTTTTTTTTTTTAACTGCAGGGCTTCTCGGAGCCTTTGTTTGCTTTCTGTGTATACAAATTATCAAGAAGGCTATATATACAGCGGTCCACGTTTTCTAAACTTCTGTGACCTCAGGACTCATGTGGAATATCTCGCTAGACTTCTACTATGAGAGTCTCATTTTAGGAAACACTGTATTAGGATAGCAACACAAGAGATAGGATATATGGCTTCATTTCAGATTTGACTCCCTTTTGTGTCTTATCAGAACCAAGATCATTATGCAGTACTTGGACTTGGCCATGTAAGATACAAAGCTACACAGAGACAGATTAAAGCAGCTCGTAAGTACTTGGTTATTTTGGAATAATCAAATACCTGCTATAGCAAATGTTATCCTCCTGAAAAAGTGTTGTGTGATTACAGTTTCTAGGCATAACTCTGGATTTAATGTAAGTTATGTAGTATACCAATGTATAACCACAGCCTCCTTACCTTCAAAATCAAAAAAAAACAATAAGTCTCCTGAGTGGATATTCTCATTAGGGTCAAGAAATCGGGTGAGTGTATTTGTGACAGAATAAACAACCTTCTTCTAATGGCACGCTTTTTAAAAAAAACAGTACTTCGCCTCCCTTTGGGAGTTTGGCCAGCTGTGCTTAGTGGAAGTTGCCTTGATAACTTCAGTTTGTCGGTGCTCTTTTGTGATCTTAGGTCACATCTCTGTTGATACCATCTTATCTCTTCTGTCCAAGAAAGAGGTATCTGATGCTTCATTGTTCTTTTTATTGACAAGGTTAAAAATTGGTGGGGTGCAGGTTCGGGGGCAGAAATCGTTGGCAAACCAGTCTTCACTGGCTAAAGCGTCACTGTCCACTTAGTGCTCTAAACTGTTCTGTCCTCTAATGTCTTGTGGACGTAATTTCTTACACACCGTTTGGTCAACTAATTAGTAAAGCTTCATGAAAGAGGTGAAGGTGATCAGTTTTCTCTTTTATCTTAGAACAGTGTTCTGCCTTCTACTCTAGAGAATGGATATTGAGATCAGAGGAGGTAAAATTGTGGCCATATGAAAAAGGAACAGGGAATCAGGGTCAGTCAAGAAGTGAAAATATTATACTTGGAGAAAGATGACTGAATGAGACCTACCTCATGTTGAAAAATACTGGTTGAGCCTAAGTACGGTAAATGGGGCTTCCCAGGTGATGCAGTGGTAAAGAATCCACCTGAGAATGCAGGAGACAAGCGTTCAATCCCTGGGTCGGGAAGATCCCCTGGAGCAATAAATGGCAACCCACTCGTTTTATTGTCTGGAAAATTCCATTGACAGAGGCGCCTTGTGGACTACAGTCCAGGGGGTGCACAGAGAGTCAGATGTGACTGAGCACAAAGCACACACAACCATGATAAATAAACTCAAAATTTTCCCATTATTGCTTGTATTTAGGAAAGTCACAGGAAGTATCTTCTTCATTTTGTTAGCTGAATTTATGAGATTATTTAAGACCTATTATTGGATTTCTTTAAAGCCTGGCATGATTTTAGAATAAGCATATGTTAGTGCATATGAATAGTCATTGCAATATACATAAATGCGAGGAAAATTCATTTGCTCTGGAAAAGTATCTGCAGAGGCTTACTCTGAAAGAATAGCATACAAATACTATAAATGTGTTGACACATACAAATTTGTGAAAGAACTGAAAGTGATTTAGAACTATGAAAGTAGTTTTATGTTTTAAGATGACGGAATTGTTTCTCTAAAGATAGAAACATATGTAATAATTATAAAAGGAACATCCATTTGCTTCTGTTAAGTCCATTCAATTTATTGGGATAATAGAAATTAATGTTTGAATATTCTGTTGCCAAAAATTTTGTACCCCCAATGTACAGATTATTAACATGTGGATTTACGACTAACTCTCTGCCTCCTTGTTGAATATTCTCGGTATTTATTCAGAAGACTGACATTCTCTTTCCTCTGTCATTGTAAAATAGGTGGCTGCTACTTACTGCTCCCTGGAATCTAGTCCAAAAGTAAAAATACAAAGTTAATTCTTTGCAAGTTTGTAATTATTAGCATAGACAAACCTAATAATATGAGTCTGATTACATTTGAGACCCTTCTAGTTCTTGAATCCTATTACCAACACATAAAGGAGGTTGCAGCCTTGTTTTACATTTTAATTTTTTTAATTAAAGTATAGTTAATTTATATCATATAAATTACAGGTGTCCAGTATAGTGATTCACAATTTTTAAAAGTTATACTCCATTTATAGTTACTGTAAAATATTGATTATATTCCCTGCATTGTAAGTATATCCTTATAGCATATTTTGTACATAATAGTTTGTTGAAAGTTTTAATTTTTTAAATTTTTTGAATGGCTATGATGAAAATTAGGGATTCATTCATGAATGGATAAAGTAAGTGGTCTTTTTTTTTTTTTCCTTTTCTGCATTATCTGAAAAGAATAAATTGCTAGGAGGATTAAGAGAAAGAACTTGCATACTAAAAGTATTTCCATTTTTTTCTTGAAGAAAAATTGCCACACTGGCAAATGATGCATGTAGGTTTGATGATCTCTGCTTGGAAATAAAGTCTTTGATTTGAATTTTCTAAATTTAATAATTTTAGCTTAAAATACTTCTTATGAAGGTCTTCCTGGGTGGTCCAGTGGCTAGAACTCTGTGCTCCAGTGAAGGAGACCTGGGTTCAATCCCTGGTCAGGGAGCTGGATCTGATATGCACAGCTGAAGATCCCATAGGCCACAACTAAGGCCCATTGCAACCAAATAAATATAAAAAAATAAATATTTGAAAAGTAATTCTCATATTTTAAGCTGAAAACTGTTTCATAGAATGCCTCTTAAAATTAGAAATAATAGACACTTTTTGTAATAATCCATAATGGAAAAGAATCAGAGAAATATATATATATCTGAATCACATTGCTATAAACTGAAACTAACACAATATTGTAAATCAGCTGTACTTCTATATAAAAAAAATTATAGATGCTTTTTCTGATAATAGCAATATGAATGTACAATAAAAGCCCATTTAGTAATGTACCTTCAAACCCCAGAAGCTATCTTTGGTGAGGAAGGGAGGAGAGAGAAGTCTGCAATTAACAATAAACATGCACAACGGCTGCTCAGAAATTACCCCTGCCTCTTTCCAACTGAAGATGTTCTTTGGCCTCCGTTATCTCATTTTTAATATTGGAGGACATCTTTTGCCTCCTTCAGCCCCACCTCTGGGCAGAGTATACTGTACATAAATGACTAGAGGTGACTAGGTAGAAGAGTCAATGAGGGAAAAAACAGTGTAGCTTAAGAGGAGACTATTAACAAAAAACAGGCATCGCCTATCTCAGACTTTATCACAAGGTTCAAAAGAAGACTTAATCCACCTTGTCAGTGCATATGAAGATGCTGCATTGGGGTAAGGCGGGGGCGGCAGGCATTGCAGAAAGAGACTCAAGAGAAAAAAAAAAATAGAATTGCCTGGAAACTCAAAACAGGAGAGCAAGGTTTAGAATTACAAAGGCTGACTACAGTTAGAAAACAGTAAAGCAGACAGCCTAGAGGAATGTTCCCAAGATTCAGAAGAATAAAAAGATTTCAGATTTCCCTAAAGAACAGGTCAGAGTAAATGTAACAGAGGCAGTAATTGCAAATAAAGAAGAAAACTTACCTGATTTATAAAGAGCTGTGACTTGAGAATATTTGTAGGCATGTGTGCGTGCATGCGTGTGGTTAGTTGTGTCTAACTCTTTGTGACTCCTTGGACTGTAGCCTGCCAGCCTCCTCCATGGAATTTTCCAGGCAAGAATACTGGAGTGGGTTGCCATTAGGGTTTACTCCTCAGCACACACAGTGCTGGAGAACAGTGTGAGTTAGGCTGAGCTGCACAGCATCCATTTTGCCAACGAGGGTGGAAGAGCCCCGAGCAGTGACTAGAGAAGCTATGGTTTTCCCCAGCCACTGGCCGTGGGAAAAGCCAGTGCTTCCTTCCTGCAGTGCCCAACAATGGTGGGGTCATCACACCTCTGAACTATCCTATATGATGTGATTGTTGTTCCTGGCTAGTAAGCTTCCAGGCCTGATAGTCAGACTCTTAGTTCCTGTGAGGTGCCTAATAACCTTCAGTAAATGCCTTTTCTTAAACCAACTAGAAGGTGAAAATGTCTCCTCTTGAGTGTTAGTGGACAAACTGATAATACATTTTTTTTTTGACTGTAGCTCAAAAAAACAAAAGTATATTTATCAAAGTTTCTGAACCCTTGCAGTATATACAAAAATCACTAAATATGCCATAAAAAATTGTACAGAAATATTCATAACAGCCTCATTCACAGTGTCCCAAAACTGGAAGCCACCCAAATGTTCACCAACAGGATGATGGATAAGCAAACTGCTTATATTCATAAAATAGTGTTTAGCAGTATTTTAAAAATTGCTGATATACATAAGGGGGTGAATCTTAAAACATTATGTCAGATACAAAGACATACTGTATGATTCCATTTAGATGAACTTCAAGAGCCTACAAACATAATCTCTCATGAGAGAAATCAGAAGGGTAGCCCCAACTGGTGGGGGCTGGGACTTGACTGGAAAAGAGGGTACAGGGGAACTCTGAGTGATGAAAACAATCTGTATTTTCCTTTGAGTGGTTGTTAAGCAACTGTATACAATTTCACAACCTCTTGAACGGAGTACTTAAAATATGAACACTTTATTCTATGTAATAAAGTAGATCTGATTCAAGTGTATATACATACACTTGGACCTGGGCAGAAATAAAAATTGTATTAATAGATGTGAGAGCAAGATCACTGACTATCAGAACAGACGGCTGGCAGCTAGAGCCCTACCGTCAGGAAGTTCATTGCCTGCAAAGCTATCATGTTACCTTCTCCTCCCCTCCCCGCCCCCCCTTTTTTTTCCCTGCACTGCAAGGCATGTGGCATCTTAGTCCTCTGCAGGAATCGAACTCAGGTCCCTCGCAGTGGAAGCGTGGAGTCTTAACCACTGGACCACCAGAGAATACCTCTGTTACCTTTTCTAAAGGAGAGAAAAAATAAAACATTCAATTCAAATATTTAAAAGAACTGAGGAAGATGGAAGGACAAAAGTAGATAATATCTTAAAATGGATTTATAAGAAGGAAAAACAGAGTATTCTTAAGTGAATATTTTTTCAAATGCTTAAGGAATTGAAAGTTCTCATGCTGAACATAAACTGTTTTAGGAATAATTCATTTCATGACTGTTAGTGTAATCTAGTATGAAAACGTGGCGTTGAAAGGCAGAATTATGGAAAAGTCAGTGAAAAGTTCTTGGTTGCCAAGGGTTGAGGGATTGAGGAGAGATGAATAGGTAGAACGCAGAGGATTTGGGGGCAGTGAAAATACTCTGTATATTGTGGTGGATATGTGTTGTCATGCATCCATCCAAACCCACAGAATGTCCACCACCAGGAGTGAAAACTGGCTTTTAGGTGATTATGATGTGTCATTGTAGGGCCATCAGTTGTAGCAAATAGTGGGCATTCCCTGCTAGTCCAGTGGTTAGGACTCAGCACTTTCATTGCCAGGGCCTGGGTTTGATCTCTGGTTAGGGAACTGAGATCCCACAAGCCACATGGTGCAGCCAGATTTGAAAAATAAAAAAGCCAGATGAAAAAAAAAACAAATGGACTGCTGTGGTGGGAGGAGTTGATAAGGAAGGGCAGAAGGTCTATAGGTCTGTTAATCACCCTCTTAATTTAGTTGTGAATCTTAAAACTACTCTAATTAATTTTTTAAATGTGGCCAGAAAAGCTTAAAAAAAAAAAAGCTACAAATCTCATCCATGAATGTATTTAATAATACCAAAAACAAACAAAAACAGTTAATAGCAAAATGAATTCAACGATATGTTAAAAGAATACTGCCAGTGAATATTACTCTTAAGAAATATATTAACAAAGCTAAATCTGCTTATATTTTACATATTATCAATATATCAATGTGATGTCCTAAGAAGATAGTGAAAGTACATACAGTACAATTTAATATTCACTCCTTTTTGAGAAATAGAACTTTGAAAAGAAATATAATTAATTCCCACATATCTCAGATTTCACTGCCAACAAACTTTTAACTGTGTGATATTCTCATAAAAACCCATGAGGGAGTCTGCCAATGACTTATATGCTATTTGGGAGTTTGAGTCAGTGAATTAAGATATTAAAGGAGAGAGAACAATTAGAAATAAATATATTATTTGTAAGTAATATATGAAAGTGAAAGTTGCTCAGTCATGTCCAACTCTTTGCTACCCCATGGACTATACAGTCCATGGACTTCACTAGGCCAAAATACTGGAATGGGCAGCCTTGCCCTTCTCCAGGGGAGCTTCCCAACCAGGGATCACAGGTGGATTCTTTACCAGCTGAGTCAAAAGGGAAGCTGTAGGTAACAGGATCTATCTAAAAACTAAAAGAGTTGAATTAAGTAGCCAAGTGTAAGAAAAATAAACAAAAATAATAGTTTCTGGAAGGTACCATCAAATATATTAGAAAGAAGAAAGTAAAAAAGTGAAAGTGAAGTCGCTCATTCGTGTCGACTCTTTGCGACCCGTGGACTGTAGCCCACCAAGCTCCTCTGTCCATGGGATTCTCCAGGCAAGAATACTGGAGTGGGTTGCCATTTCCTTCTCCAGGGGATCTTCCCGACCCAGGGATTGAACCCAGGTCTCCCACATTGCAGGCAGAGGCTTTAACCTCTGCACCACCAGGGAGAGTCATTTTAAAGATAATCCCGCGACAAGAATAGCCAGAAACAGACCTTGGTAAAATTTACTGAGATAAAGGAAGCCTCACAAATTAGTAGAGAAGGGAAGGATTATTAGATAACGTTAGGACTTTGAAAATTAAATAAGCTTTTCAATTTTGACCTAGAAGATACTCAGGAACATATCAAACTTCTGAAGAATGAAGGGCCTCCTTTATAAGTACTGTAATACAACATAAAGGAAATGATCAGTAAATATGAATTAATGAGCTGAATGTTTTTTAAAAACACAAGAATGGTCACAGCAGCTGGGGAAAGCATTAGCATCAAACATGATGGACTAGGAGAGGCAGCATACAAGCACAGGCTCCAGAGTCAGGCTGCCTGGATCGGAGCCCGATTTGGCCAGGACTTTGGACAGGTTGCATAGAGGTAAAGTAAGTGGTATTTAACCTCCTTGTGCCTTATTTCCTCATTGTAAAATAGAGAAACTAATAGTACTTTTCTCAGAGAGTTACTGAAAAGATTAACTGATAAATAGTGCTGGCACCTATTAAATGCTTAATGGATGTTAACAGCTAGCCATTATTCATTGTAAAATGACTCACAAACTAAGAAGAAAAACTATGATAGCTCTATATTACTCCATAAGTAAGGGATGAAAGATAGAAACAACCACAGAAATTTTTTTTGATCTCCATGAGCACCAGTGATGATGATGTTTTAACGATTGGATCAGTGCTGTTGAGGTTGTGGTGAAAAGAATGTTAATGTAGGGGTTGCAGTGCTATAACTTTTAGAAAGGGACTTGTTCATACATTTTACTCACTGATATACTTCTCTAAGTATATACTGAGAAGAAAGAGTCATAAATATGAAAAAATACTTCTGTACAAAATGATGCATATTGAAATAGCTTATAGTAGTGAAGAACTGGAAACAATCTATAGTAAATACCCAACAGTAGGGAAATAGTTGAATAAGTTATGATAAATCTACTTGAAATACTGTCCTAAATAGTTGTTAAAATTTTCTGAAGCGTTTGCAACTGCCTGGAAAATGGAACTGCTGTAATGCTTAGTTGAAAAAAATCACAACTTAAATTGGTATATATAATATGATTATACCTACATTTTTAAAGGTATATGCTTAAGGGCGAAAAAGTCTGTGTGGAAGTACACCAAAATATTAATAACAGTTGTCTTTTTAAGTGCTGGCACTTTGGCCAGTTCTTGAAGTTATTTCAGGGTTTCTCAGGTGGCCCAGTGGTAAAGAATCTGCCTGCCAATGTGGGAGACACAAGAGACTTGGGTTTCTGGATCAGGAAGATCCCCTGGAGGAGGAAATGGCAACCTACTCTAATAATCTTGCTGGAAAATCCCATGGACAGAGGAGCCTGGCAGGGTGCAGTCCATGGGGTTGCACAGAGTTGGACATGACTGAGCACACACACACTAAAATTATTTCTCTGTAATTTTTTAATAAGCATATGTTTTACTGTGGGAGAAAATATTTTTAAACTAATATTATGCTTTTAAAAATGGCTCTGCTTAACTGATCTTTTTTAATTTTGATGACTAAAAGGACAAGTTATCGAAATCTTACTTTGTAGATAAAGCAATGGTTTTAAAACATCACCCAGACAAACGGAAAGCAGCTGGTGAACCAATAAAAGAAGGAGATAATGACTACTTCACTTGCATAACTAAAGGTAAGAAAGCAGATTAAGAGTTGGGAATTTTTGATAGTGAAGATTATTTATTGATTGTTTGGATTGGGTTTCCTATGTATAGTGTAGTTCATTTATACCATAACATTTAAAAACATTTTTAGTTAACATCTGGTTATCTGCGGTCATCTCCCCCAGAGCCTCACTTTATAAAGTGAGCTTCTCCCAACCAACAGCATCACCAATACCAGAAACACAGCTTATCAGAAATGCAGCAGTTTTGGCCATGCCCCAGACCTACTGGATCTGAATCTGCGTTTTTAACAAGATCTGCAGGTGATTCTTATGAGAAGCTTATCCTGGAGTTACTTCATATAAGTGCTATATTTAAGGTTGAGACTACCAAGATCTTTTTCAGTTTCAGACACTTTATGGAATTAAATTGTTCCTAAGGTATTTTGCTTATTTAAATCAAGAAGTTGATTCTATCCTAGTAAAGGACCCAAAACTGTCAATGGCTATTTACATAGCCATATCCTCATAAGCAAATTAATAGAGACAGCCACGAGACAACCACCATTTCTAAATGTTTCCTTAAATGTGATTTTTAATTTTGATGCTAATTTTTAAAAAACTGTATACACACTTTTCAAACTTATTCTTTATTGGCTCACTGTTACACAGTGCTCAGGATGCCAAAGATCCTTTGATTTTTTTTTAACGGCCTTGGGATCTAACAGTTAATTTTCTAGCTATTTCCTCAGTCATGCTTTCTTCAAGATTGAGTGTTTACTGTTTTGCCCTTTATTTTCCAGAGGAGATACTTACAGAAGTTTTTAAGTCCAGTTGTAACCAGTAGTGCCCAAGCTATTACTGAAGTCCTCCCCTCCCCATAAGCACATACAACTTTAAAGTACAAAAAATAATTGTATTTCAAGGAAAAAAAATGTATCACTATGGTGATATGACCTTTGATTTTTTTTCTTCAGCTTATGAAATGTTATCTGATCCAGTGAAAAGACGAGCATTTAACAGTGTAGATCCTACTTTTGATAACTCGGTTCCTTCTAAAAGTGAAGCGAAGGACAATTTCTTTGAAGTGTTTTCCCCAGTGTTTGAAAGGAATTCCAGGTGAGTTATGGCGTTCCCTTGTGATCATAATGCTCTACTGGCTGGCTTCTCATAGTTCCAAGTTTCTGTTTTTTCCCTCTAATAATAGTTTGTTTCTCTTCCTCCTCCCCCTTTACAATATTGAGCTCCTCTGGTGAACCTACGATAATTGTTTATTTTATTCTCTAAACAGTTCTTCCTTCCTTTAGTTAAATTAACTCGCAGGACATTTTTTTAAAATTTCCTTTGGGGGAAAGAATAGTGATTGACTTTATGTAGTGCGATGCTGATACTTAGGTGACAGTGATTTCCCATTTTCTCCTTCCCCTTTGTTAACAGGTACACTACTACATTTGGTCAGTTTTCATTTAGGAAAAACTTCTGTTCTATTTTTGAGCATCTGATTATCATAAGGTTCTCTGACAGAGGCTGAATTTATATTTAAGATTAAGTCATATGTAATTTATTTAATTAAAATCACTTTCAAATTGTGTGAACCAGTAATCTACATTTTTTTGCTTCCATCTGCACTGGAAGGTTTCCTCAGAGCACATCTTAGCTGCATATTGGAATCAGCTGGGGAGCTTGAACAGTTCCTGATGCCTGGGTTCCACCTGGAGAAACTGATTTTAATCTAAGTGGTTTGGAATGCCTATAGGTTTTTTAATGCTCACAGGCGATTTTGATGGGTAGCTAAGTTTGGGAGAAGGCAATGGCAAACCACTCCAGTACTCTTGCCTGGAAAATCCCATGGACAGAGGAGCCTGGTGGGCTACAGTCCATGGGGTCGTGAAGAGTCGGACACGACTGAGCAACTTGACTTTCACTTTTCACTTTCATGCACTGGAGAAGGAAATGGCAACCCACTCCAGTGTTCTTGCCTGGAGAATCCCAGGGTCGGGGGAGCCTGGTGGACTGCCGTCTTTGGGGTCACACAGAGTCGGACACAACTGAAGCAACTTAGCAGCAGCAGCAACAGCTAAGTTTGAGAAGCACTTTGATTAGTGGTTTGATACAGCCTACTATTTCCTACACCCTTTCTCCTTACCTTTGTTTTGTGGTTTAAACAAAAAGAAAATTAAGGTTGTTAAAAAAAATCAGTGTATTGTATTCATGTGTGTGTGTGCAACAGTGCATCAAGTTGGAAAAACAGGTCAGTAGCAGTCTCAGGATCCTTCCAGAGATGGTGGGTGAAGTGCTAAACCTACAAGTCTGATTCTTAAGGGGCAGGTGGTAGAGATGAGGAGGTGGAAATCTATTCCCTCTGAGGATTCACGTTTCTTAAAAGGCTCAGCCTGCAGGCCACTTCTGTACTGCCTGTACTGCAGGACTAAGTGAGCTTGAAATGCGGCACTAGAATCTGTTTTTCCTGGCCACCCTGGCATCTTCCACAACCTTGTAATTTACAGAACTGCAGATAAGCTGAGAGTGAGAACACTGTTCCATTGTTTGCTCCTGCACCCCATCCTCCCCTTGCCCTCCCTTTTACTGCACCTGTAGTGCTCATCACAGCAGTCCTGATCCCCCTGCTCTATCTCTTAGTCACGGAGGACACAGGGCAGGGAGATTGTAAGCGACTGATAAAAACCTTTTTAACAAATCAGTTGTTGAATGTTTGTACAAAATGTTTTTAGCTTTTCTTTTTTTCAATATTTCAGGTGGTCAAATAAAAAAAATGTCCCTAAACTTGGTGATATGAATTCATCATTTGAAGATGTAGATGCATTTTATTCTTTCTGGTGAGTGAATACATTGTTTCTCCAGTGCTCTCATTTTTTTAAGAAAAGTATTCAATAAGTACTTGATTGACTTTTATAAATTAATTGATGGATGGGAAAATCACAGAACCTTCACTGAACAAAAGGAGGACTCTCTTAAGAAATCAAAGTTTCCACAGAATGCTCTATTATCCCCTGTGTAATATTTAGGTTTTTATGATTATTTTTTCCATCTGTTTTCTATCAACCAGATTTCTAGATGTCAAGCACACTATAGCAATAAAAGAAATGAAAAATAAGGAGTCATTTGAATTCAGTAAAAAATAATTTTTCATTTATTTTTTAAAGTTATTTGAATATATGACAAAGGAAGACTGTGGTCTCTAACTGGTTCACTAATTTTAATATATATTACTCATTTTCTACTTTTATATTATGTATGCTATATTTTCTCATTAAGTATCTGGTAAATAAGAAAACAAAATCACTGTAAAACAGAAATGATAAATTTAGCTCTGTCAGTTGTAGTTGCTCTTACCTTCGGAAAATACAAACCAGGTAAAGTAACCATTACTAGGTGACCTTAAAACTTGACAGACTATTGGAGCTGAAGGCAGGGACAGCTTGTAACAAGTCCCAGTCAAGAGTAAAACCTGATATTCAGAAGAGATAGCAGGAAGCTGGATTTTGATTTAGGGCTGATAAGTATTTTAGACTTCGACTACAAATACAGCATCATTTTAAAAAGAAGAAAAGACTTGAGTATAGTGTGATTTCAGTATCAGAAAAGAGGGGAGGGATCTATTAAACTCATCTACTTGTCATTAAAGTTTCTTAAAATTTTATGCTCCTAACTTAATTTTAAAACGAAGATATTTTTCATTTGTTTTGGCTTGACTTTATTTTAATTCTATTTATATTAGGTATAATTTTGATTCTTGGAGAGAATTTTCTTATTTAGATGAAGAAGAAAAAGAAAAAGCAGAATGGTATGTATGTAAATCACTGATAAGACATTTCTTTGGTTCTTTGGTATTTGTGATGATATAAAAATGCACCGTGTATATTTTCTTTCACACTTTTCTGTGTATCCATTTTAAATGACTTTTTTGATATTTTGAGATCCCATCTCACAAGTTAAGCTTAATAGTGCTGAATATGATATGCTAATGAAATTATTATAAAATTGTCAATAAAGCTCAAGTCAGCAAATTCTTTTTCTTCTGGTTGTTTAACTAGTTTTATTTATAAAGCATTACCATACCATCTGTAAGCAATAGCTTGTTTCCAATATTTCCTATTTAATAGCCGTGACGAAAGGAGATGGATTGAAAAGCAGAACAGAGCAACAAGGGCCCAAAGGAAAAAAGAAGAAATGAACAGAATAAGAACATTAGTTGGTAAGTGCAACTGATGAATTTTTAGAGTTCTTTAATTAAATGTTAGACATTCAAAAGATTTAACTTTTTTTGGTAGATAATGCATATAGCTGTGACCCAAGGATAAAAAAATTTAAGGAAGAGGAAAAAGCCAAGAAAGAAGCAGAAAAGAAAGCAAAAGCAGACGCAAAACGAAAGGAGCAAGAGGCTAAAGAGAAAGTAAGATGGCATTTGATAAAGTTGGACTTTAAATGTTCATAATATTGTCAGTCTTCAGATCTATTTTAAACACAGATTCATGAATCTGTCAGTAGAGAACTATGTGCTACTATGAATAAATCATGGCACTTGGCACAGTTGATAGAAGGATCTTCTTTACCACAAAATTCTTACTGGGCAAAAACATGATATATAAATTTCTTAATACTACACTTAATTCTAATATGTCTGTTTTTTTTAGAACTTTACCATCTGCTTTTCCTTTGGTCTTGATAAGTTGATGTTTACCTTTCTGTAATACAAGTTACTAAAAACTGTATTTTTTTAGTAAGGTTATAGAGCATTTAAGAATTCTAATTTTATTACGAAATAATTTTATTAAAGCAAAGACAAGCTGAATTAGAAGCTGCTCGGTTAGCAAAGGAGAAAGAAGAAGAGGAAGTTAGACAACAAGCATTATTGGCAAAGAAGGAAAAAGATATCCAGAAAAAAGCCATTAAGAAAGAAAGGCAAAAACTTCGAAACTCATGCAAGGTATGTCAACTGACTGAACAATCACTACATACAAGTAAATCAGATTTCTGTTTAAACTTAAAACATTTCTATATGATAAAAATATAATTAAACTATCTGCATTTTATCTCAAAACATAAATGTTTTAAAATTCACTTTTTAAAAATTTCACACATGCATATTCAGTGTGCAACTCTGATAGGGTCGTGTTTTGTTTTTAAAATAACCATTTTGCCTTTTTAAACCTTCAGAAAGAAAAAAGCTTATTATTTTAATGCATGTCCTATATTCAGATCTTCTTGATTATCTTAACATCTTTTTATACTTGAATTGTTCAAATTAGGGTCTAAATAAGAGCAACAGTGTCAGCTGTGTATCTCCTGGTCGTGTCGGTCACAAGTCCCCTACCATCACTATCTCGCCCCCTTCCCCCAGTTGGAGATATTAGATCATTTATTCTAAGAATGTGTCACAAATTGGTTTTGTCTGGTTGCTTCTTTAATAGTGTAAAATTAATTTTTATCACAGAAAAAGTTCTTTTAGAAGTTAAACATGGGTTGCTTTTAAAGATCTAAAAGCTTTCATTTTTGTCTAAATAAAGGGATATTATTTAGTTCAGTGCTGGTAGTTTGTGTTCAAATACAGATTTTACTAAAAATATTGACTAAAAAGTCCCAAAAGTTTTCAAATGTAGTTTTGTCCAAGAGACGGTCTTACGTTTTAAACTGGTAAAGTTAGAGGCCAGTATTATTTCATATCTCACAGCATCAAATGGATAAATTAATGAAATTCCAAGCTAGAGATTGCCACACCATATACTACACCATTGTAGTTTAATTCAGCAAGTATGTTCATGCTTACTATGTACAGAAAACTCTTTCATGTAACTGTCCAGAGGCTCCAGACACTAGAATATGTATTCTAATAGATGGCATCTTAAATCTTCACTTCATAAAACTGAAATTAAAACTGCCCCATCACTAGGCTTTGAAAGACATTTAATAAAAATACAATCTTGTCTGTTCAGACTTTTGACAAGCAGAAAATCTAAATGGAAAAAATGAACTATTTTCCTCATATTTCACCTAGAAAATTACATTGAGAAGAATGCAGTGTATTATAGTTGTTGAGAGCATGGCCTCAGGGCTAGCACCTTAGATTTGAAGTCATTCTCTACTTCCTATGCCCTGGCTGTGGTTCTCAGGAGGTTCCCTCAACCTATTTGTGTCTCAATTTCCTCACCTTTATAGTAACTGAAATAATACCTAGAAAGAGTTATGAAGATGAGAGGAGATCCTTCACATGGAGCACTTGTTAAGTTTGGCATAAGGAGAACTGAATCAAAAACTTTAAAAGTTAGTTAGAAAATAGAAAATTTTAAAAGTTCTTTGAGATGGTACATAAAGGAGGGTTAACGTTCTGGCCTTTGGTAACTTTGTATTATTGCTCCTTTCCAGCATAAGTTCCTTTATTCACTCATCAGATATCTGATAGGCTCTAAGTAATGTGCCAAGCAGTTACAACTGATGTTGATATAATGAAAACACAGTCTTTGCTTTCAGGAATCCACTAGTTAATGATGGGCAATGACAAGAAAACAGGCTACTGAAATACTTAAAGATGAGTACCAGGTTGAAAAAGTACCAAACAGGTGGTTGAGGAAGGATTTTGGATCTAGTGGGATTTAGTCAGGTGAAGCAGTGTGTATATGGGACTGGATGAGAGATATCAAGGAGCACTGACACATCCATACAGGAGGTCTGATGAACCCGAGGTAGCTGAAGGAGAGGTCGGGTCTTAAAGGACATTGCTAGTCTAAATCTGATCCTGAGTCGGTTTTGCTCAGGATGCCAAGAGAACACAAGAGGCCGAGAGAGAAAAGTCTTTTGCATAATTCAGGTGAGAGGATGGGCCTTGAACTGGTACAGATGGTAGAAACAGAAGAAGGTAGATGACAAGAACCAACATTTAGGAGGTAAGATTGGCTGTTGCCTGTTTGGTATCGATATTGATTATAAATTGGAGGAAGTATAAGGGTTAATACATGTTCTGATTTCTTGAGTGGAATATTAGATGGTTTATAATATTACTCAGTGAAATAGAAAACAAAGGAAGAGGAAAGGGCTTAGGAAAAATTATTTCCGTTTCGGGCATGTTGAGATGAAGATACTCAGTAGGTGACTTTGAGGTACAAGTCTGGCATTTAGCAGGATCATCACAGTTATCCACATCTCAGGGGAGAATAGATGAGACTCCCAGGGAGAAAGAATAGAGCAAGGAGTGTAGCGATCGGACCCTGGCAATCACCAGTACTTAAGGCATGGATAGAAGGGCACTGATGGTAATATAATGATAACACAGTCTTTGCTTTCAAGATCCACTAGTTAATGGTGGAGAATGATAAGAAAACAGGCAATTGAAATACTTAAAGATGAGTACTAGGTTGAGAAAGTACCAAACAGGTGGTGTTAAGGAATAAAGTGAAAGTGAAGGCGCTCAGTCGTGTCCAACTCTTTGCAACCCCATGGATTGTAGCCTGCCAGGTTCTCTGTCCACAGGATTTTCCAGGCAAGAATACTGGAGTGGGTTGCCATTTGAAGGGAGGGAACAGACAACAGGGAAGAAACACAGCCCCACCCATCAACAGAAAATTGGATTAAAGATTGACTGAGCATAGCCCCATCCATCAGACCAGACCCAGTCCTTGTCTCCCCCTGCCCTGCCCCAAGTCAATCTCTTGTCAGAAAGCTTTATCCATAAGCCTCTTATCCTTATTCACCAGAGGGAAGACAGAATGAAAACCATTATCACAGAAAATTAACCAAACTGATCACATGGACCACGGCCATGTCTAACTCGGTGAAACTATGAGCCATGCCTTGTAGGGCCACCCAAGATGGACAGGTCATGATGGAGAGTTCTAACAAAACATGTTCCACTGGAGAAGGGAATGGCAAACCACTTCAGTATTCTTGCCTTGAGAAGCCCATGAACAGTATGAAAAGGCAAAAAGATACGACCCTGAAAGATGAACTCCCCAGGTCAGTAGGTGCCCAATATGCTGCTACTGGAGAAGAGCAGAGAAATAACTCCAGAAAGATTGAAGAGACAGAGGCAAAGTGAAAAAACACCACCCAGGTGTGGATGTGACTGGTATTCGAAGTAAAGTCCGATGCAGTAAAGAACAATATTGCATAGGAACCTGGAATGTTAGGTTCATGAATTAAGGTAGATTGAAAGTGGTCAAACAAGAGATGGCAAGAGTGAATGTCAACATTTTAGGAATCAGGGAACTAAATAAAATGGATGGGAATGGGTGAATTTAATTCAGATGACTATTATATCTACTGCTGTGGGCAAGAATCCCTTAGAAGAAATAGGCTAACCCTCATAATCAACCAAAGAGACCAAATGCAGTACTTGGGTTCAGTCTCAAAAATGACAGAATGATCTCTGTTTCCAAGGCAAACCATTCAGTATCACAGTAATCCAAGTCTAAGCCCCAACCGCTAATGCCAAAGAATCTAAAGTCTAATGGTTCTATGATGACTTACAAGAGCTTCTAGAACTAACATCCAAAAAAGATGTCCTTTGTAGGGAATTGGAATACAAAAGTAGGACATCAAGAGATACCTGGAGTACCAGGCAAGTTTGGCCTTGGAGTACAAAATGAAGCAGGACAAAGGCTAACAATTTTGCCGAGAGAACACACTGGTCATGGCACATACCATTTTCCAACAACACAAGAGACATCTCTACACATGTACATAACCAGATGGTCAATACCAAACAGATTGGTTATATTCCTTGCAGCTAAAGATGGAGAAGCTCTATATGGTCAGTGAAAAAAAGACTTGGAGCTGACTGTGGATCAGATTGTGAATTCCTTATTGAACAATTCACAGTTAAATGGAGAAGGAAATGGCAACCCACTCCAGTATTCTTGCCCAGAGAATCCCACAGACAGAGGAACCTGTGAGCTATAGTCCATGGGATCGTGAAGAGTCAGACACGACTGAGCAGCTATACACTCACAGGGAAAACCACTAGACCATTCAGGTATGATCTAAATCAAATCCCTTACGATTACACAGCCTATGTGACAAATAGATTCAAGGGATTAGATCTGATAAGAGTGCCTGAAGAACTATGGTCAGAGGTTCATGACATTGTACAGAAAGCAGTGATCAGGACCATCCCCAAGAGAAAGAAAAGGCAAAATGTTTGTCTGAGGAGGCCTTACAAATAGCTGAGAAAAGAAGAGAATCGAAAGTCAAAGGGGGAAAGGAAAGATATACCCATCTGAATGCAGAGTTCTAAATAGCAAGGAGAGATAAGAAAGCCTTCCTTAGTGATCAATGCAGAGAAAGAGACGAAAACAATAGAATGGGAAAGACTAGAGATCTCTTCAAGAAAATTAGAGATACCAAGGGAACACTTACATGTAAAGATGGGCACAATAAAGAACAGAACTGGTATGGACCTAACGGAAGCAGAAGATACTAAGAAAGGTGGCAAAAATACACAGAAGAACTATACAAAAAAGATCTTCACGACTCAGATAATCACTATGGTGTGATCACACTCACCTAGAGCCAGACATCCTGGAATGTGAAGTCAAGTGGCCTTAGGAAGCATCACTACGAACAAAGCTAGTGGAGGTGATGGATTTCCAGCTGAGCTATTTTAAATCCTAAAAGATGATGCTGCAAAAATGCCGCACTCAATATGCCAGCAAGTTTGGAAAACTCAGCAGTGGCTATGGGACTGGAAAAGGCCAGTTTTCATTCCAATCCCAAAGAAAGGCAGTGCCAAAGAATGTTCAAACAACTGCACAATTGCACTCACGCTAGCAAAGTAATGCTCAAAATTCTCCAAGCAACGCTTCAACAGAACATGAGCCAAGAACTTCCAGATGTTCAAGCTGGATTTAGAAAAGGCAGAGGAACCAGAGATCAAATTGCCAACATCTGTTGGATCATAGAAAAAGCAAGAGAGTTCCAGAAAGACATCTACTTCTGTTTTCTGACTACGCCAAAGCCTTTGATGGTGTGGATCACAGCAAACTGGAACATTCTTAAAGAGATGGGAATACCAGACCATCTTAACCTGCCTCCTGAGAAATCTGTATGCAGGTCAAGAAGCAAGTTAGAACCAGACATGGAATAACAGACTGGTTCCAAATTGGGAAAGGAGTACATCAATGCTATATATTGTCACCCTGCTTATTTAAGTTACATGCAGAGTACATCATGCAAAATGCCAGGCTGGCTGAAGCACAAGCTGGAATCAAGACTTCCAGGAGAAATACCAATAACTCACATATGCAGATGACACCACTCTTATGGCAGAAAGCAAAGAGGAACTGAAGAGCCTCTTGAGGAAAGTGCAAGAGGAGAGTGAAAAAGTTGGCTTAAAACTCAGCTTTCAAAAAACTTAAGATCATGGCATCCGGTCCCATTACTTCATGGCAAACAGATGGGGAAACAGAAACAGTGACAGACTTTATCTTCTTAGGCTCCAAAATCACTGCAGATGGTGATTGCAGCCATGAAATTAAAAGATGCTTGCTCCTTGGAAAAAAAGCTATGACCAACCTAGACAGCACATTAAAATGCAGAAACATTACTTTGCCAACAAAGGTCCATCTAGTCAAAGCTATGGTTTTTCCAGTAGTCATGTTTGGTTATGAGAGTTGGACTATAAATAAAGCTGAGCGCCAAAGAACTGATGCTTTTGAACTGTGGTGTTGGAGAAGACTCTTGAGAGTTCCTTGGACTGCGAGGAGATCCAACCAGTCAATCCAAAAGGAAGTCAGTCCTGAATGTTCATTGGAAGGACTGACGCTGAGGCTGAAGCTCCAATACTTCGGCCACCTGATGCAAAGAACTGACTAATTGGGAAAGGCCTGATGCTGGAAAAGATTGAAGGCAGGAGGAGAAGGGGACAACAGAGGATGAGATGGTTGGATGGCATCACCAATTTGATGGACATGAGTTGAGTAAGCTCCAGGAGTTGGTGATCGACAAGGAAGCCTGGTGTGCTGCAGTCCATGGGGTCGCAAAGAGTCGTACATGACTAAGTGATGAACTGAGAGGAAGCAGAGCCTGGGGAAGTGTCCCAGTAAAAGCAGCATTGGAACCTTAGCACCAGGTTGCATGGAGTAAGGGAGCAAGTAATGGGACATTTATCAGCAGCAGCTTAAAGAAGCATGAGAAGTACTTTCCACTTCTTGTTTATCCAGGCACATCATGACATTCCATCCTAAGTGTCATCTCTAGTCAGCAGGTGTTGCTGGACTTCCTATTCCTTAACACATTTATTTATTGTTTGGTGCACACACTAGATAGAACAGGTAGCCTAACAAAGGGATTTTGTTGTGAAGAGCGTCTTGATTCTTCAGTGGTGCTGTGGGGAATCATTGTTTTATAACATCCGGAGGTCCTCTGCACCATCACGTTGTTTCTGTTTTGCTCCATCCATTTCCTGATGCCCCTTTGTTGCTGGCTGGCCAGGGAGAGCCTTGGGACGTGCCCTGGGAATGTGGTTGGTGGTGGTCAGAAGGCAACATGTTCAACTGAGAACTTCTCAAAAACTTCAAGCTTTGTAATTGTGTTTATGGATGTCTTGAGTGCCAGTAGGTAGAAGATGAAAATGTTTGTGTTTATACTTCTAGACCTGGAATCACTTTTCTGACAGTGAGGCAGAACGTGTTAAAATGATGGAAGAAGTGGAAAAACTTTGTGATCGGCTTGAATTAGCAAGGTATAACTATAGAGCTGCTGTTGAAGTCTTCTGTTGGGCTTAGGATAAAGTTTCATCCCCTTTTTTCTTTTAAGTTTACAGTGCTTGAATGAAACACTCACATCGTCTACTAAAGAAGTAGGAAAGGCTGCTCTGGAAAAACAGGTAATCGTTTCACTTCTACCTGTATTTAGCACTTAATTCTGCCTCTACTGCTTTCACCTCAGTATTTCCCCACCTCACATGGAAGTTACTGTAGGGGCAGAAAGTCTCTCGTTTCTGTTTGGGTTGATGTAAACTGGATTAAGTATTTATGCTTATTATCATATATATTTGTTTGATTTGTGGTCATCTAGCACATTAATCATAGATTTTTCAGAATCACTGTTAAAAATTGTGTTAATACCTTGAGCAAATTTTTGTAGGATAATAACGTTTAGAACCAAAAGAGATTTTTATTCTGTCTAGTCTACACCTTTTATTTTACAGATGAGGAAACAGGCCCAGAAATTCAATTCAGTGCAAGAAGTGTTAGTACCTGCAATATATAACCCTGTGCCTAGGTTATGTGGAGAAAGTCTTATGATACCTATTGCTGCCACAAAGTTCAGGAACAGTTACACTAAAGAGAAAAGGCCTAAGGATCAAAAGATGCAGGATCCCCAGTAAATA
This sequence comes from Redunca redunca, assembly GCA_006410935.1. NCBI lineage: Eukaryota > Metazoa > Chordata > Mammalia > Artiodactyla > Bovidae > Redunca > Redunca redunca. Next base: position 613,543 of record SJYQ01000150.1, on the reverse strand, counting down.
CTGTCTGTAGCTTAGAGAGGAAGTGCCAACACTAGGTTGGAGCGGTCAGGGCAGCTCAGTGAAGGGTTTGAGCCAGTTTTGAAGGGCGCCATGGCTAAATGAAGGTCAGGGGAGCAGCATGAACCATAAAACGCAGGTAGGAGTGGAAAGTTTGGTAGGGGGAGTGGGAGATTAAGTTGGTTAGAAAGAGTAGTGCCAAATTAAGCAAGATTTGAATACCAAGATGACTAGTTTCCATAAGCACAGATCTTTTGAATAGCACAGGGTTAACACTGCTATTAATCTGGCATTTGCAGACAAGAGGCACTGGATGAGTGTAAGTGACTAGTGTAAGAATCTCACTTGGAGGACTTGGACTATGAGTGATGATGGGAATCACTGAAATCTTTGGGACTTGGTGACTTGTTCTAAGGGACTGAAGTGGGAAAATGAGTCAAAGATGACTCCAAGATAGCAGAAGCAACATCAAGTAAAGGCACGTTTTTGTTTTTGTTGTTTCACTTGTGCGTGTTTGAAGGTACACTGGAAGTGACAGTGTAAAAGGTAGAACTTAAAGGTTAAACAAAGGGCATTTTGCTGTGCTGCTACCTTTTTTTAGAGAAAAAATGGTAATATCTGCAAAAGAAAGGATAGATACGAGCTTTGAAATTGCCTTGTGGGTGAGTAACCCTTGACTGTAGACTTGACAAGTAGTGTCCACAGCAGATAGATATCCTGTGACAGGAATACAGTGTAGTTTAGGCTGAGGCTGGTCTTGGTTCCTTGAAGCAGAGATATGCAGCCTGGCTGGGGCAGTGTAGGGTCTTTGTCTGGATGACGCTGAGGGTCGAGAACCACAGGGGCCCAGCCAGAAAGAGAGCTCAGAGTAGTAAGATGCTTTAAGTCCCTGACTTACCTATGATATTTGTGTAGATAGAAGAAATAAATGAGCAAATTAGAAAAGAGAAAGAGGAAGCTGAGGCTCGTATGCGACAAGCATCTAAGAATGCAGAGAAGTCAGCTGGCGGAGGTGGAAACGGAAGTAAACACTGGTCAGAAGATGATCTGCAATTACTCATTAAAGCTGTGAATCTCTTCCCTGCTGGAACAAATTCAAGGTATTGGTTCTAATGAAGCTTCTCTTCACTGGAGCCTCAGGATTATATAGACAAGCATCTGAAATAGCAGCATATTACAGCAAGTTTTCCAAAGATGTGCTTGGGTCTAGATGCTAAATTCTGTGCCACGGTGGAAAATGTAAAAAGCAGAGTGCATTTTGAACCTGCTAATCTTAACAGCTTACACCAGCACACATACAAAGATCCATATATACAGCAGGGCGCTTCATCAATTTCTCAGGAAATTAAGGATCAGGAACCATAAACTTTGACTGTCATGTTGGCTTATTCCATTGTGGCTTATACTAGGCACTAGGCTTTGTGTTCCATGGTTTCTCTTTAGTCTTAATTCTCCTTTATTACTTCCTACCTCAACCTGGAGCTTAAAAGTATGTATCCAAACGGCAGTGTACACAAATGTGTGCTCTTATTTCTGTTGATTTTTTACACAATCTGTAAGATGATACACAGCTGATTTAAACATTTAAGTCCAGGCAATAGTAATAATTAGAGCACCAATTTAGAGCTAATTCTTTAGATGTTATAGCTAACCCTTCTGCAGTAAAAATGTAGGATCATTCTGAATTTTGTTTTGTTTTTCTTCTCATTATTCATTTTTCTAGATGGGAAGTTATTGCTAATTACATGAACATACATTCTTCTTCTGGAGTTAAGAGAACCGCCAAAGATGTTATTGGCAAAGCAAAGAGCCTTCAAAAACTTGGTGAGTTAGTTTTTGCCAAATCAGTTTCTATGCTACCTTAGATACATATTTTTAAAGTAATCTATGCAATTTAATGAAAGACTGAGATGAACTGTATTATATTAAAATTCTTTTCCCCTTCTCAGACCCTCATCAAAAGGATGACATAAATAAAAAGGCTTTTGATAAATTTAAGAAAGAACATGGCGTGGTGCCTCAGGCAGACAATGCAACACCTTCAGAACGATTTGAAGGTAATGAAATTTCATTCTGAGAATATACAAGATCTAGGGCCTACATGCAGAATGACTGGGAAATAAAGCATTTAGCGGACTGGAAAGTGTAATCTTTAGGACTGACTGACTTCAACACCACTGAGAACTGCAATTCTTCCATTTCATATGCCAACGAGGGGAGGGGTGTGTTTGTTTGGTTCATCGGATTTTACAAATCAGTATTAAAGGATATTAGGATGATTGAAATTTAAGGTTTGTAACTAACTTTTTTATCAAGGTTAATTTCCTGATTTTGAAAAATACACTATATTTAAGGAAATGTCCTAGTTTTTGAGAGAAGACAGGAGTAGAGGGGCAGCATGCCTACAAGTCATTGTTCAGAACAAGTTACACAAACACAATTTGTTATGCTGACATTGTCTTGAATGTTCTAGCTAATCTGATTACTCTGGACCAGTGTGTTTCAAATGCAAATTATGACTCAGAAGTGGGTCATAAAATCAGTTTAATGGGTCATGAATAGAAAATATCAGAGGGCATTACATCTGTTATATAAGTGGGTATTTGTGAAACTTCTGTTCATGTGTATATGTGTTTGGGATGTGATACATTTTTCCTTACTCTGAGTTGTTGACAAAAGTTTGAAAAGTTCTCTTTCACTTCATGCATTTGTGAGCCACCAGTCCTTTCTCCCTAAGCTAATCTTGGATACACTTTCCAGATCACAGTGCCGAATCTGTTTTGGGATTAACTAACAGCTTGGACTCTTCGTGATCTCCTGTTCCTATCTTAGCAGTGCCACTTTTCCTATATTCTTAGTCTGATTTATTATTTATTATTATTATTTATTATCCTATAAATTCTTAGGTATTTCAATTTGAAAATATTTTAATAGAAGAGACTTAGAATGTTCTATAAAGAGCAAAACAATCATTGTGTTTGCTCATTGCATTTGCAAAATCAAGGGTGACTTTTGTCTAGGCTAAGTGTTATTTTGGCTCCTTTAAGAATGTTACTTGGAGTAGAAGTGGCAACTACTCCAGTATTCTTGCCTGGAAAATTCCATGGACAGATGAGCCTGACAGGCTATAGTCCATGGGGCCACAAAAAGCCAGAAACCACTGAGCAATTGAGCACAAGAAAGATAAGTAACAAAGTGGACATTTCAGGACACTTGGAGGGCACGTCTAAAGGAGATAATGCTCTTGGTCCCTATGCCCTCCATAAAATTCAGACATGTTCAGATATTTCTGTTATTCTCAGCCCTTTATTATGGTTCTAATTTGCATGCTTGAGACAGGCACTGATGGTTGTTTTCTGGTAAGTGGGTGACCCTGTGAGGGCAGGAGTGATTGGCGGTGACATGGTACTTAGGCCCAACTCCTTTATCTCTTCTATGGATTTAATAAACAGGCACCCCTCTCTCCAACTGTACTAGTAAACAGCAAGCTGGCTGCATTTTTTGGAATGGTGATTTCTCATAGAAATTTTACATTTCATTCATTTTGGTATTGTGAAGTACTGGATTGGCCAAAAAGTTCATTCAGGTTTTTCCAGAAAATGTTACAAAAAACCCAAATGAACTTTTTGGCCAACCCAATACTTGGATAATAATAGCAGATAATAATTACATGCCAGTTCCATCTTTTTCCAAGAGATAGTGAGTGAGTTAAATCTATGATGTTAAACGGGTCTTCAAACTAATAAAACAAAATACCACTTAAGGGCTTTCTGGAACTTAAAAGCTGACTTCAAAAAAGGCAGAAGTCTTTAATCTGTCTTTAAATGGAAGTTCTCTGCCTTGTTTTGAGGTGTGTTTTTTAACTTGTTCACTGTGCCCATGAGTATCTTTTAATTGGGAAATAACTTAGATTTCCAGACTTCACCCCCGGATACCATTTGAAGTAGTAGTCTCAATACTGGCAAAATAGGCGCCGCTGTGTTCTCATTGCATGGTCTGAAATAACTTAAGCTATCAGTCCATTAACTCAGACTTACTACTAAACCAAGTCAGCTTTTTAACCATTTTAATTTTCCTACAAAAGTGGGATATGCACTTCTTATATCCTTAGGAAGGAATGTATTTGTGATACACCTATGAAGTGTTCTATCAGACATACAGATTCGGTTTAGTAGAGATATACAGCATAGGCTATAGTGGACGTGCTGACAGTAACACTGGAACATGGAACCTAATCTCACATTGCCTCTACAGCATTGGGTACCTGCCTTAATTTTGTTAAAACTGTTTCTTCCAGTGTAAAATGAGAGTAGTTTATAGGCTCTCATCCAGCTACAAGTTTTGTAATTAGGCAGCTCTTTCTTCTTTGCTATAAGGAACGAGATTTATCAGAAATCTAAAATGACTTATGACTGTGTTTTTGAACCCAACAGTCCAACTGTGTATTTTAAATCTGATTTTTTAAAAAATGTCTGGTAAGTATATTTTGAGACCAGAAATACAAAGCATGTCTTTCCTTTTGTCTCAGATAATTTTCTGGGATGTGAGCTATCTAAAGTTTTTTTTCCCCAGTTAATATTGGGTTGGCCACAAAGTTTGTTTGGGTTTTTCCATAAGATGGAAAAACTTTGTGGTCAACTCAATACTGGTATATGTGTGTCTAATCTCAAAGTAGCTTCAAGATTACACACCAGATTCAGATGGGCACTTACCAAATGACTCATCTGAGAAGGTGTTCCAAAACAGTTTTCTATAAATTAGGATAACTGTTTCAAATAAAATTTGTTTCTTAAACAGGTCCATGCACAGATTTCACTCCTTGGACAACAGAAGAACAGAAGCTTTTGGAACAAGCTTTGAAAACATACCCAGTAAATACACCTGAAAGATGGGAAAAAATAGCAGAAGCAGTGCCTGGCAGGACAAAGAAGGACTGCATGAAACGATACAAGGTTGTAGATCTTTATAGATTCCATCATCATTTAAATTATGGGTTTGTACTTATTTCAATACCACCATAGTTGTGGGGTCAGTATTAGACATTTCCTAGCTCTGACAGTTAGTTAAAGAAATCAACCTTTTCAGTACAGATTTATCCAATTTGAATGTTTTACATATTTGAAACACTAGAAATGTCTGCAAATCCTGACAACTTTTTGTCTAAGTAAAATGTTTGTCTTCTTCCTAGGAACTGGTTGAAATGGTAAAAGCAAAGAAAGCTGCTCAAGAGCAAGTGCTGAATGCAAGTAGAGGCAAGAAATGAGTTATGACAATCTTTGTTGTGTGTGCATTTTTATAATAAAACTGAAAATACTATACAAATTTTCATTCTTAAAATTATACTTAAACTGTGTCCCAGCATAATTTCTCTGAGTTCAGAGATCTACCATTCACTGTGGTGGTCTTATCCTTTTAAAATCTGACATACGGTATTTTATTCATATTTACCAGTATAGATGTTCTGTTCTTTTTTTTTTTTTCTTTACAACTTGAGGGTCTCAGTTTTATAATGTTCCAAATGTTTATTAGGAACATTTTTAATCATGAAGCCAGCGCATGTTACTGCAAATCTGGTTAAAATCTGGTAGTTGCCCAATAGGACCTAAGGATTTAAAAGAAAAGACAGTTATAACTAAATAGAAGGAAAGCCCTTAGCCAACTTTCTGCATGGGAGACTAGGAGTCAGGCTTACCAACAGCAGCAACAGCTGGACTCTTATCATAAATATATTTGGTACACACTTCTCGAATTATCTCAGCATTTACAGCCTGAAAAATTGAAGATACATGCATTCTAAGTTTTTTGTAGTAAAGACATTGTATACCTGGAATGTTTTAGAGCTAAAGCAAATTTTATGATACCTATCTTGAGGTGTTGTATTAATAACAAATATTGTTTTATGCAAGATCCAACAGTATCTAAGAACTACTTACATCAATTCTTGCTTCAAGCTCAGGGATGGGAATTCTTCTATTATAGCATAACATTTGCCTACCTATATCTTCACAGATGGGAGTGGAACCTGTTTTAAAGAAAAAGGAAAACTAAGGACTGGACTCTAGATCAACCATGTGAAAATAAGACCTAAGTCTTTTTATTCTTTTACCATCAAGTTGCAGCAGCATGTTTGTTTTCAGAAGATTTTTGGCTCGTGCAACTTCACTTTCAGTGACACTTGTACACAGTCGCATCCTAAAAACCATTCGGAAAAATCAAAGGTCAAGTAATTTGAAAATGTTATGTGTTTTAGGAGTTAATGACCTAAAGAAAGAAAGGATGCTATATTCTCTGTTACACCACAATGTACAAGTGATTATGAATTCAATTTAGTAAAAATTGAAATTACTATTGATCACAACAGCTACACAAAAGTTAAAATATTACTGATTATTTTCCTGGTAGGGTTAATTTCTCTAAAGTGATCTGGTTAGCAGAGATTCACTACAATATAAAAATAGGCTGACTGCATTTGAGAACTTCTACAGTCATTTTGAAAATTTGTGAATCCCCATGTGTTAGGATCTGACTTGCTAGGGGATAGATCGATCAATGGGTCACTGGTTTCTCAAAAGAATCTAGCTGAGTCTAACTTAAACCTAATAATTAAGTTAATGATTACATCTCTTTAAGTCTGCCTCAGACAATAAAGCATCTGCCTGCAATGTGGGAGACCTGGGTTCAATCCCTGGGTCAGGAAGATCCCCTTGAGAAGGAAATGGCAACCCACTCTAGTACTCTTGACTGGAAAATCTCATGGACAGAGGAGCCTGGAAGGCTAGACACGACTGAGCTACTTCACTTCACTTCATGTCTAGCTAGAGTGTAAACCATTTAAGAATGGTGTAGGAAAGGGACCAGAGCTAAACTAACAGTTTTCCAAGAAGTCGTGGGACCTTCTGCCTGTCTCAAGGTACTAGTTTTGACTAAAACACTACATTTCTTTTAGCAGATTCATTTTTGTAACAATGAATGACTTTTATAACTTCTGAAGACTTTTACAACTTCACACTCATTTTTATAACACAGCCTTTCCAAGCCAGATAGGTTTAGAAATATTTTCTAAAATTCTAGTTGGCGTTTAAACATTTTTAACTTTTTAAGATCTTTCTGAAGTAATCTGCTACTTAATGATTAAAAACTTTCTATCATATAAATCAGCTTCCAGAAATGTGATCTTTAAAACACCGCAACAATTGCTGCTATTGAACAGTACTTAGTCTTGTTCTCTTAATAAAATGCTATCACCATAAAAAATTAATCACCGTCAACAGTGTAAAAGAAGAAAGTAGTCTAAATTGGTAATTCTTAAGCAAGATTTAAATTATTTTCTCACCATTCTTTTTGAACAACATGCAGCATATCTGCAACAGTGGCTGGTTCACAAACCATATAGATTCCCCACAATCCTGTATCTGTGTAGGAAGTGTTGAAAGACTGGAAGCTATGGCAGAGGTTGCCATGACAGGTAAGCTGGGCCAGCTTGCTAGATAAATTCTGTAAGGAAAAGAAATTGTCCAAGAGAACTGTAAGTATACATGTGCCGACTACCAGAAAGAAAAACAAGGTATAGAATAGTGACTGCCCAAAAAGGCTGTGTTTCTCAATTTTATTCAGCAATATCTCAATAAAAAGCTAAAACTCAATGAAACTAAGAATTATAGTTATCTCACCAGCCCAATGCATCATCCCCAGAGAAAGTCATAATGTTAAAAGAGTTAATCCTTAGAAGCTGCACACCCACTTCTAAAATAATACATTATCATACTAAGAGATTATACTAAGTCAGAGAAAAGCAAATATATCACTTATATTGTAGAATCTTAAAGATACAAGTGAACCTATTTACAAAAGAGAAACAGACTCACAGACTTTGAGTTTGGGATTAACATATACACACCACTATATATAAAATAATCAACAAGGACCTATGCTTGCCACAGGGAACTCTTAAGTAATACTCTGAATGGATTTATATATCACTTAGCTATATACCCAAATTAACACAACTACATTACAAATCAACTACAATATAAAAATTAAAACCAAAAAAAAGAAGTGACAAATCCCGTCAGGACAGAGCTATCCCCTAAAGTTAAAAATGGGATGATCTCATACTGTAGGTTGGGCACATTCTCAGGATCCCTTGGCTAATCCAACCCAGCATTCCACTTCTAGCACTGAATGACGTGGGATATGGTTATTAATTATATATGTGTTCCAGCTTTGTTGAATAATCATTTATAACCATATCAACCAAAAAACTGGATAAACTGACAATTTGTTTTGCCAACAAAAAAGTTAAAAAAGGTTAATTTAAAAAGTAAAATAATGCACTGCTGTTACCAACGTACTTTGAAGAGTTTTTGGCAGTTTGCTTAAAAATCTGAAATACAGCATGTGAACCTAAGATATTTGTATGAAATATATTTTGTCAAAGTCTTTGAGTACAAATATATATACTTTCTTAGCTATTTAAAATCCTAAAATGATGCTGTTGAGGTGCTGCACTAAATATGTCAGGAAATTTGGAAAACTCAGCAGTGGCCACAGGACTAGAAAAGGTCAGTTTTCATTCCAAAGGAAATGCCAAAGAATGTTCAAACTGTCATACGATTGCACTCACTTCATATGCAAGTTAGCTTATGCTCAAAATCCAAATCCATCAAGCTAGGTGTCAGCAGTATGTTAATCAAGAACCTCCAGGTGTACAAACTGTGTTTAGACTAAAGGTAGAGGAACCAGCGATCAAATGGCCAATATTCACTGGATCATAGAGAAAGCAAGGAAATTCCAGAAAAACATCTGCTTCACCGACTACACTAAAGCCTTTTACTGTATGGATCACAAGACTGTGGAATATTCTTAAAGAGATAGGAATACCAGACTACCTTACCTGTCTCTTGAGAAACCTGTACTCAGGTCAAGAAGCTACAGTTAGAACCAGACTTGGAATAACGGACTGGTCCCAAATTAGGAAAGCAGTGTAACAGGGCTATATTATTGTCACCCTGCTTATTTAACTCCTATGCAGAGTACATCATACAAAATGCCGGGCTGGATGAATCACAGGCTGGAATCAAGACTGCCAGGAGAAATAGCAATAACCTCAGATATGCAGAGGATACCACTCTAATGGCAGAAAATGAAGATGAACTAAAGACCCTCTTGTTCAGGGTGAAAGAGCAGAGTGAAAAAGCTGGCTTAAGACCCAACATTCAAAGAACTAAGATCATGGCATCCAGTTCCATCACTTCATGGCAAATAGAAGGGGAAAAAGTGGAAGCGGTGACAGATTTATTTTCTTGGGCTGCAAAATCTGTGGATAGTGACTACAGCCATGAAATTAAGATGCTTGCTCCTTGGATGAAAAACTATGACAAACCTAGACAGTGTATTAAAAAGCAGAGAAATCACTTTGCTGAGAAACGTCCATACAGTCAAAGCTATGGTTCTTCCAGTAGTCAAATATGATACGAGAGTTCTGAGCACAGAAGAATTGATGCTTTCAAATTGTGGTGGTGGAGAAGACTCCTGAGAGTCCCTCAGACTGACAGGAGATCAAACTAGTCAATGGTAAAGAAATCAACCCTGAATATTCATTGGAAGGACTGATGCTGAAGTGAAGCTCCAATACTTTGGCCACCATACTTTGATGTGAAGGCTCAGCTTACTGGAAATGATCCTGATGGAGGGCAAGAGGAGAAGGCGGCAGCAGAGGATGAGATAATTGGATGAAATCACCAACTCAATGGACACGAATCTCAACAAACTCCAGGAGATACGGGAGGACAGAGGAACCTGGTGTGCTGCAGTCCATGGGGTTGCAAAGAGTCAGACACAACTTAGCAAATGAACAACAATAATAATTTTGAAGTAATTTCAGACAGAATAGGAACAAAAATAGTACAAAGAATTACCTTTATCCAAATTCCTTAACAACTGTTTCTTTAACCTATTTTTCAACTGTTTAAGAATATAGTGCAAATATCCTTTTTATCCCCAAATACTTATTAATATGCCCTTCTGAAAAACAATGAATTTAACCTCACTACAGTTATAAATTTGGAACTCAGTAGTGGCCACAGGACTGGAAAAGGTCAGTTTTCATTCCAATCCCAAAGAAAGGCAATGCCAAAGAATGCTCAAACTACTGCACAATTGCACTCATCTCACATGCTGGTAAAGTAATGCTCAAAATTCTCCAAGCCAGGCTGCAGCAATACGTGAACCGTGAACTTCGAGATGTTCAAGCTGGTTTTAGAAAAGGCAGAGGAACCAGAGATCAAACTGCCAACATCTGCTGGATCGTGGAAAAAGCAAGAGAGTTCCAGAAAAACATCTATTTCTGCTTTATTGACTATGCAAAAACCTTTGTGTGGATCACAATAAACTGTGGAAAATTCTGAAAGAGATGGGAATACCAGACCACCTGACCTGCCTCTTGAGAAATCTGTATGCAGGTCAGGAAGCAACAGTTAGAACTGGACATGGAACAACAGACTCGTTCCAAATAGGAAAAGTATGTCAAGGCTGTATATTGTCACCCTGCTTATTTCTATGCAGAGTACATCATGAGAAACACTGGGCTGGAATAAGCACAAGCTGGAATCAAGATTACCAGGAGAAGTATCAATAACCTCAGATATGCAGATGACACCACCCTTCTGGCAGAAAGTGAAGAGGAACTAAAAAGCCTCTTGATGAAAGTGAAAGAGTGAAAAAGTTGGCTTAAAGCTCAACATTCAGAAAACTAAGATCATGGCATCTGGTCCTATCACTTCATGGGAAATAGATGAGGAAACAGTGGAAACAGTGTCAGACTTTATTTTGGGGGGCTCCAAAATCACTGTAGATGGTGACTGCAGCCATGAAATTAAAAGACGCTTACTCCTTGGAAGAAAAGTAATGACTAACCTAGATAGCATATTCAAAAGCAGAGACATTACTTTGCCAACAAAGGTCCAGCTAGTCAAGGCTATGGTTTTTCCAGTAGTCATGTATGGATGTGAGAGTTGACCACCGAAGAATTGATGCTTTTGAACTGTGGTGTTGGAGAAGACTCTTGAGAGTCCCTTGGACTGCAAGGAGATCCAACCAGTCCATTCTACAGATCAGTCCTGGGTGTTCTTTGGAAGGAATGATGCTAAAACTGAAACTCCAGTACTTTGGCCACCTCATGCGAAAAGCTGTCTCAATGGAAAAGACTCTGATGGTGGGAGGGATCGGGGGCAGGAGGAGAAGAGGACGACAGAGGATGAGATGGCTGGATGGCATCACCAACTTGATGGACGTGAGTTTGAGTGAACTCCCGGAGTTGATGGTAGACAGGGAGGCCTGGCGTGCTGCAATTCACAGGGTCGCAAAGAGTCGGACACAACTGAGCAACTGAACTGAACTGAACGGAACGGTTATAAAATTAGGATATTAACGTTGATATAGTGCTATCAATGAATCCTCTATCCTTAATCAAAATTTAACAATACAGCAAAAGAAAAAATATTGTTTTTTTCTTGCCTGGGAGCAATCCAGGATGAGTTCATACGTAAGTCAAAATTCATAGCACAGTTTTATCTTCTCATTTATTATGGAAATTTACTTTTAAAATCACATACCATTCCTCCTCCGAAAGAGCGATCCCAGTTGCCAATCAGTGTGTTTGCAACCATGAGACAGATTGTATCTGGATGTGCCCAACCAACAGCTTCAACAGCCACTGCAAGATGTGCCAAAGGCATCTTGTCATCCCTCACTCGAATCTAGTTGGGATGAAGGATGCAAAGCTCTAGTTAAGATTACCACTCTATGACATGCTTGACAAGAAATTAATTCACCACTTCTATTAACTGCAAACTTAAAATGCTCACCATGACACATGTGTTTTTTGAACAATCAGGCCTCATTATACTCCATAGTTCAGAAGTGAAGTGAAGTGAAGTCGCTCAGTCGTGTCCGATTCTTTGCAACCTCATGGACTGTAGCCTATCAGGCTCCTCTGTCCATGGGATTTTCCAGGCAAGAGTGCTGGAGTGGATTGCCATTTCCTTCTCCAGGGTATCTTCCTGACCCAGGAATCAAACCTGGGTCTCCCACATTGCAGGCAGACGCCTTACTGTCTGAGCCACCATAGTTCAGAAGGATTTTACCGAAAGATCTCCAGTTGAAATACTACAGACACAGCCACCAAATAATTACGTGGTCAAAAAGCTTTGCATTATTTAACTGGTGGAAATAATCATCAGTCTGAATTTTTCTGTCTAACTTTAGGCTTATTTTACAGGCTTATTTTTGTACTGCCAATGCTAGTCTCATGTAACTGCCAACATCAGGCTTCTTTCCAGATACTAATATATGAGCATCATCCCTAATGTAGCAAACAAAGCTTCTAAAGAGGCTTAAAGAAACAGCTGATAGAGAGCAGATTTCTCTAGAAGTTCTGGCTTTAACAGCTACGCACAGAAATGTACTGTGGGTAGACTCAGGAATAAATCTAATAGTGTCAAAATGTGGATGTTTTTAAAATAAAAGATTACTTTTATGCCCTGCCAATAGGAAAATAGGCATAATGTGAAAAAGCACAGAAACACCAAATAATACTTTCCTTAAAAAAGAGAAATAGGTGGTTAAATATATGGAACAGGAAGAAATACAAACAACTGAGTCCATGTGCATTTGGACTCCTTTGGTTTCCTCCAGTTTACTGTTAGGAAGAGGCACATTTTGTACCAACGGTCATAAATACAACACAAGAAACCAAAAGGGTCAAAAGCTTAGAAGGCTTGGCCTACCTCACTTCCTGTGAATTTGCACGGAGGCAGAGCTGGTATTTCTCCTTTGTGTGTGGATAAAGATTCACCAAAATGAAATTTTGCTAACTCAAGCAGCTCATCATGGGAAACTCCTATATTGAAGGAAAATAGTTCATATATCCAGCAGCAATAAAATGTAAAGCACACAATTAACTGCCAGTACTTCTGTTTATAATGAGCTTAAGGTGGTATAACTGATACAGGTTACACAAGGACTACTTGCAGTCAGTAAAATAAAAGCCTTTTCAAGAGTAAGCTCACAAAGCACGTTTTATCCCTGGTGATAAGACTTGCAGTTGCACAGATTTCTCATTCTGAAGAACAATCAGTTTTCATCCACTGATTCAAAGATAAGGATAAGACAGCTTGAAGGTATTACTTTCCATACAAAATCATGTTATATTAAGTAACTGAAAGTCCTAGAATGGTGGTGGTGGTGGTGGTGGAGTTGCTAAGTCATGTCCAACTCTTGCGACCCCATGGACAGTAGCCCACCAGGCTCCTCTGCCCATAGGATTTCCCAAACAAGAATACTGGAGTGGGTTGCCATTTCCTTCCCCAGGGGATCTTCCCGACTCAGGAATCCAACCCAGGTCTCCTGCACTGTAGGCAGTCTGCATTACAAGTGAATTCTTTACCAACTAAGCCACTACAGCCCCCAAAAGTGCTAGTTCAAACTAGCAAAAATGGGTCACTTTTCAATAAAATTTTTAGAGTAGAAAAGAATATGAGCTCTGTATCATTTAAAGAAAGCTGGACATAAGACATGTTTTATTCTCTGTACTCTGCTATCAAAATTCAGAACTTAAATAACCTCATCTAGATTCCTGAATAAATTCATAGCCAATCAAATACTCACTATTTGGATCCAAAATTTTAAGAAGTACTTGAATTCTATAGCCCTATTTTCCAAACTTGAGCCTAAAGAGATTCAGTGAAAGATTCTTAAACTTACAAGACTAATTCAGGCATGGCTAAGTGCCTTAAAAAATATCACCACGAGATTTTTTTTTAATGAAACATTCCATTAGAACATAAAAGCACAACTTACACCCATATTTTCCAAACAATCTCTGGTATAAAACAAGACAGCAAATGATTATATACACGTTCTTTTCACAGTCACTACACAGGTGAGCCACCTTGGATATCAGTCCAGACGGTGACAAAACAATAAGAAGACCTTGGTGGTACAAAGATGACAAGCAGAGTGTAGACCCGTGAGGATGGACATAATTCTCAGCACCTGGCAACCATCTCCACTGTTTTACTACCTTTATCTGTAGCCCTCCTGGTTGGATGTTCCAGACTTTCACCTCCTGTCCCAGTACTACCTCTACTTACCTCTATCCAAAAGGCAGGGGAGCCAATATTTCTTTTCTTTTTTTTTTAAATGAAGCTGGGTCTGGCCTATTTCACTGAATTTATAATGCCACTGCTTAAAAGAAACATCGCTTATGTACCAACAAGACAATATGCTAATTAATCTAGGATAGGCCATTAATTAATTGTAAGATATCCCAACTCTGAACAATGTCAAAATGAACCAATGAACTGTGTGACAAAACGCACTGCATCCATATGCCACCAACAATGGCAGAATCTCCTAGACAACTCAGTTGTTGAGGCCCCATCCAACCAACAGTGTCCCCTTTCCAAGGCAGTTTCATTGTGGAACTCCAGTCAGCACCAGCCATTTTAGAAACAGCGTCACTAACTCTAGAGAACTTTAGAGCACATAGAGCCACAAAGAGGTAACATGTTTCTGACAGTTAACCTCATTTTCATCTTCATTATTCCCAAGTAATAAGCTCAAAGTCTGTCCGGGCCAACTAAAATTTTAAATTATTGTCATTCCTAAAGGAAAATTTACACAAAAGAACATTTCAAGTAAATCTTCGTTTTGTCTTAAAAAGAGAAAATAAAACTGGAAACCAATAAAATGTACTATTTGCCTAAATTCAGACTACCAGGAAATCTAGTAAAATCTAACCTGAACTTACTTTCTTTCACTGGCTTCAAACACATTCCTCCAAGGAGGCCTTGTCCTCATGCCACTGTCATGTTCAAATTCCCATTAAATAGTCTCAAAATCCCTTATATCCTTCCCCTTCTCAGTAATTAGCAGATCTACTGAATGAACAAACAAATCAAGGAATGAATAAACAACATACTCATCTGCAGGCCATGCCTGACCAAGGATGAAGCTGGTTCTCAAGAAATAATTTAAAATCTCAAAGAGATTCCCAAACTGTTGAACACTATCTTCCCTGTCATTATCTTCCAGCTCACCCATTTGCCCTTTCCTTGCAAAGTAAATTCCATTATGTATGTTCACTTACGTACTAGAGGGTCACTAAGTTTTCCTATTAAAAAACTCTAATAAGAGAAGACAGGGGAAGTCCGGTTTCAGTGTTCCACACTGCCCTTACCCAGCATACTAAACAATTTGCTCTGTAAATGAATAAAGATATCTCCCAACAGGATCAAACTGATAAGCATATCACTCTGTTTAAAACAGTCGTAGAAATTTAAACTTACCTCCAGCAGCAGCAAGTACTATTCTTGGCCCCTTATAATGTGTGGTTATATAATCCACTAAGTCCTTACGATTTATAGATCTGTAAATGGAGTAAGAAAAACAGTACTAAAGGGAAATTTAAAAGCATAGATCCTCACATAATATACCTTTATACCTCACATAATATACCTTAATATCCAACTGGATCATTCTAAGTTAAATGCAGTCAGAAACAGGATATATGCAAGAAAGAATTTCAATATACATATATATATATAAAATGTAATATCATCACTTGTTTACTCCAGAAATAGGTATAAACCCAGATACCTGGAAGTCAAATAGGGCTAAAGGGTCGTACAAGTACTGTAATGATACCACTTCATTCAGATTATTGGGGGTAAAAAATTACTTTCTGAAACATACTTTTTGAATGTTTGTGAATGTTAATTTTCACAATTCAAATTTTTTCTCAAAAAAATAAAAAATCTGAGAATTATACCTACTTGATATTTTCAGTTGGTCCCAAAATTGTCCGTCCAAGTGCAGTATTTTGATAAGCTGTGGCATGAAGATAATCAAAAACAACTTCTTGTAAATTGGTTTCAACTTCCTGCATCTCTCTCAGGATTACTCCACGTTCACGTTCAATCTCTGCTTCTCCCAATGTGCTGTTTTGTATTATATCAGCAAGAATTTCTACAGCTAATTGAAAATAAAGCACAAGAAGAAACACTGAGAGTCTTTTCACTATTAATATCTATTAAATTAGCATCAGAAACCACAATAGTGACCAGCACTCAATAGTGAATAAATGATTAAATTGGAAGAAATACATGTTTCTATACATTTGATATACCTAAAAGGAATAAATTAAAACGAAAAATATAATCCCCTGTGGTACAGATGAGCTTGGAGAAAATTCCTAAATTTGCGAGAATTAGTGTCATCTCAAACATCTTTCCCCACTTAATTCCAATTAATGGTCAGTGTTGGTTAGATTCTGACTGTTTATCAAAGTCTCTGATAAATGATGATTCAACAGAGCTGGAACAGTTAACAGTTGAAGAAAAGGATAATTATCCCAAAAGACATACATGTGACTATCAAAGGATAATTAAGTGACCCTTGGGGAAAACTGATGAAACCTTCAAATATTTATACAAAAACTACCCTAATTTGTAAAAAGTCACAAGTAAACTAAAGGATATATCATGCTATTAAGCAATTTTATCAGAGAAAGTACATGCTTCTCCAAAAAAGAGAAACCTCAACTATTCGTGAAGAATTAGTATACAGTTGTAATCACAATCTAAATTTTAGTAAATAGAAAACAAATTTATCAACTTTCATTTTGTTACCCTTCTGTAAACTTCTGTTCTTTAAATTCACTTAAAGTGGACTTGTTTCAGAAGCAATAATGTTCCAGTACCAAGCACTTCCTGTAATTAATTACCTCTATATTGCCCAAAATGACAGAATAAGCTGGGACTGAGATTATGACCAAGAGGAAAAAATAATTTGTAAAACCAAATTAAAGCTATCTGTCCATCTAACACCATGTTGTGAATCAAATAAAAAATGCTCCAATAAAATTTAAAAACAATAAAATCCCATCTTGTCTTCACAAGTAAAGCCCCAGATGGGTAAGGAAGAGCCCAAAGATACATGGGAAACTGACAGATCCTGTATGAAGAGCCTCCTCTATTTGGAAGTAGTAGTCTAGACTGGTACCTAAAAGTGGGGATTCATATTTCCCAATATTTATGTTTTAATCAGAATCTTCTTTCTAATGTACATTTAATACTGAAATTTAAAAGCATAGATCCTCAATAACATACCTGAAATTAAATCAGACCTTAAAGATATTCTAAGTCAAATGCAGTCAAAAATAGGATATCTACAAGTATCAAAGAATTTACATATATATATATATACACACACACACACACACACACACACACACACACACACACATACACACATACATGTATAATACCATCACTTGTTTATTCCAGAAGCAGCTACAAACCCAGACAACCTGGAAGTTAGGTGGGGCAAATTATTGTTTAAGTATTCTAATGATACAGTTTTATTCAGATTGGTCATCACCAGAGATGGGGGAGGGCAAAATGAGTGAGCTGTTTTAGGTTTATTTTGGGGGGGTTTAAATAAATTGAATTTTGGATATTCAAATTTGAAATTGAAATTAATGGAAAGGAAGCTAAGCAAGAAGTGCACTCCAGGAGGAGTAACCAGAATGTGCAAATGCAATAAAGAAGCAAGCACATTCTGTTCAAAAACAAAGCCTGGCAGTCAGAAGATATAAAATATGTTCTGGCTTGTAACAGAAATGAAAAATTTTGATAACAGAACAGAGAAAAAAACAAAAAAAGTAGACAGTAAAAGTGAATATATAATAAAACAATTAAAAATCATTTACTACCCAGGTATACTCTGGAGGAATTAATATTTGAATCAAGTATTAGGACCTGGTTTGTACAAGTCTTACAGCCTATAAATATTTAATATCATTTGTCATATTGGTAGGAAAAATAGGTGCCCCCTCACCCAGAGTTTGATTCACTTATTTTCACATTTCTGGAGTTTACTCTTTCTCAAGAAACATAATGAAAACAGTACTAAATTATTTCTGAATGCCTGTGAAAATTACATATCTGCAGTATAAATAATAATACCTCTTGGCAAATCTTTAGAGAATGCTTTGGCATAATATACAGTCTGCTCTCTGGAGGTATAGGCATTGAGATGAGCACCCATATTTTCAATTTCAAGTTCCAGATCTAATTGGGATCTCTTTTTGGTGCCCTGAAATAAAAGAGAGAGGGGGAAAAAAAAAATATATATATATATGTATAATCTCTCCCTTTATCCCCCGTTTGTTCTCCACAGTTCAGACAACGAATATGAGGACAGCAGCCTATGTACAGTTGATGTAAGGACCGAATTTGGTTCCTAAACCACATCAGGCTTCAGAAACAGTGACAGTCTTTCAGATGACATTTACATCCCAAGAGAAAATCTTTGTTTCACTTCTACAGAGCAATTATCAGTAATTATTTCAGGTAATTATCCTGAAAAAAGAAAGATTCTAAAAAATGATAAAAATAAGACATGCTATATGGGCTTCCCTGGTGGCTCAGAGGGTAAAGCGTCTGCCCGCAATGCAAGAGACCTGGGTTCGATCCCTGGGTCGGGAAGATCCCCTGGAGAGGAAATGGCACCCCACTCCAGTATTCTTGCCTGGAGAATCCCATGGACAGAGGAGCCTGGTGGGCTACAGTCCACAGGGTCACACAGAGTCGGACACGACTAAGCGACTTCACTTTCACTTTCACTTTTGTAGTAGTTCTCTTTACCTTAGAATAAGACTTTGTGTTTACTGTCTCTTAAAATGCGTTTAAAAAATAATCTTTATAACTTGCCTTGAAAGCCATATGCTCCAGAAAGTGAGCTGTTCCATTATTCTTCTCATTTTCATATCGACTTCCAGCATCAATCCAGAGCCCAACCTTAATACAGTCAGGTAAGAATTAGATAAGACATCATCTTCTTTTTTTGAGGGGATAAGGTAGGGGTGGGGGCAGTGTTCTTCCTTTTTCTGACAAATGCTTTCCAGTCTTAACATTAAAGTTTTCTTGACTGGACTGACAACATAATCCTATGAATTATGAGATTTAAAAATTTTAGTCTTCAGTCTACTGGATGCCATAAATACTTACTTGCCAGCTTTACTGAGGACCCAGATTGTTAGCCCAGTGTGTTACTACAGTCAATTATCAAGTATAAGATAAAGAACATCAGAAGAGACTGTCAGAAAATCTAGGTTAAGATCCTGGTTCTGTCATGTATTAGTTGTTGTGACCCTGGACAAAACCATTTAACTTCTCGAATCTTGTTTTTCAACTATGAAATGGATGCAATGATCCCTGCTACAAAGAAGTATTTTAAAGATCAAATAAAACAAGGTTTGTAAAAACATTTAGCACCCAGTAGTCCAGCAAATATACTGCTCTCATTATCAACACTGCACAATACAGCCTGCTACAAGATGCAGTCACTTAAACTAAGCACACATGCCCCAGCATGGAAGTGTTACAGGAAACGCTTCACAAGTGACAATCACTTGTCGAGGCAAAATGACCACTGCTACTTGCAACTGCCTGCCAACCTACTGAAACGCTTTACACGCGCAGTCTGCTCTCTCCTAATGAGGGGTCACACTAAATCACTTACTGTGCATGTTGCCAGCCCAGAGTCTTCAGAGGCCACCCGGAGTCCATTCTCCAAACAGGTTACTCGCGTTTCAGGAACATTCAGAACAACCTGTGTAGCAGCCTGTGTACTTCTCAATCTGTTTCCTCCAAAATATAATGACTGGTTGGGGAGAAAGGAAGCAGCAAAACATATCACTATTCTTAATACAAATTATTGATTAGAAAACCAAATCTATCTCAAAGAGACTCTAAAGTACTCTTTCCTGCTAAGTTGCTTCAGTCGTGTCCGACTCTGTGCAACCCCATAGACAGTAGCCCACTAGGCTCCTCTGTCTCTGGGATTCTCCAGGCAAGAATACTGGAGTGGGTTGCCATTTCCTTCTCCAATGCATGAAAGTGAAAAGTGAAAGTGAAGTCACTGAGTCGCATCCAACTCTCAGCGACCCCATGGACTGCAGCCTACCAGGCTCTCCTTAAACTTTTACTTCACTAGATCCTTTGCCTACCCTAGGACCATTCCTCAACCAACCACTTTCCCAAAGCCAGCAACATGTCTACAAACATGCCCTTCCCTAAAGAAAAATGAACAGTTTCTGTCATTATCCTAAAAGAAACTACTTTTATTTCAGTACTTCTAGACATGTTTAGTATTCATAAAGGGAACAAGAAGGGGAGAAAAAAGTCAAGAAAGGGAGAGAAAAATATAAAAATACACGCACAGCATAGAAATGCTTAGCTACTACTGTTCAAGAAAAGCAAAGTTTTGAAAAGGACAGAAAGAGAGAGGGTAGAAAGAAGGGTAATTACTCAAGATACACTCTGGCTGACTGATTTATTGACTATGGACTATTCGCAGGTCCCCATATGTTTTCTTCTTTATACATATGTTAAAAGTCCCACGAACTCTAGAGAAAGCTAGTCTCTTACGAGAAAAATACATATACAGACAAACTTTTCCTTTAGCTGCCCCAGGGTTCACAGGAAGCAGAGCTGGACGAGAGCCAGTTTTAGGCAAAAAGAGAACTCGGAGCAGATGGGGGTGTGTCCTCGGTTTTTAACAAGCGCCCCCCCCCCC